>CM050430.1:22609916-22669916 GCA_027564155.1 Gymnocypris eckloni scoliostomus | reverse complement strand
GAAAATGTGATTTTTTTTTAATCTGGAAGTAACCAAAAAGGTTTTATCATTATGAAAATAAATAAAATTAAGATGACATAAAATGAAGAAATTCTGCATTATTAAATCATTATTAAATTCTGCATTAAGTAATTAATAAAAAAGCACATTTGTGATGCAAAATACAAAAATGCTAATGTAACAATTCTAATATTGTAATCAAATGCAACAATTAATCAAATAAGCAAACACAAAATACAGAAATAGTTTGTTATGCTCATTGTTTTTTATGCTTACATATATTTGAATATAATTTATATAATGATTATATATATATATATATATATATATATATAAACAATTAATCCTGATAAATCACATTCAAAAGTTTTGTTTACATAATATATGTATGTGTACTGTGTATAATTATTATGTATATATAATACACACACAAACAGTATATATTTTGAAAATGTTTACACAATCAGGGCAGTATATATTTACATTATATATAAATATATTTAATATAAATATAACATAGTTTTCTATAAATATTACATTTACAATTTATATTTTCACTTGGGACGTTTTTGAAATTTGAATAAAATGAAAACAAAAAAAAATTCAAATCACATGAGTCAATATTTTATTCACAATAGAACACAAATGTTTGAACTGAGAAATGTTATGCACAGAATGAGCTTGTTTCAAATTCGATGCCTGCTACAGATCCCAAATAGTTGGGACGGGGGCATGTTTACATGGTGTAGCATCTCCTCTTCTTTTCAAAACAGTTTGAAGACGTCTGGCAATCGAGGTTAAGAATTTCTGGAGTTTTGGTGTTGGAATTTGGTCCCATTCGTGCCTGATATAGGTTTCCAGCTGCTGAAGAGTTTGTGGTCATCTTTGATGTATTTTTCGTTTAATGATGCGCCAAATGTTCTCTATTGGTGAAATATCTGGACTCCAGGCAGGCCAATTCAGCACCCGGACTCTTCTACTACGAAGCCATGCTGTTTTAATAGCTGCAGTATGTTGTTTTGCATTGTCCTGCTGAAATACACAAGGCCTTCCATGAAATAAACGTCATCTGGAGGGGAGCATATGTTGTTCTATAACCTTTATATACCTTTCAGCACTACAGCATTAGCACCTTCCAAAACATGCAAGCTGCCCATGACGTATGCACTTTTGCACCCCCATACCATCAGAGATGCTGGCTTTTGAACTGAACGCTGATAACACGCTGGAAGGTCTCCCTCCTCTTTAGGAGGACACTGCGTCCGTGATTTCCAACAAGAATGTCACATTTGGACTCATCTGACCATAGAACACTTTTCCACTTTGAAACAGTCAATTTTAAATGACCCTTGCTCCACAGGACACAACGGCTCTTCTGGACCATGTTCACATATGGCTTCCTTTTTGCACGAGAGAGCTTTAGTTGGCATCTGCAGATGAGACAGTGGATTGTGTTTACCGACAGTGGTTTCTGGAAGTATTCCTGGGCCCATTTAGTAATGTCAATGAAGGAATCATGCCGATGAGTGATGCAGTGTTGTCTGAGGGCCCGAAGACCATGGGCATCCAGCAGAGGTCTTCGGCCTTGTCCCTTATGCACAGAGATTTCTCCAGGTTCTCTGAATCTTTTGATTATGTTATGCACTGTAGATGATAAGATTTGCAAAGCCTTTGCAGTTTGATGTTGAGGAACGTTGTTTTTAAAGTATTCCATAATCTTTTTATACACTCTTTCACAGAGTGGAGAGCCTCTGCCCATCTTTACTTCTGAGAGCCTCTGCCTCTCTAAGACATCCCATTTATAGCAAATCATGCTACAGACCTGATGTCAATTAAATTAATTAGTTGCTAGATGTTCCAGCTAAATCTTTTCAAAATGTCTTGCTTTTTCAACCCTTTGTTTCCCCTGTGTCAACTTTTTTGAGACCCGTAGCAGGCATCAAATTTGATATTAGCTCATTTAGTGTATAAAAGAGTAAAATGTCTCAGTTTAAAATTAAAACACGTCCCAACATTTGCAGAATTCGGGTTGTAATTTGCTGACATACTAAAATAATAAATATATTTAATGATGTCTTCAATTTTTCCCACCTCTCAATTAAAAACAAAAGCCCTTGATCACTGATAACGTCAAACATAAAATCTGATTTGCCAGCTGCTATTCTTTTCATTCTAAATTCGCTTTTCTTGCTCCGCCGTTTCCGAGAATGCCATTAACTTCTGTGAAAGCCAGTAGAGTTTTTATTTGCCCACTTTGCACTCACTGTCTGCTACTGTACTGTATTTTATTTTCCAGTCCCACAGAAGTCTGACTTAGTAAGCAATCTCCTTAGTTCTCTACAAGGAAGAAAAACAAGAGCAGCATAGTTCTGGAGAGCATCACATTAAGCGGTGTGCCCTCACAAGAGCTGAGCGCTGTCTCCATGACAATGGCAATGCTAACGTACTGTTAGAGTGTCCACCAAATGAAAGTTAATGAGACATTCAAAGAAGCTGACAGTGAACTTCCGTGTAGTCATGGCAGAGGCAGTACAAAGGGTCTGCAAGAAAAACAGCAGAAATTGAGTTTCAGCCTCTTTTTTTATTATTTAAATCACAACAGATTAATGGTTTTTGATAAAACTTGCTATAAAGCAGAATTCATTTCATGCCAATCACTGCCAATATTAGTATATGATGGGCTTACATTTTTTAATGATGTTGTATTTACTGTACTTTAGGCCAAATTAATAATGACAATGCCTGCAAGAAAATGGATACAGAATTGCAAATGACTATCATTTACATAGATTTACAAATTCAATAAAATATTATATATAGATGTAGATATAAAGTTTCATGCATATCATATTTGATACATCATGCTTTTACAACTATACAATATGTGCTATTCCTATAGTATGATATATGAGAATAGTGAGCTCATACGTGAGAAAAAAATTATATATGTAATTACAGTTTCTTTAGTCCAATAAGTGTTCATCTAAATGATTTTATTTAATATAGCATTAAAAAAAGTTATTTTTATAATGCTATTATACATTTTTTTTGCACAATTTTGCTATTTTGATAATGCAGTCGTGGGACAAATTACAGAGCCGTGGTTTGTGGTTTTTTGGGCTACTTTTATGATGTACCGCGGCCGCCCAATGTGTATATAGACAAATAAAATGAAAATAGATCCTTTTACTAATGTGTATTATACTTGGATTGTATACCTGGCAACTTAAGAACGGAGAGGCGGTTATAACACAAACAACGTGAGTTTCAGCCAGAGCATACATGTGCAGGCTTTTACACAGCAGAAATAAACATGACAACAACCACTATAGATTATATAACATAATAAACACACGATTACGATTTAATATGATTTGTATGTGGTTTTTGTGTGTAATGAATGTGTAGCCAACATCTGAAATATGTTGTACAGCATAAAAAAGGCTACAAATAGCATATTTTAACAACAATAAACGACCATTATCCACATGTGATCACAAAAAGAAGTTATTAGAAACACTCGATGGTGGTTTGAAGTGAGTTCTGTGTAAAAGTGTATTAATCTCATACATTGTATTATGAAGCATGATGCTAATATTAGCTCTAATGCACCTACAGAACAGGTCCAATAGTTCTTCATAATACATTTTGTCATAATACTTCACGTAAGGTCACAAGAAATTGTTTTGTTGTATTTACTTAGAAATACCTTTGATAATAGTTGGGTAACTGTATACTGGGATTGAAGCGATATGGCTTGGTAAAAGTTTAATTGCCATTAAATGCTGATAATGGCTGAATAAAAACAAAATAATAATTATAAAAGTATAATAAGGATTGTGTCTCATATCTGGCAGAGGCGTGAAAGGTTTTGTTTCCTTAAACTAGTTTTTCATGCATTTCTTTATTTCAACACGTTTACTGGTAAATTCTAGTATTTTAATTTTGCGATTAATCATGAGTAATCACAGTCCAGCAATCTTTTGTGTTCACATCTTCTAGTCTTCTGGAACGTTATGCTTTTATGCTGTGAATTTTCCATTTTATATTTACTTGTATATACTTGACCTCCTTGGAAATGAGAACAGGCTTTTTAACAGATCAAGTGTTCCACACAGCAATCGTATTAAGGCCTACTTGCTGAACAAAGATATTCTAAAACAGGTCTGTGAAAACGTGTCCTTGCATTTTCAATCTGTATTCTAATTATATATCTACAGGTATAACAGCAAGGTTATTGTACAAATAGTGATACATAACAGATGCTAACCTTCTTCATTGTCCCATCTACGTGCAGAGTTCAGCTTGACCAGTGGTTGACCAGAACTGATGGTTACTTGTCGGCTGAAGAGTGTCTTTAGCAAGAATCAGATTTCAGCCCCTTGGGGAGTTTTTCAAAGTTAAATGGTCCCAGGACAAAGGTTTGATACTCCCAAAGGAACCTAAGGACCTACTTCAGACTGTCATTCAGCCCTGTCCTCAAGATTGATCTTTTTTTAAGGGTGATTTTAGCCGTAATTATAAAACAATGCTCTCTTTCTTTGGACACTTGGTTTGGAGAACTTCACTGGACGGAAACTCTTTAATGTGAAAGACAAAGACACCCCTCTTCACTTTATCCAAATAGGCCCTCTGAGGTTTCTGGACATTGAAAAGAGCAAATCCACAGTCATCAAGAACATAAGAAGACAGATGTCATCTAGTTAAGAGCAGGGAGTTTTTGCAGAACATGAATACCATGTGGGAAAACAAGACGACAATTTGGAGATGTCAGTTGGCTTTATAACTTTCACTTTCATATATAATTCCTGGAATGCCAGTATTAGCCTTGAAAGTTCATTTTGTGGGTTTTGAGTTAAGTGAATCATTAAATAAATTACAAAACATGAATTTCAACTAATAAAAAAAATTAGTTCCAATACAAATAAATGAATAATCTGTATCTACTCTCCCACACAATGAATGAATGAATGAATGAGCAAACAACTGAACGACAAATTAAAACTCAATCAATCAATCAATCAATCAAATCAATCCTTTTTTAATGCAGGTGTTCCTCGCCTAATAAAATTCACATGGCTATAGGAATGACCAATTCCTGTGTGGCTCAGTGGTAGAGCATTGCGTCATTTGCGCAAAAGGTTGTGGGTTCGATTCCCAGGGAACACATGTACTAATGAAAATGTATAACCTGAATGCAATTGTAAGTTGCTTTGGATAAAAGCGTCTGCTAAATGCATAAATGTAACAAATAAATATTTATTTTACATATTTATCTCAACATATTTTAACAAACAAAAACATTTAAAATGAAATAAAATAAAGAACTGGAAAAATATTATTTATTTATTAATTTATCCATTCATGGTAATTTTCTGTAGACACGATAAACAATGTAAAATAAGAAATTAAGATTTTTTAAAAATATCAAAATATTCTAAAAAAAAAAAATATTCAAAATGTGTTTGTCCCACAGAATAAAGATTTAGTTTTAGAACACCATGAAAGTCTTATCATATTTTGGCTGAACTGCATACTCTCACCTGCCAGTGGTGTCAAATCTCTGAAGATTTGAATCCCTTATAATAATTTTACATAGAATATATGAGATAACAGCAGTCAGGTCACAGAGTATTTTCACCACTATGGAAAAGGAGTATTATTAAGACACTTAAAGGAAAACCACACTTTCCCCCTGAATGACCTTTCCATGATAAAACAGCTTTTCTAAAGAGAAGAACGTTTTATTTTTAAAGGCTCATCTGATGCCGTTTCAGATTTCACCACAGCTGTCTCCTCTTTCCCGCTCAGCTGGTTAAAATACTTCCCTATCTAGCCAGCATGGAAACTCGGAACCGCACTGAAAACTGGACACACCACGTTTAAAAACAGCAAGCGGCTCTCAAACAGTTATTGTCCCTTTCAAACCCACACACGATCCAATACTCTCCCTCTCTCTCCTAACAGCTGTCTGAACTAACACACACTTAGCAAAGGTCAACATGGTGTTTTCCTCTTACACACACAGAGACACTATAAAGGGAAATCCCATGGTGGGACAGACAACATTGACCCTTGTGAAAGCAAAGACACATGTCCGCATGTCCATAGACGTCCTACTCTTTCATTCGGCCTAACTGTTTAGATGATTAACAGATGCCAGTAGATTAACGATGAAATTCACTGATGTTGTTGAATACTATTCTTAGTGCAAATTCAATGTAAAACAGGCTTACTAATAAAGACTTTTTCAGATTCAGATCAAATAATGACCACAAAACTGTGTACTTGACTGTTTTCTCTGAAACCAATCTCTTGTGTTACATTGACCTGACTCAGTAATGAACAGCTAATTATGAATGGTTCCTATAATACAGAATCACATCAATATCACACCCACACTAGTACAATATTAGCTTTAAAGAATTCTGAAGAAATTGCGTATGTAAGGACTGCATCACCTCCCATTGGCCGCAGGGGGCCTTGAATATTTGTATTCCAATGAACAGCTGTGATCTAAATATAAAGGGCCACATCCTACCTCCAGGAAACAGAGAGAGAAGGAGTGTGTTTGTGTACATGTTTCTCGATTCCCTCCAATCAGTTTCCTGTAGTGAAAAAGCCTTTGCACACCACATGATTCGTTTTTTTTAAACTAGAGCTGTCAATTCAATGTGTTCATTTATTATAATTAAATACAAAAAAATTATATTTAAATGTTATATTAATATTAATAAAAACAGTAGATTAAAATGCAACAAATAAATAAATACCCCCAAAACAAAAAAATTACATTCAAATATGCACTAACTCATACACAAAGCGAAAGACAGCATGATACTTATATGTGCAATTTCATTTACTTTCTGTAATATTTAGTATAATTAATTAATTAAACAGTATATAATGTAATTTATTTTATTAAATATAGCACACACACACACACACACACACACACACACACACACACACATATATATATAAATAAGAAATAACCACAGTACAGTATAATCGAGTATAAATGCTGATATGACAGCTGTCATAAGAACAAACAGCCGCTTACAGCTGACTATGAAAGTCTTTCAAAACAGCTGCCAGATTCCTCACAGTGCATCGGGGTGGAAAATATTCACAGGGGTTCTTACTAAGAATTTGTTATAAACTCAGTTTGGATTATTTATGTTGTTTATTTATTTACACATCTTGCAGTATTAAGTGACTCTAAGCAGTGTCTTGGAGATGTCCAATCTAAAACACTCTGTACTTGTGAATCAGTTTGCACGTTTGAGCTTGTTGACATGGATTTGTTTTTGGATCGCAGTGTTTTAGACAGAATTGCTGTGGCTGAAGTCAGTAATACAACAAAAATGACTTTAATGGACTTATTATAAGTATTTTGAAGAGCTACATTTAAAAAAATGAATAAATATGCACTTTTTTTAATTTAATTAAATAACAAATTAAATTTAAATTAACAAATTCAAATTCAAATTTAATTTAATTTAATTTAGTTTAATTTCCAGGTACCAAAGATTGAGTATTTCTCACAACTGCATCTTTCACCACAACTGACCTTTTAACACATTAACTCAGCCCAAGGATTTCATGAAAATTAGACCGTACAAAACCCATAATGTACTAAAGAGTACAGCTGCAACTAATTAAACCATCATACCACACGAATCAATCTACTCTAATTGGCTTCTCTCTTTACTGAGGAGTTGGAATGCATTCTGTGCATCTCTTTATGTATAACCTGGTGAAAGCATTCGATTCAATATGTTAATATGAGTTTTCAGTTCAAGTAGTTATACTGATGATGCATATTTAAATAGATTACTAAATGAAGACTGAGGACCAGGTGTCTTACAGTATCTTATGTTAAAAGCTGATTTTTGGGTAGCGCTTGTCATATTTGTGCACAGTGCGAAATGGACGGTAAGAGAACAGACTGTGAGAGAGCAACCACAAAAAACAACAACAACAACAAAAGAAATGTAAGTCAGATCTCTTTGTTCAGACTTTCAAAAAGAGTTCTGATGGCTTTGTTGTTACTGTAGACAAAGGGGAGGTGAGAAGTTGTGTTGACAATGACAACAGTAGACAGGCTGCAAACACTGAAGAGGATGCTTGATAAACTAGTGACGGAACCGTGTGTGTGTGTGTGTGTGTGTGTGTGTGTGTGTGTCCGGCCTGGGCACGGTTGGACGATACACGAGTAAACAGGTTCTCAGTCGGGTCCTTGGTTTTGTAGTGACTCTCACAGCAGCAGCTGGTTCCTTGTATTGTTCTGGAAAGAGAGAGAACGCATCACAGCCAACCGTGTGACATCTCTCCTGGGCTGTTCCCCACATGACCTGGAGAGACATCACCTTCCCCTCTCACACACCATTCATCTCAATACATCAGATCCACCGCCACTGCTTCCAATGACATGCCATGTATGCTGCCATGGCAACTCAATATAAATACAAAACAAGGAAGGATTGATGGTCATATACTGTTCCGTACTGTTAGCAGCATTTACAGTTATTACATTTTTAAAGTTCAAATTACGTTATAGATCTCAGTGTAGTGTATTAAAAGGATAGTTCACCCCCAAAATAAAATTTCAATATTATATGTTAACATAACACTTAATTACCCTCATTTTAATCCAAATCTGTGTCAATTTAATGTTTTAAAGTTATATAAATATTTATTATTTTTAATATTTTACACATGCACGCAAGTGTGCACACACACAAACACACACATACTATTAATAATTAACTATATTCAATTATTTAAAATGTATTCAATATATATGGCTGCAGAAAAGTTAGCTTTGCATCACAGAATTAAATTACAATTTAAAATGTAAGAAAATAATTATAAATATTATATATACTGTATATATATAATATTGCTCATTTACTGTATTTTTTATCTAATAAATGCAGTCTTGGTGAGCAGGAGTTTTATTTCAAGAACATTAAAAAACAACGTGGTTCTGTTGCTCTTCTAGCGAGACCAGAACCAGACCAGGGCTGCGTTTCCTAAAAGCATCGTAAGCTTAAGTTGATATTATACGTATCACTATTATATTATGGTATATCTGAGCTGTCTAATGCAGCATTAGGTTAACATTTGAATAAACAAGCATGTTCCACAAATACGAGCAATTCTATAAATGGACATTTCAGCACTTGACCAAAGGATAGCAACTCCTAGCACTTAAAGCACGGCTACGTGCGATTGTGTTAAGTGCATTTTTGGGATACGCATGTAAAAACAATAACGACCGTTTGTTAAATGACTCGTAGAAAACGCTCTTAAGTGCTAAGATCAATCGTTATCGGGAAACCCGGCCCAGAACTAGCTCACGTAAACCAGCTTGGGTCAGTGTAGAAATGCTGATCCAAGCTGTCTTTTTAACAGGGTGTGTATCTCTGGTATATCATTTAAGCATGTGCTGTTGGGACAGGCTTATGGAAAGATGTCGATACACGTGGGAAAATACGCACCAAGCACATAAATAAACACACACTCAGTACGTTCTTTACGTGACAAACCTGTAAACAAAGTGCTACCGCTAATTTCTCACTTGTTAACTCTCACTTTCTTCCACGAGATGCGTCTTTGCAGCTGTCCAGACCTCTTTAGCTTCTTTTCTCAGGTACAGATCGTGTTTCACCCCATATAGCAAGAATAGTCAAAAGCCATTTGGTCTACAGATAAAGAGCTCTGTATGTGCATGACAGGGGTCTCATTACCTCCCTCAGAGGCTTGACCCATCATAAAGCCCACAGGACCATTAAATGAACAATGAAATATTCAAAGCCCTCTTGCCCTGCGGTTTTAGCAAAGGTCAACGAGTGTCTGTCAAGACTGACTTAATGGCAATTGCGTTTACATGCGTATCAGATGTATCCCCTCATCCCAAATCTGTCATTGGAAGACTGAATAAGAAGTTCAGAGCTTTCAGGAGGCCGTAAATCAAACATGTTGCTATCCGTGTCACTCAGGGTAACAGATTATGACCTCATAACTGTATTAGTCCTGGGAGGTACTGTGGTTTGGGAATATTACTTTCAACGGTTTGCACACGGATATGTTTACAGTGTAAACACACACACATGTGCTGGCAACTTTACACTTCCAGTCCAGTTGCACTAGTTAAAGGCGAAGTGTGTAACTTCTACTCATAAATAATGACTGCGTTCAAGTAGGTTTCTAAATACTACCTCTGGCTAGTGGCTAACCAAACAAATCACTTAGACAACAGTATCACCAGCCCAAACCCCTGCCACTGGATGAGTCCATGCTGTTGGTCTCCAACAAACTATGATATAGTGCCACTAAGCGCTGTACACTTTTCTGGAGAACAAACCTATGAATGGATTACTTACACTTATCTACCAGTGTAAGTAACATAAACATAAAAAAATAAAATTCAAATTTAAGCAATTCAAATTTTTTTCTTCATTCACACTTGAAAAGAACACAACTGTCTTGTGATTTTATTAAAAACAAACAATATTGTTATACATTTTTGAAAGTGCATGAAAAATAGTAAAAATCAGGTTTTGTTACCAGTACTGCTGTAAAAATTGTAATATAGGGTTTAGTGAGATGGAGTGAGCAATATTCAACTGGTAATGTGATTTCAATGTCGACAAATATGTAATTGAAACAAGGTTAGGTTACATTAGATATCCTGAACAAACAATGAACAATTTTTAGAGCACTTAATAGTCTTGGCTAATGTTAATTTGTACACTCACCAACATTCAGAAGTAAGATCAGTTAATCTTAATGTTTTGTAAAGTCTCATCAAAGCTACATTTATATAATATATATACTAATAATTCATAATTTGTTACATGTAGTGCTTTTCTGGGTATTCAAAGTGCTTTGCATTGAAGGGGGAATCTTCTCATCCACCACCAATGTGCAGCATCCACCTGGATGATGCGACGGCAGCCATATTGCGCCAGAACGCCCACCACACACCAGCTTACTGATGGAGAGGAGACCAATCAGTGTGATGAAGCCAATCAGTGTATGGGGATGATTAAGAGGCCATGATGGTCAGAGGCCACTGGACGGATTTGGCCAGGATGCCGGGGTTACACCCCTACTCTTTTTCGAAGGACACCCTGGGATTTTTAATGACCACAGAGAATCAGGACCTCGGTTTAAAATCTCATACGACAGACGGTGCTTTTTACAGTATAGTGTCCCCATCACTATACTGGGGTGTTAAGGCCCACACAGACCGCAGGGTCTCACTAACACCTCTTCCAGCAGCAACCTAGTTTTCCCAGGTGGTCTCCCATCCAGGTACTGACCAGCTCAACCCTGCTTAGCTTCAGTGGGCAACCAGTCTTGGGGTATATATTTTACTAAATATAATATATACAAATATATACTAAAAATGGCAACAATGTGAAATGTTTATATATACATAATTTAAAATTAGATTTCTTTCTTAATTGAAACAAAACATGTATTTATTCCTGTGATGGCAGAGCTGAATCTTCAGCATCATTACTCCACTCTCCGGTGTCATGATCCTTCAGGAATCTTTCTAATATGCTGATTTGGAACAGAAAGTTCAGCAATGTTACTAAATGTATTATTATTATTGGTAATATTTTGATCACTTTTGGTCAATTTAGTGCATCCTTGCTGAACAAACAAACAAATATATAAATAATTAAATATATTTTTACAGTTTTACTGACACAAATGATTGAATGGTAGTGTATAGGTTTATGAATACATATTAACAATTTCAAGTAATAATATATCAAAATAATACCATGCATCGTTAACACAAATTAATAATAAATAATAGAATATTTACAAATTTAAATGAACTTGTATTACTCACATTAACTAACATGAATTAATTCATAAATGCTGTAAATTTGTTTATTGTTACAAGTTCATGATGTTAATGAATTAAAAGTTTTTGTAAAGTTTCTGAATTGCTTCATAAGCTTTACTATATGTGTGTGAATGACATTTATCTTTTACATTTTACATATAAAAAATAACCAATAAATAACACAGGCAACACTTTATTTTACTGTCTTGTTGCACATCTTATGCATACTTACAAGAAACTAAGCCTAAACAAACTCAGTAACACTTTATCTTAAGGTGTCCTTGTTACAGCTTACGTGTAATTACTACAGTATTAGCACACATGTATGCATAATGCAATAACCTTAAACCTAACCCTATAGTAAATACATGTTGTTAATTAATATTACTCAGTAACAAGGATTCCTTAAAACAAAGTGTAACCACAAACCCTAATTATATAGCAAGCACTTGCTGTAATTACAAGATTACTCCATGCTAATTTTTATAATTACACTGTAACTAGAAAAAATTACAATAAAGTGTAACCACAATGTATTGTGAGCTTGTTAATTGTTGCTCAAAATTAACTTGTTCTTTTTTTAAATTACGATTACTAACTTAGTGGTTGAACCCAGGCGTTTAGGCACGCAGCTAAGCAAGTGACGCTGGCCGAGCGCTTCACGAGCTTTCGCCTAAATGGGACACATTCACAGAATACGATCGCCTTGGCCCACAAAATGGAAACTACAGAGACACAAACAAATGGAAATGAACATGATCTCATAAGAGCATTACGAACACTCATTACTCTCCATTTCAAACTAGGCCTCGCTTCTATCTCTTCACTGTACAGCTTGGGTTTTAGCACATGCCTCGGCAAATTGTGTTGCGTGGTCTTGAGTTACATGGGGCACAAGTCGACGGAAAGAATACGAGATGAAGACATTCGATACAAAAGAGCCGCTCAGAAAGAAGTCTTGTGCTCATGCCAGTGAACCCGTGAGCTGTAGCCTACTGACTAAAGACATAAAGAAATTTCTCATCCGGTGTGTGTGTGTGGAATTCTCAGGGCAGGAATAATTTCACACCAACTCCTGGCCTGACGTTTCTGACTTCCCCTCACCTCTCCCAGTTTCCGCTGAGGTCTTTTTTAAAAGCTTTTTGCTTCCTAAAAGCACCGCCGACCGCATGGGAAATTCCTCTCCTTTTCCCTCCATACAGGGGCCTCACCGCGTCCAGTCAATACAATTAAATCCTCTCTTTTTTCCTCTCGACACACACACACTTTGTAAACATTTCATTCATTCATTCCCTTGCACACACACATAAAGACTCTCTCATTGAAACACTACAAGACATTTTCCACAAACAGGGTACAAGTTGTGGTTGCTTCATTTTGTGCCATTTTAAGCATTAGAGGCACAAAACCCATGTGGTTTATTGTGAAAAGCATTAAATATGATAGATAAACAACGATTATCTAACATACGGTTAATCTAGTATATTAGTTTAAGCATGCTAGTATAATGTCTGTATCTTGCCATAAAATGGTACATTTAGCTTTTAAAACCTCTTAGCCTTCTCAAATGTATGCAGCAATCAAAATTCATAATGTGGACATAATCTGCTGATATGCAATTAACTGTAGTAAATAAAATAATGTAAAATATTAATGAACATAAAAACGTTTTTTTTTGTATAGCAAATTTAATTTCAAAATATGTATTTTATATAAAATATTGTTATTATCTTTAATATAAAACTGTATAAATGATATGCACCTTAGTTGAATAATTATTTTAGTACTGTCAAATGATTAATCGTGATTAATAGCATCAAATATAAAAGTTTGTGTATAAATACACACATAAACATGTATATATTTAAAAAATACATTATCTTCATATACAAATATTTTTATATTAGTGCTGTCAATCGATTTAAAAAAGTTAACTAATTAATCACACATTTTTCTGAAGTTAATTGCAATTAATCACACCTAACATTAAAGTTTTTAAATATACTTCAATATTGCAATAATTTAACATTAAATATTCAAATTGATGTACAAACAACATAAAGCCATTTTTTTATATTTGTTTAATGGCATTTTTATGACTGAAGGCGTACTAGACATGCTACTGATGTCTCTATAAAATATTTTTTCCCCTAATATTTATCCGTTGTCATAATTGGATATGCTGCCAAATTCTCTGAAACACCTTTGGTGACGGCTTATGGTAGAGAAATGAACATTCAATTCACGGGCAACAGCTCTGGAGGACATTCCTGCAGTCAGCATGCCAATCGCACGCTCCCTCAAAACTTGCGACATCTGTGGTATTGTGCTGTGTGATAAAACTACACATTTTAGAGTGGCCTTTTATTGTGGCCAGCCTAAGGCACACCTGTGCAATAATCATGCTGTCTAATCAGCATCTTGATATGCCACACCTGTGAGGTGGATGAATTATCTCGGCAAAGGAGAAGTGCTCACTAACACAGATTTAGACTGATTTGTGAACAATATTTGAGAGAAATAGGCCTTTTGTGCACATAGAAAAAGTCTCAGCTCATGAAAAATGGGGGCAAAAGCAAAAGTGTTGCATATATAATTTTGTTCAGTGTAGATTAAAGTAGAATAAAAAATCATGAACGTTCAGATCGGATCTGATTCATTTTTCCTTTCACACTGCACATAACCTCCTGCCCTGTTTTTGACCATTAGGTAACACATTAGGTTCTTGGTGACTCTCACTCTTGGTGATTCCCTCCTTTATTTTGTTATTAAATACATATCCTTCCCTCCCCCTTTGTCTATATATATAGTAATAACAAATTCTACTTCCATTGTACTAGGTTGCCATCTTTGTTTACTTACTTTCCGATAAAGCACTATTGTTGTGCTGGTGTCAAGACTTCTGACCCATTTGAGGCTCTTTGTATGAGAAAGAACAGACATGATAACATTAAGGACACGTTGTTGTTGTTTTTGGTACTAGAAATTGTTATTAGAGGCTAGTGTTGCAGTTTGGACGCATCTCTGCAATAAGAGCCATTCCCTGAAAGCCAAAGCAGTTAACAACCACAGCACAACATACATTCGTAAAGCTTCCAGATATTCTGTAATGGGTTGAAGGAATACAACAACACATTTAGATTTGGATTCATGCCTTGTGGGCTTTAAATCAACCAGGATGGTTAGAAAATCTCAGCTTCGTGATCGGAGAAACCCGTTACGTGATACTGCATCAAGAAGGGAGTTAACAGCAGACGAACATCCAAGACTTTTGGATCCTATCCTCGTCACCTTTTGCACTCCTCTTGAAACCTCAGCTTGACCTTTTTCCTTCTAAAACAAACAAATGTTCTAAAAGATACTAGCTAGAAAATATGGGACGATGCATCTGTACATAGAGAAAAAATATGATTCATAGTATAAAGTTAAGCCCTGTTGTACAATATACACCGGAAAAAATCTGTCAAAACAAATTCAATTTAGAATGAAATTTTGATGTAAAAAAAACTGAAAAAGTATTTTCCTATAAAACATATTCCAATAATCTTTATTTACAACTATAGTGTAGAAAGATTATATTTTACAGGAAAACCTCAGATCTTCCATCATGTTGCTCCATGGAGATTGAATACTTTCAAGCATCAGAAAAGCATAAATAAAATAAAATGTGGATAGTTCTTCCACATGTTTGAAATTATTTTTCCTAACATATAATTATCATTTAGACAATTATTTTGTGTATTGGAAACCTAACTGAATGGGAAAATTCTCCATAAAACAAGATGTGTTGAAGTTACTCAACACATTGCTATAATTGCTCTTCTATTCAGCATAATTGCAACTCCAAAACCTGAAAAACACGATTCCTCTTATCTCAAAAGTATGTAAAATAACACAATTTCAACGTTGCAACATGCAAAGCACGGGAGCTCTAAATCCGCAAAAAAAATGGATAAAGTATAAAACGCAAAAAAATTGATAAAGTATACTTCCATTTTACTAATTTAGGTGGGTGAGCAATTACCTCAACATTATTTCTCACTGAATATCCTAAAATACAAATCACAAATTTACACTTTCTAGGAATGAAAATGCTTTTCAGTAGCCCAACATTTCAATCAGAGATTCATAAAACAGCCAATGACAAACAGCAAATAACTCTTCATATTAAAAACACTGTTAGCTGTAATGCACAATCCTCTGTCGAGTCACACAAAGCCACAAAGCTCTTCCGTCATCAACATGCCATAAACCATCCTCATCTGCCCCACTGCACTGATGCATTGCAGGAGCTTTTAGTAAGGGATCATGTAAATATCTGCATATTTGTGACGGTCCCTTACTTTGGAATGTGCATAATTGTGTCTGTTTGCTGTGCGTGGCCCATGACACTTTTTAGTGCGAGTCTAATTTGTCCGCTAGAAGGGGCGTGTATAGATGGACATGGACAGCTGCTCTGCCAGGATGGCATACAAAAGCCTTGAATGGCATGGTGAGTTGGCACACATGCATCATCACGTACACCTAGGTATCATTACGGATACCCTTATGAAAGAGAGACAGAAAACAGGGCATATGCCAAGGTTAAACAACAGAATCTGATGGGTATATACACCAACCTCTGTGCCAGTAAATGACTATCAGTGGCGTCCACTGTCATCATTATGGCATTGCAGAAAGGGAAGGGAGGGAAAAAGTTGGCATGGATAGATGTCAAGGCCTAACTCGGGCCTTGATGGTCCCAAGGCTTAGTTCCTTCATTATCCCAATTACAGATCAATCCTTTCGTCAAGAAGAGCAGTAGGGCACATTGGAAGCTACCAAAGGAAAGAGTTTGGGGTCGATCCAAGAACAAGCTTTCATTTCTCTCTGTTACATCATCTGGCTTATTTCAGCTTATAATTGTGTAATGATATCACATGTTATATGAGCTGGCCAAATTGGTCAAAATGACGAGGATCAAGAGGATCAAGATCACAAAAAACCTGTGCTGATCCTAGAATTCTGGGGGTCCTACGCAAAACTTTGTCGGCGGCAGGTGAGGGTGGGGGGTGTGGTGATGGGGTGGTTGGGATGAAAGAATGGATGTAACACGTTTGTCCGTGTTTCACTCAGTCTCGAATCGCGCTCACGGAAACTGCTTGAGAAACAGTATCTCTTCTGCGGCTCGGTACCCTTTCAACTCATTTTTTTAGTCTCGAGCAAGAGACTGTTCGACATTCACGTTACATGATTTGACCGATTTTTACGTAGAGAGGGTGACAGCGCACCGCATTAAAATAAATGATCATTCATGTTTTCAAAAACCGCTGGCCAAATTCAAAAACGAAACTAAAATTAAAACATTGAGAGCAAGGGGGTTTAAAAAAAAAAAAATTGTGACAAAAAGCTCAATTACTTACTTTTGCTGTAAGTTTAATATATATAATAAACTATAAGAGTTTTAAATTTAAAAACAAAATGCTATAGAAAAACAACAAAGCCATTAACTTGGAAAAGTAAATACATTTGTGACCATTTAAATGAGAAAACAACTGCATAAAAAAAACTACAGCAATCATAATTATTAGTAAAATATTCATAATGCATATGTTTTTATTAGTGTGTCAAAAAATAGTTAAAAAAACTGGTCACTGGACACTTTAAGATAAAAAGTTATGTATGGATCAACAACAACACAAATCGAAAAAGCAACATGATTGGCTCAAGTGACTGGTTAAACCCCATTGAGCTGATAGTATTCCCTCAGGTTAACCTGTTATCTCTCAAACACGTCATTTTGCACCTCTATCCTTCACGTTGTTTATGGCATGCTAAGCTAAGACAGGAAGCACTTTTTGTGAACAGGATGCCCCCAAACAACCACACTCCCTCTCAGAAAATAACTTTAACACTTTGCCTTCCCGTAGCCAAACACAACCACCACACACACTTCCCTTCACACGGGCCTTTCCTCTGCCTGCGTGTAGACATAATTAACCTAAACTCTACTGGTTCAGGTCCTGAATCACTTAACTAGTAAAAATAGAACGCAAACCGAGGTCAGCTGTAAACTATAACATCACCACGTTCTGTTGTGATGACTGATGCTACATCCCCTTTCTCTTTGAACACAGACAGAAGGAAGTCTCTTGTGATGAGAACCTAGTAGGAAGTCCGTGTAAACGTGCGGTAATGCCTAACTTTATTATCACCACAAGGAAATGATGGTGCTATTCTTTCACCTTTTTGCCAGTTTTAGATAGCAGAGTTACGGCATGAAGCGCTTTTTCCACCAAAGGAAGGCCTTTGATTCCAGTAACAAGGCCATTTACTCAGACTATCATTAAGAGGAAAGGATATGCACACTCACTCATTATTTTTCTCTCTCACACACAAAAACACACACTCTATTCATTGTCTTTCCCCTAAGGTAGAATGAATTAAATAAGAGGTGAATGAGAGAGAATCAATGAAACCCAATCTGAAAAGACGAGACCACCCACTCTCCTTTCCCCATCGTCCCCACCGTATCCTAATTCAGTTCATTCCCACAATTCGCTCAGGAGACATGAATAACCAAACACACACACACACAAACAGCCCGAGGAGGAGGGGGAGCCGTAAGAGGATGTTGTTTGAGCTCCATATCCTGTTGTTTCCCTTTTCCCAATGAGCAACGACACTGCAGGTGCAACGTGGTGATCGCCCCACCGCTCTTTTTTCCATCTTCCGAACTCATCTCGCTCCGCCATGTGAACACTCTTTATCTACAAAACACATACATCTTCTGCTATTTCTAGCACAAACTCACACTGAATCTGTTCACAAGGCCTTTATGTGCGCGTGATGGAGTGCCCTTGGTTCTTGAGGTATTCTTCCCTTTTGTTTGCATAGCAGTATTATCATTAATGCAAACTGAAAAAAAAAGTTTCTAAAAATGTAAAAATTAATATTTTTTTGCTTTTGATGCATCATATATTATACAAGTGTAATCTTTTACAACGTCTGTATTATCAACCCAGAGAGGATTTTCTTTTTCCAGAAAATGTAATTTAATGTTATCACATTGGGTAAAAAATGTCCACTTTAAAAAATATTTGTACTTTTTTAGGAATTGGTTAATTACCTTTTTACACTTGTGGTGCTCCTGGTCTGACCAGCCATCAAAAATTGCTTATGAATTTCTTGTTATGCTATATTATTACCGAATATTGAGGTGCACAAGCTCAGATCAATGAGACTTACTATGACGAATCCGTTCTAAAAAATATGCAAGAAATATGCTAATTTGAAAGAAAACGAGTTGATGAAAATATTTTATCTGGTGATATTGTATGCATATTGCATGATTAAAAAATTACAAGCAATTTTTAAAAGGCCAGTCGTTTTTGATTGGGAACACCAAATAAGAAAAATATTTCCAGCACAGTTAAACATGAAAAATAAAAAAAAATATCGATAACACTAAACTGTCCCTGGAAACCACATACTGTTCTGTACATTGTTGATCTATAATGCTCAGAACATTTGATCCGGCAGCCCTGAAATAAAAACATAGCAGCCATAAAACTAAAATAAATAATCTGAAACTACAGAATCTCTAAATAAAAACAAACTAAAAAATTGTACGTTACAGAAAAAAATTACAATACCACTGTTCCATTTAAAAACAATTTCAAATAAGTCTTGTGAGATGAATCACGTTTACATTTTTGAAATGATTTGAAAAAAATACAACTATATACAATTACTGATTTTATTATTTAGTTCCTGAACATTGCAGAAAGAAAGAAAGAAAGAAAGAAAGAAAGAAAGAAAGAAAGAAAGAAAGAAAGAAAGAAAGAAAGAAAGAATGAATGAATGAATGAATGAATGAATGAATGAATGAATGAATGAATGAAGAATGAAAGAAAGAAAGAAAGAAAGAAAGAAAGAAAGAAGCATGTATCATCTGTTGTCCTCAAAGCTCCTGATATGTCTGTTCTGAAAGGTTTATAGGAAATAAATTACTCTGTGGAGAAAACAAATGGGTTTTTTACTTCCAGAATCCCACTGTTGCACTTTATTGGGTAGTGCGTGCTGTTATATACCGGTAGTCTAAAACGTAAATTAGTCATGCTAGTTTTTCCGTGACGGTTGTTACCTTATGTAAGGACCTTATGTCACATATATTTTGTGCAAATATTAAGAATAGCCATTGTTTTTTTACAATGTCCCATAAGCATAAGTCTCATAAGCCCCCTGGTCTCTCTCAACATGCTTTTCTGTTTGAGCGGTCTGGCATGAGAACCGGACAGTTTGATATAAAGGTCTGCATAGACCTTGTGTCTCGGGTCAACGGGTCTTTTGTACTGCAATCAATTTACAGTGTCTTGCCTGAAAAGCAGCAACGGATGTAAAATGTGAATTAAAACCATTTTTACTGGAGGCCCTACTAAAAAAACATAAATAATTTAAAATTCAACATGAACAGGGTCCCTCAAAGCACCCTCCTCTGGATTACATAAATGCATACATATCTGAAAAAGTATGAGTTCAGCTCAGGTAGATGCTTTAATGGTCGCAAAGGCTTAAAGGACCGCCTCCCCCCATTTCCTCAAGAACCGAGGGAAGAAAAAGGCGAATTAGAGAGCTGCACTTCATTATAAATCATTCTCCCGTTTTTAAGCGCAATCATAACAGTTTCCATGACATCATCAGCTGTCAGTATGGGAAGCCGGTCCTTTATATTGTGAAACCCAAACCAGGGCACAGAGAGGAAACCGGCCCCCTCACGCAACGAGAAGTCCCACTGAGAAGCACACTCACAATGATGAATGTTACACATGCGTGTAAAGGTGTGAGTGTGTGCACAAAGCCATGGAATAACACTAATAGCTGTGGAAATTCAAACAAGGCCACTCAAAGGTCATCACATACAGTGCATTGGAATGAATGGACATGAAGCTTAGGGAGGTGGTATGACCAAAACCTCCTGTCATAACAGCATATTCCACAATAGAGTTATTTTTTACAGGCAGTTATAAACCAAAATGTTTTACACTGTAGGTTACATAACTATCTAGTCATATCTGTATTCCCATACTTTAGTGACTTAAATACTTTAAAATATATATTTTTTATTCTCTCAAATTTGGAACTTGATAGACACAAACCAAAAGGTAGGCCTAGAATTAATCAAAACAAATTAATTAAGTCTCATATTACCACAAAACAGCTTCACATTAAACAGCACAAAACAATAAAGCAATATAAATATGACCAGATAAGCCACAAAATAGCACATACACACATTATGTGTGATATTTAGTGTGACAAAATGGATACGTCTAGCATGTGTCGCATCGAAACCTAGCTCGACACTTGCACGTGCTTTCTGAAATGTGTCAGACTGCAAGTCATACTGCAAATTACATGTAACAGACTCAGCTCTGTTGAAAGAGGAAAGACAGACACAGACACATCAAATTCTGTCAAAAATATACTGCTTCTCATTAGCACATTGTATGTTGCCACACCACATACACTGTGCCATATTGTTCGTTTTACTTGTTTCTGCCGCCATAGATAATTAATAGAGTGCAGCAGCCTACCTTTTTAGCATCCTTAGTTCCAGTGAATCATGACAACCTTTGATTTGAAGCAAAACAAGTGTTTCAAAATCAGAGAAAAAGACAAAGGTACCAGACAGTCAATCTAAGAGCAATGTCAAACTATTGATTTAAAGATGCTGATGTACAGAAAATACATTTCACCTTTTTTGCAAAATATGTATTTTTTTGAGAGTTTAGGGAGATTGATTAATCTTTAATGAGAAGAGGCACCAAAGTGTTCTTTTGACACAATTCTCTGATTTCTTTGCAGAATCATAGTTTTCAATTGTGCTGTTAAACACCTTTTTTCATATGCGTTCTTTTTTATGCATATATTTCATATATACGTTATTTATAAAAAAATTTAATGCAAATAATGTGATCTGTACTGAGAGACGAGTAGAAAAAAAGAAACGTGTTAACAGATTCGATATTTCTACAGACATGTACAAATGTCACCTTCGACAAAAGAGCTGGCGTGCAGAGCATATTTGAACACTTCCTCTGGACGTCTTGTGTTTATGACCCCTCAATCCGTGAATTCTCATAAGTAAGAGGAAACAAGTTTAAGTTCTCGTGCCAGTGGGTAAACAGAAAAAAAACTCTTGTTTTAACACACTTGACTGAATTTGTTTCTCATGATCTTAAAACGTAAAGGCCTTTATTTGGTTTCTATTATGTAGAATGTTTGTGAGAACATCTCAGCTTGGTTCATTTACTTCTAAGCCAATTCTAATGACATTATCCAATAGTATTATAAACTAGACACATTGGAATGCAGAATCAACACCATGACCATTATAATCATTCACACACTCTTCTTTTCTTTTAACTTAATTATACCTCCTATATCCATTATTTTTTTAACACAAGGCTCCGATTTAGTTTGAGTACATTTTTGTACAGAAACAGCGGTGAAGGTCTCCATCAGTGAACTCTTGTCCTTTAGCTGGATTTAGTTGAGAGTGTGAGAAATAAATATCTGTTAAGATCTTGAAACAGAGGCCTTGAAGTTTGCTATAAATACCTCCTCGATCCAAAGCGGACATTATTTAGCTCAAGATCATGGGGGGAGGGATGTGCGTCAAAAAACACACACGCATCAAAGCAGGTGTCCGTAAATAGGGCCTGTTATATCACGCTGCACACACAGGGGCCACAGGAGTTCATCTTCTCTCACTCCCCTCTCTTCTCATCGGGGTTTGTGGACAGAAAGGCTTTCATTTTGGCATGTTTTGTCTGTCGTCTCTGCTGTTTTTGGCTGTGTAATACGCTGAACAAGTTCAATGAGTTCATGTGGCCGCCTTACCGTATACACTAGTTTGCAATGCTACGTGACTGAAGCCTAAACCCCATTCTGATAAAAAAAAGTCTGTCAAAGCCTAAGCTTTTGATTAAACACTGGAGCCCAGCCATGTGTCAAATGTCCTCTATTGAAGCCCACATATCTCAGTCTTTTTCATTACAGGATGAGACTAAGAAAAGGCATTTCTGAAATATAAAATCCGTTTTTATTGAGCCTCTTTCATTAAGGTCACAAAATCAGTCAACTGTTAACTAAAATATTCACACAAATCTATTCAGCTGTGCAGACCAGCAGAAATACATGTTTGCACATCCATTCTCTCAACGCTAGTTCTACAGAGAGGAAAAAACACTTAAAAAACCTTCAAAGGTTTTGCTGTCTGCCTTATTTCTCATTGCTGCAGTATTATTCATGAGTAAAATTAAGTCAAAGCTTCTATTTCATCCTCTGAACCTGCTGAATGGATGAACAGTCCTAAAGTGCAAAGGAGCATTGCAAAATAAATAAATAAACATGGGTAAAATAAGGATAAACAGGCTGACAAAAAGGCCCCTAAGTCCTCAAGCAAAACATTCACTTTACTCTTTTTACAAAGCAAAGGCAGTTAAAAACAAACTTGCTGTGCATTTACTGTCGGGTTCACTACACACTGTATACAAACATATTCTACACACAAGTACATTTGAATAGCAGTGTACAGTAACTCACTAAAACCAGGAACACTACTAACTAAGCTCACACAAATTCTGCCATAATTTATTTACCGTCGTCTTTTTCCAAACCTTTGCTTTCTTTCTGCAAAATACAAAATATATGATAAAGAAATGTCCAAACAACATTAAAATCGAACTACTGGATGAAAACTTAGACTTGAAAAATCTAAAAAGAAAATAAAGTTTACACAGAAGTAATACTAAAACTAAAACTAAATTAAAGTTTTAAAAATAGAATAAAAACACTAAAAACACAATTACTAAAACTGACAGGATATAAAAAATATATAAATATTAATAAACCCTATAATAATGTATAAATTATACTAAAATAGCACTGATGTCAAAGTGAGGCATTTTAAGTTGTTCATCGTTGTTTTTAATTATTTATAGAATTTAACATATGTAAAAATAATTACATTTTTACATACATTAAATTGAATTGTAAATATATATTGTATGTACAGTATCGCAGAAGTGAATACACCCCTCACATTTTTTGTAAATATTTAATTATATCTTTTCATGTGACATCACTGAAGAAATGACACTTTGCTACAATGTAAAGTAGTGCGTGTACAGCTTGTATAACAGTGTAAATTTACTGTCTCCTCATAATAACTCAACACACAACCATTAATGTCTAAACCGCTGGCCACAAAAGTGAGTACACACCTAAATATAAATCATTATTTTTATCATCATATCATCAAATTACATAAAGTATATTATCCGATCAAGCTTAAACTTCAGTGTAGTTACTGTATCTACTTTTTTACACTTTAAATTGGATTGCTTGACTGTAATTGAACTACTTTAAATTGAGAGCAGCTTGTACCTTGGGAAGCTCTGTCAAAGTGGCTTCCCAGCACTCTGACAGTTAAGACAGATTTGAATATATTTGTGAACTTCAAATGCCTGAAAGCTTCTCAGATTTGGATAGAAACCTACATGACCCTCTGTAAACCCCCTCCAACACGCTGTGATTTTCCCCATCAGGTTTTTACGGCATCGGAACAGGAACAGACATGTCCTCACATTTCCTTGAATTCTTTATCTGTGGAGATTCATAGGATCAGTCACATCAACGTGGAGCTTTGTGATTAATTAAAGCCATATTCCTTTATTCTAGTAAGCGGAGATGAACTCATCGGACTCATTCTTCCTGAGACCACTTGGTTAAAAGGAACCCAGCAGAACACAGTCACCAGTGGTTCTCAGGGCATGTTTGTTTATTGTACTGTACAGGTGACAAATTCTGAGTTTAGTCAGCATGTGGATATCACAGAGCTTGCACATAGAGACCTACTCACATGGAAGGCTGAAACCCTTTAATTATCAATCAGACAAATACACACCTCCTTGAGACACAATTTCTGACGCCTACGGTGTGGCTCGCCATTTTCCTGTCAAAGACCCAGAAGAGCCTTACCACTTCAAACAAAGCATAATAATTATATGACGACCTCCTGTTGATTTTTGATCAAATAACTATTTTCTGCTTCTCTTTGATGTTGCACTGATTAATAAAGGATACATACAAGTGGCTTTTGCTAATAAACTAAAGAATGAAAATTAATGTGAAGAGCTCATACACAAACGAGCCTCTAGAAAGAAGCATGTACTGCAACATGTACTGAACAGCTAACCTCAGAAATTATGGCACAAATCTGCAATAATTTCAATGTAATCTTAGCCAGAAACTTTTCACAAGTCTGAAATCTATTGTGTAACACTGCTGTCAACGTTTGCATTAAAAGTGCTTTTATAAAAATTAAAAAGTCCTTACTATATACTGCAGATAAAACCAGCCAATCAGAAGAGTTCAATCTTTCAGTCATTTTGCATGTTCAGGTTTGCAGATATGGCTCTAGAGGGTGTGTTGACAGCCCAAACAGCTGAAAACACTTTTAAGCAAATCTTAAACGTTTATTTTGCATCCCCCACCTCTAAAAATTACTTGGCTGACTTTTGGACTACCTGAAGATGAGAATTGCCTGAGAGAGAGCGAGATGTTGAGCTGATCATACGTTGGGTTCTCAGTCCAGCTTCTTGTCACATCAACTCAAATGAATGGGAAGATATCCGTGTGATCACAGAGCCATTCTGGGATTACAAGTCATAAGACCCCAAAGCTTGAAGTTTTTTCATAACTGTCCTCTCATTATCATTATATGAAACTGGTTACCTTTCTAGTTTCAAAATGTCTTAACATTTTTCATAATATTTTTGTACAGCAAAGATGCATTCGATTTATCAAAAGTAACACTTTTAAAATGTTAAAAGCTGTTCTTTTGAACTTTCTATTTATCAAGTAATCTTGAAAAATAAGTGTCAGGTTTCCATAAATGTTTAAAAGCAGTGTAATTGTTTTCAATATTAATAATAATAAATGCCATTTCAACACCAAACATTTATAAATTACAATGATTTATGATTAAAATTAAAATTCTACTTATTTTGCCATCACATGAATAGATTAATTTTAAAATGTTTTAAAATAAGTTATTACAATTTCTGAGCCCAAACTTCCGAATGGAAGAGTATCTCAACATTGAATGTAATTTGTGTTTATGAATTAATAGAAAAAGGGTATGTTAAACAATAACATCTGGTGTCACTTTCATAATATATATTATTTTCCTGTTTCGTATAGCATGACCCTCTTTAATTGAATAAAGATGATAAACTGATCAAACGGCAGATGAGAGAAGAAATGAAGAGAATGGTGAAGATGAAGGATCTCTCTTATTCCACCAGCCATGAAAAATAGCATTTTCAAAGTGCTTGTGCTGAATGTTTTCACGTGTACTATCATCTCATGATCATGTGCACTCAATGTCTAATGTTATAACATACGATGGCTGGGAACATTCATTGGAGAAATTTGGGTGGCATCCAGTGGTCATCTTCTTGAAGGACACTTGAGGACAGAGACTTGAAAAAAAAGTAAAGTCGGTTCTCACATGTTTCAGGATTTCATTAACATGCTTGTTTTTGCACTTTTTTGTTGGTTGAATTTTAAGGAACCATGTCCAGATCACATTTGACTTTAAAAGAATAAATTATAAAAAAAAAATATATATGTTCAGATATTTTGGCATTGTGACAACCCCTTTTTTATTTGCATTCCTTTACATTCATATTCTTGATGATTTTCTTTAAGGAATCCATAGTTTTTTTGCAGTCTTACACTAAAATGCTACAAATATTAAAGTCAGCATAAAGGCAATACAACCTATGATGCTTTTTTTACAGATACTATTTAAGTGACATTTCATTTACACTGTATAAATTGTTTTTGTCATTCAACAAATGCAAAAATAATGAAAATGCCACATTGGAGACAGGTTGTTGGTGATCTAGACATGGCCGTTTCAGATTTTACCCAAATAATGAGCTTTTTTTTAAGGTTTGACTATTTAATTCTACAGTATACAAATATAATGCATATTTATTAATTAAATTAAACCAAGGTGAAAGGAAAACTATAAATTCTGATTTCAGACTGACTGGCCAAAAAAACTACCTCTTGACAATTTTTATGTAGCATATCAAAAAGAAACAGCAAAGATATAAGAGAACTTTTATGTTTGAATCAAACAATATAACGATTACAGGCAAATCAGCAGTGTTATCCATTCTGTATACAGTGGTCACAAGACAAAACAAACAACCAAAAGAAGAAATAAAACCCACACACACACACACTCATACACATTCATCATCTCCACATTACACAAATGATACGAGAATAAAACCAGAAGCCCAGAAAGCAAAGCAACCCCCCCCCACTATCTGAAGCCTGTGGAAAGCAAAGCATGTCTTATGACACAGCAGCGTGGGTTTTGTAGTTTGTTTTAATGTAGGTGTTTTTTTTCCTTTTCTTTTTTCTATAGAGAGGCACAAAATCAGGCTTCCGAGTCACAGTGAGGCGTTGAAAGAAGTGTCAGCTACGTGTGTTCAGACTTTTATATGACGCTCACAAGCAGACATGTACACACACACACACACACACATGCTCTCACAAATGACCACGCGCTCATACCTACACACCACCTTAAAATTAAAAAGAAATTGTCAAGTTTCCAATGAGAAAAACAGCAGTTACAACAAGTACAGAAACTGCAGAACACCTCATTACTGTTAATACATATGCACTGTGTGTAATAATAATAATAATAAAATCATTTCCAGTTGGATTACGATTGAAAAGAGTGAGAATTTTTTGTTTGGCTCAGAACAAAGAAGTCTAGATGTAGCCAACAGACTTCGATACCTTTTGACCAAAATCACCTTGGTTTAGACGAATAGAGTATAAAGCACACAAGCGTTTACTCTCTCTCTCTCACACACACACACACATACAGTTCATGGAGGGTGTGTGAAAAGCCGTCTTTGCACTTCTGGCCATTACCGTCTGATTCAGGGACTGCTCTGTGGGACTAGACCCTCACTATAAAGACAGCATTTATAAACTGATTAGCCTTCAGTGACACAAATGCACCAATCAGTCTTTGTAAATTCAGGAAAAAAGAAAGATGCTCCATTCGTCCACTTTAATAACCATCACTTCTTACAGCCAACACAGAAAATTGTCCTCATTTAACAAATTCAAGAAATATGTTTTGATTATATGTACATATCTAGATAATAGATAAATATATCTATACCACTCTCATTTTTTTTTTGAAGAAGAAGAACCGGATGTTGAGGGGGTGGGTTACATTAAGTATACTTAAAAAAAAAATTACATTGAGGTGCCACTGGGGAAACTCAACAGACATCTATAACAGACTCACCTGATGCTAAAACTGCTTTTTGGATTGAGAGGTAAAGCTGGAGGAGGACTGGGATTGAACAATAGATGAAGTTTGACTTGGGACTGTAAAACCTTTTTTAATGCACATGTATGCACATACAGGCAGGCGAAGAATTCACGCACACACTCGCACTCGTTCTCACACACGCACCCACACATACATGCACACACGCACTGAGATTCCAGTCCCATGCCCTACTCCGTGTTTTGCTAGGAAACGGCCCGCCCACCCTCAGTTTTGGTGTTCTTTCCCCCAGACCTGTGCACTGTTGTCTGCTGAGGTGGGCGTGTCTTACAGGTGTTAGTCTTGCTATTGGTGCTTTTTCTCAAATAGTCCCATCTCCCCCCGCAGCAACACGTCAGATTTGCCGAGTGGGACGGTCTCAGTCCCCGAGGATGCTCTTCACAAAGCAAGCGACGTCGGTGTCTTTGGAGTCATGGAGGGTGAAAAAGGGATGTTGCTGGGTGTGGAAAAGATTTGAAACATCAATATTGTGCCAAATTATGTGCTCAGAGAAAAAGCTTAATTTGTGTATATTTCAAAACAAAAAAAGTGTATTAGTGTAATACACAAGTAACATGGACATGCTATGCTAAAATAAATTAAAACAATTATGTGTGTGAATATATATATATATATATATATATATATATATATATATATATATATATACACACACAGGTACATCAAAAAAAATTGAATATGGTTAAAATTTTAATTTTTTCTTGTAACATTCAAAAAGTGAAACTTTTATACATTTTAGATTAATTACATGTAAAGGAAAACACTTCAAAGGTTTTTTTTATTTGGATGATTAAAGCTTACAGCTCATGAAAGTAAACAAAAATCAGTATCTCAAAATACATCTTTATTTGACCCTCTAACTCCAGCTCTCTCTATTCTAATTTTATTTGAGCTAATCGGTCTTCTTTTTATTTAAAAAACACACACATTTGACCCTTTATCAATTGCATAGCTAGCTTTTCTTGTAGAACTAACACTAGGTTTCTTTTTTCTATATTCTATATACTCGTTTTCTTAAAAAAATAAACAACAACAACAACCTTCCTACGTGTACTGCGTTAAGCTAACCAGGACTTGTAATAGCACTTGCATGTTGTTGCTCTTTTGTTGGTTTTGATTGCGTCTATAATGTCCTCATTTGTAAGTCGCTTTGGATAAAATTATATATATATATATATATATATATATGTATGTACGTATATATATATATATATATATATATATATATATATATATATATATATATATATATATATTAGTGGTGGGCGTTATCGGCGTTAACGTGCTGCGTTAACGTGAGACTCTTATCGGCGATAAAAAATATCGCGTTAATCTATTCTCAAAGTTGGGTTGGGAGCTGGGTCTATACTACGCAAGCTATGATGACTTTCACCCTGATATTTTAGCGTGGATGTATACCTAGCGAATTGCACTGTAGGGGGCGAGCGAGTCTTGAACTAGAGGCTCGCAGTCCGTGATGGACAGATTGTTAACGGCTGGTCTATGTGGTAATACAATCGGGCAGGACATCCAAACGCTCACCTATCATTCATCAACCTCAAATATGGCTTTTCATCTGAAAGATGTATGTAGTAACAACTTTACATGGCCGCTCAATATGATGTTAACCTAGAGAAATGTGCGCTATTGAAGTGTTTGTGTGGAAGCGTTTGCTGCAAGACAGGCTCCGGTGCGCTCACTTGCTCTTAAAATCTCCGTCATTTTGGTCATACAGATAAAAAGTAGCCTAATACATCTTTCGAATCTGTAAAGACTCTACGTTTATTTGTGTGCACTCAGAATAACAACGAAACGTTGCGCTTTTAAGCAAACAGGATGCGCTTTAGGTCTCATGTGAACTTGAGCGAGAAACTTCGAAACTCGAATAACGTTATATCTAAAAATACAGTACATAGAAAAATATATCTATAGAGAGTGAAATGTCCAAAAAATAAAAATAGAAGACGTGTGTGTTAGCATGGATGATTTACATGAAATTTAATCTGTGCAACACTGTGCATAATAAGATGGCTTTCAGTTCAATATAATAACAAAAAACGACATTTTGGGTTTTTATTCAACTAATAAGGTGGGCACGCTGTGATCTGTACTATATTTTTACTGTAATTGACAGTTATCGGAAAAAAAACAACAACACGGGAGTGGAGGAATGGGAGTCATTCTTCCGGAGTGGAACGGGATTTTCCTCCAGTTTTTCGTGGGATTGGGACGGGAAGAGATTAAAGTTTGTGATGCATTTTGGAAACAGGAGATGAGCCCCTGGTCTATCGCGCCACCTGGCTTGAGAAACCCGTTCTCAAAGACTTACTTTTAGTCATTATTTGGGTAGAACACATATTCTGAATGCCTTCCGCAGAATTCAAATGAGCCATTTTAATCTAGATTAATTCCAAAATTAATCTAGATTAATAAAATTAATCTATGCCCACCTCTAATATATATATATATATATATATATATATATATATATAACATTTATATTCACAATAGTTTTAGATAAAATACAAATCAAATGGCTGTCAGCAGCCAAACAGGATCAGATGGGAGATGGTTCAAGCTTACATCGAAAGCACAAGTCTGACACCTAAAGGCCAATCCAGGGAAGTGAAAAAAAAAGTTTCTGCATCAAACTCACCATTAGTTCTGTGTAAGTTGGCCGCTCTTTGGAATTCTTCCTTAAGCTGAAACACAACCAGAGAAAAGCAAAATACACGTTAGAAACGCAATACGAATTAGCAGAACTGCAGCAGGAACAAGCAACAACCTCAGTGCTAACTGCGGCTCAAGTACTTCCCCTGACAACGTGACGGAGAGGATGCAATCAGGGTTTCTACATCCTGTTCGCTTTCCTACTACACAATGCAGAGTCAAGATATGTATAGTGTGTCTCGTATGCTACATTTAAATGAGTGTTTTCCCTGTCATGAAACACTGTGGTGTCAGCATTGTTTCGGAGAAATGCACTTCTACAGAATTCACTTATGATCATCCCACATAGTCACAAGTAAAACATCCTGTTTCAATTTAATTTAGTTTATTTCTATAGCACTATTCAAACAACAGAGAGTTGAAGCAAAGTGCTGTTCAGGCATTTGAGAGCGAGAGAGAGAGAGAGAGAGAGAGAGAGAGAGAGAGATTGAGAGATTGAGAGATTGAGAGAGAGAGAGAGAGAGAGAGACCTCATTTACATACTAATATCAATCACAGGTGTGTATTACAGATCTAACACTCATTCAGTCACTAAATGTAATCATATCGCATTTCTATTAAAAACACTGAAGCATCCTGGAGAGAAAGGATTTGGCCAGTTTAGTGGCTGTCGGGACGATGATTTATGCAACTGTTCAAATGTTTAAACGGTAACAAAAAAACATTTTAGATTTTTTTTTGTGAAAGAGATGACAACAAAAATAGTAATATTGTAAAAATATTTTTTACAATTTAAAATATATTTAAAATTTTGTAAATAACTTTTCTATTTTAATATATTTGGTGCTGCTCAAAAGGGTTTTCTAAATAAACAAAGCAATACGTTCTTTTAGGATTATGTCAAATCAATTTTACTGTCACTTGATCAATTTGCACCCTTGATGAATAAAACTTTTTTTTCTGAAAAAAGTAAATATTAAAACAAAACTTTTTGTTTCCAGTAATTTTTGTATTTGTGTTGCAGCCAGTGAACGTTGGCAATCATTACTGTTGTACTCTGGTGTGTAAGTGTGCAACAGCTCGCCCACCATTGTGACGTGAAGTCCACAAACTCGGGTGAGAATCGGTCTGCAGGCAGCTGGGGCGACGGCTCTTCCACCACCTGCTTGAGCTGCTGAAATGGCGTTCCCCATGAGTCATAGGGAAACCGCAGAATGGCCAGCTCGATCTGACAAGACAAAACAAACGTCACAGCACAACCCATAAAGTGCCATGCAACAGAGGAAGCGGCACTGATTTTTTATTATTATTATTGTAACAATCTGTAAATAACAGAGAAAGACCTTTTTATGGATAATTTACAAACACTTATTTTTTTTCAAAGTGAAATTGTATCACTGAAGCTGGACAAGTAAAACTGTTATTCATATAAATATAAATGCATTTTACATGTTTAAGATTTTTTCCATAAAGTGTGAATAAAGTTGTTTTATATCACACATGGTCCTTAATTTTTTTTAATCAAATTTAAGCCTTAACAATGTATGAAGTGTTATAATTAATCAACTTTGAAGTATTACAAATATACAAGGTCATCCAGACGTACCATTGTGATTCCTAGACTCCAGATATCAGACTTGACATTGTAGCCTTTCTGATTGGTCTCTGGGTTGATTCTCTCAGGCTGTGAATGAGAACGAAATATGACTGATTAGTAGATTGTGGGCAAAAGAGGAAGTGTGGTTTGACGAGTAGACTAGAGAGGTAAGCAAGCCTGAGAAAGTGCCATAAAAAATGTGTCACTTTTTATACTCTTTATGACACAAGTCTCACATTTAGATGTGTAAAATGCACAGCTACACGCAGTGCTGCATGAACACGGGCTGTGAAGTGTGTGGAGAAGTCTCTAGAGCATGCACACTTTATCGATGTCTCAACGTGTGTTTTTGAACAGCTCACGTGTAATTCATTACGGAGTACAGTAGACATTTTCATTATTTGTTTTAATGCAAACATTCAAAATGCTTGAAATATTAAAAACTAAGTTTCATAATAATAATAATATAATTCTTCAGTTTCACTGACCCTAAATGTGTATACTATTGAAAGAACTGATCTTAAAATCTCTAAATTATTTAACCTATTTATATTTTATTAACCTGCGCAAACAAACAAACATGCAAAAGAAGAATCAATAAATATTCTAACCCTAAATAGTCAGATTAATTTAGAAATATATTGCAATAAATGCATTTGTGTATATTAATGTTAAATGATTATGAAGATGTACATGGGACAAAAATAGCAATTCCAAGATAAGAAAATTAAATATATAACTCTTCTTGCTTACCGCCATGTATGGCTTGCAGCCGGCGTCCATTGTCTTCGCCACTGAATCCACGAGGTACCCGCTGATGCCAAAATCACACATTTTCACCTGACCCTGCATGTTTATCAGGACGTTAGAAGGCTTCACGTCTAGAGAAAGACAGAAAAGGTGAAAATCAGTTGCTGGCATCATTAAAAAGCAAAACCACGACAGTATTTGAGCCGCAGCTCACCTCTGTGTATCACTGACAGGTTGCTGTGGAGATGCTCCAATGCTTTCACAATCTGCAACGGGAATATAAAACATCAGGCTCTTTACAGCGTTAAAATGATCGTAAATGCTCAGGAAGCGGGCATGCAATTAAAAATAAACATGGGAAGCTTTAAATCTGTACTTACAGAAACGCTGATCTTTCCCAGGATGTCCTCTGGGATGGTTATACCCTTCTCGTGCACCTGTTTATAGAACTTATCCAGAGAGGTGTCCATCAGCTCCATGCAGATCCACACGTCACCCTGACAACACAAAGGACCAATCAGGTTAGAGCTGGGATAACTTCAGACATAACAACAACCTGACATAAAAACGAAACAGCAGGAAATGACTAAACACATTTCCATTGTAGGACTTCCTGTGGAACTTTTCTTTCAGATCAAAGTACAACAGTGGAGTTAACTGGGCTTGCTCAGCCTTTAGTCTGTACAATTACCACTCTGCACTCTAGTATTAAAATAGAGACAAATGCAATCAGGTAAATGAGACGACTGCTCGGTGCATGTACTGTACCTCTCTGAACAGGGCTCCATAGAAGGTAACCGTATAAAAGCAGTCGACTGTTCTCATGGAGATGTCCAGATCCATTAGCAGCCGTTTCTGTTCCTGTGTGTTTACTGTGGCCCGGATTCTCTGTAGAATAAAACGGGTCCGGGAAACAAGCAATAATACTGTCAATTATGATAGTTTCAGCGCTGGATGCTGATAAACACATTGTTCAAAAAGTGTTGAATACATACTATAGTTACAGTTTTATCTATTAATGTAATGTCACAGAACATATTTCCTATGGGAAGGACACTTCAACTTTAACTTGAGATGAATCATAAGAAATATATATATTAAGGACACAAATAACCACAAAGTTTAACTTAAAGTGCTTAACCGTTTGGGTCAGGGCAGCCTAATTGTAGATAAAAATTTAGTCTTATTTAGCAAGGACACATTTATTTGATCAAAAAAATGTATTAATGCTATCAAATTTAATTTACTGACCTTGTTACTACAGTTTTATAAAAGCCGTAAGTCACTTTAAGCTTAATGGTTTGTTATTACACTGAATAGCATTTAAATACTCATGTGCACTGTAAATATATTTTTAAGAAATACTAGGAAAATGCTACAAGTAGAACAACTAAATATTGCCAATTTCAGTTGAATTGAGACATTTAATTAAAGCAATATTCCCCACATGAGTCTGGCTAGCATAGGCCTGCATGAACTCACCTTTACTGCCATTATTACGCCACTTGGGACGTGTCTCATCTTGTCCACCACTCCATACGCCCCTCGCCCCAACTCTCCAATCTGCTCCAAATCATCGGCCTTCACCACAAAGTTCTGTTCACAACAAAAACACATGGTAAAAGTATCATATCAAGTTTATGTGTGAAACTCAGTTTCACCACACAGAGACAGAAAAAAGGAAACCAATAAAAAAAGGGATGGACAAACAGGGAAAAACAATGAAGCCTGCATTCCAAACACAGTCTGAAAAACATCTAAAAAGAAAAAAAATTAATGGCACAAATGAGCATGAGCTGATTGTTTCCTATGAAGAATGGAAGCAAGCCATTCTTGATAACATTTTCCAATCCCTGTTTCAGCTCACTATCACTGGCAATCACAACAAACGCATTAAACCTGGAGGCAACAACAACCCGGCTCCTCAGAAACTCTTCACAGAAGCTTGTACGTTCCTATCTGACTTAATACAAAACTAGTCATTTACATACTCTTTGGGTTTGGTTGTGAGACAAAAAACCTTCATCTTTGCCAATGGAAAATTCCACTTATTTGATGAGTTTAAAATAAATATTTTAACAGCCTGAGAGGCAGTAAAGTACATTCCAGGCTGCCTACAATCAGACGTATTCAAAAGGGCTGTAATGTGCACTGGGCCATTCTTTACAACCCGCCGGTCTTTCACCGAGCCAAGCCCGGCACAGGAGTTACATCACCATAAAAAGCAATGTAAAATATGACATTTCAAAAGATATGTCTATCAGCTTAGCACGGGAATGCAAATTACAACAACGCTATGAATACAGTTGACCCAAGGACAGTTCCTCTCATATTGATTTTTAATTCAGATGAGGAAGAGATGCAGGTGAAGTGAAACCACGCAGCATGAGATATTTCCTATAGAGGCTAGTTTTTTATTCCCATGAACAGATTAATGCAGATTTATTTTTAACAATTTAAAAGGGGCAAATATTAAAAGTGAAAAACAACATCAATAGAAGACAGGAGATAAAGCAGGGTGAAAAAGTATAAGATGAAAATAAACAAGAATACACATTCTTAATTAAAGAAAGGATGATGAAACGCACCTTATCTCCAATAGTAACACAGGCTTTGGAGTCCAGGTCTCTCGGGGGTCTGCGCAACAAAGAAATCCCATTGAGTGTCCTTGTCTGACACGGTAAATGACTTGCTAACTAAAGCCAGCCTTAATTATAAAATCTATTTTACTTACACACGCAGACAGAAACGCATAGATTTAGCACCATTTATGAATATAAATGTGCTCTCGGTAACATCAAGAGAAGCGTAATTCTCTTAAGACTGAATCAGTGCACCAAAATATGCATAAAATCTTACGTAGGAGCAGGTTGGGGTTTCTCAAACGCCTCTTTTGGAAGCTTGAGTGGTGGCTTCTTTTTGCCTGCAGAGGGAAGAAAAAAGAAAAAATCATTATCATGCCCTTTTAAAAGATCCTTTTAAGACAGAAAAAAATGTCTTGCAGAAAGAGCTTTATGAGAGATAAAACACTCAAAAGGCCTGTCTAAACAAAAGAGGCATTCTGAAACCGTCCCGAGGGATATAGAGCCCTTTCCTTTATTTCTGCTCCCCATGGAATTGCGGTATTCCTTATCGGATGAGCACTTACGGTCAGACAGCGCAAGCGACTCCAGATCCTGGCTGAGTAAATGTGAACGAGCGAGAGAGTGAGAGGAGAGAGAGTGCAAGTGTGAAAGAGGGAGGCGAGATGGCAGGGCCAGGTATGAGCAGATCAGAGGCTCTGCCGCCACAGGCGTGACCCATCATCGTGAGTGACACCAGAGCGGGACAATCCATTTACCTGCTGGACCAGGAACAGCCCACACCCACCTGACTGACTCATTCCAGTCCACTAAAGGCAAGCAATCGGTATAATGTGCTCCGCATGAGATGCATATCAACAGTTGTGCCTAGATAAGGATGTCAGATGCTGTACTTCTGTAATAGTACATTCTAAAAAAGAAGATCAAAGAGAATATCAGTCTCTGCGAAGCATCAGCAGCTCTCAATCTGGTGCCTAAATGCTGTCTGACTCATAGGCATCTGAGTTTTAATGCTTATGCATGTGTCTGCGTATAGTCTGGAAAGGTTCAAACTTCATAAAAAATCGAATTAGCTAACTGAAATCTTAAAACAATGTTTATTAAACTTAATGTAGTTTTATTTAAAAGGAATCAATAAATAAAGACTGTCATTAGCTTTCAGATTTAGCTTTTCAAATTAAGTTTAATTGCATATTAGTTTTTGCTGTTGATTTTTTTTTTACAGTTACTGAGATGGTGATGTGCCATTCTTGTTACAGAATTTGAGATATTAAAGCAGAAATTTGCAATTTCTGTGCTACTACCAAAAAATGATTGATAAAATCAAATCAAATTAAAAAATAAAATGAAACTAAATAAAATGGCCAAATAAAATTGATTTAATAAAAATGTATTAATTAATAATTAAACAAAGTATTGATAAAATAATAAAATGACTAAATAAAATTTAAATTGAATCAAATTGAATAAAATTAAATTAAATACAATTAAATTAAATGAAATAAGGTTGAGGAGGCAAACTTTCTGTGTTTGGATGCTCAAGCAAACAGAATAATGTTTTGATAGCAAGATAAATCCACAGCAGAAGGTTTAAAGCTACGTTACAGGTTACAATTTCTGAGCCACTACCAGCAAAACAAATGGCTAAAATAATAAATAAATTTAAAATATACAGTTTTTTTTTAAGATACAACTTAATTACAAAATGTATTACATTTTAATGAACTCAAAATAAAATGATTTAAAAAATAAATAAATTATATTCCTTGAGCACAATGACCAAACTGACCACTTATTATACACACACACTTGATAATACAAATATAATTAAAATACAAAATAAGTACAAAATAATAGGAGGCAAGCAAATTAATAGGCAGTGAAGGTCAGTGAAAAAAGTCTTCAGCCTAGATTTAAAACCAGAAATGGAAAGAACATCTCATATGGCAACCTCATAAAATGAAATAATAAATGAACAATTGAATAAATGAATAAATCATTACATGGAACGGAAAGGAAAAAAAGTTTCCAGAACACTACCCCGTCTGCCATTGGTCAGCCACACAGATAGTCCCGCCCAAACTCGTGCAGGGCTACTCAAACAAACAGAGCCACAGTGATTTTCAGGACAATCAACACACAAATGCTCTAGTTATATTTAGTCTCATTTATCTGAAATAACAGGAAGTATACTAGCAGCACACAAAAAACAAATCCACATAATCTTTAACAAATATTAAACAGCTGCACAGATCACTACCAGAGAAAGAAACCCTGCAAAAGGTGTGGCTTAAAAAAGTCCTGACCACACTATGAGCCCACAGACAGGAAACAAATACAGAGACACTTCCCATATTTCACAATTCTACACAAAATAAGAGCAGCTATTTGCCAGTGTAGCATGAGAAGGGGGTTGTGCATTGTCAACCTTCACCCACAGTCCTGTTGTATGTCCGTTACACTATTGTTACCAGCAAAAGGGTAGTTCTGAACCTCTCCCACCTGCCTTTGCATGCACAACAATAGCAACAGAAAGCTGACACTCAAAAAACTCACCAAGGACTCCAATCCCTTTTAAAGTGAGAGTACAAAACCACAAAATGGTCGCACGCCTCCTGCAGAAAGTACATCACAGATCACGAATGCCAAAATAACTATGCCCCAACTGGAAATCACTCCCTAGCAACCGACTCAAGCAATGTTCCGTGTTGAAAGCCCTGATCCTTAAAACCACACATGCTGACACATTACAGGCCGAAACCTGATCACATCAGTGATGTAGGGAAAAGGCTGATCTCAGTTACTGGACCTCCATGTGACTGCTAACTTTGTGAAAACGGTTGCATAAGCATTAAAAACAGCCACTTCAGGCACTCCAAATATATAACAAGTGCCCTACTATGTCACAATGCTGCCCGTGAAAAGATCCCGGTGTTGGTTTTGACCACTGCAATTATAGCAATAAAGCGACCGGAAGTCATTAGTTTTTTTTCAAGAGTTGGCAATTAATGAGGCAGCATGAGTGAACGTTGGCGATGTGACAAAGTTGAGCCGACTAAAATGGTAAACAGTCCAGGACTATAGCGAATCCACAGCCTACAGCAATTTAAATGTGTCAATGTACAGACAAAACATAAAGGGAGATGCAGAGGCGGCTCTATCTGCTGGAACATGTTCCGGCGTGTTCTACAGACTCACAGAGAAGCTCTTTCATCCATGAAAATAAACACACACATGCAGATAAACACATATTGCATTTATTTTGGTCACATAAACAAATTATTTTTGTAAATAAATTCTGCTCTCTAAGTGGCAATTATTGCTTGCATAATCAAGATGAATACGGTTTCTTATTCAACAGAACCACTGTACAAAGTGCTCAACTAAAAGACCATGTGAAGTTCAAACAATGGGCTGGGAAACACATTGACTAGTCACAATATATTTGATTTTGATAGCATTATTAAATTAAGTGAGCAAATTGCAACAATGTTATTGAGAATTAAGTGAATGAATTGCTTATTTTGCCGCAAAAAAGCAAAAAAAAGATGGGATTCATTGATTTTGAATTTTACATTACTTTTTTTTTCAAATATTAAAAAAGTAAAAAAATAATCAAGTCAAGTTAATGCCTATATGCCTTTGCATTTGTTTTAAAGGTCCCATATTGTACACCATTAGGGAGTTTTATTTTCGGTTGTGATGTCCTTAAGAATATATATTTGCGGTAGAAGTACCAAAAACCATCTCAATATACTTTTACAGCTCTTCTCTCAGTAGCTCTGGTAAGAACAGGGTGTTTTGGCCTGTCTAATTAATATCATGAGCCTCTCTTCTGATTGGCTTGTTTTCTGAGTGACGCATGGCTAGGCCAACCACAGGTAAGTAAGGATCATGTAGGGTGGACGTCACAATTACGTCACCACGCTATGCTGGAAGCAAGACAAAGGGAAACTGGATCCGGCCCATTATAACCAGCGCAGATTCAGCTACATAAGGAGCTTAAAATATCACCTTGTTGTAGTGTTGTCACATTACCAAAATTTCCGTAATCAGTACAGATACCAGTGAAAATCCACGGTTCTCTGTACCATTTGCCAGCAGCCATATCACCCTGCAGCCCAAGACTGGTTGCCCACTGAAGCTAAGCAGGGTTGAGCCTGGTCAGTACCTGGATGGGAGACCTCCTGGGAAAACTAGGTTGCTGCTGGAAGAGGAGTTAGAAAGGCCAACAGGGGGTGTTTACCCTGCGGTCTGTGTGGATCTTAACCCCCCAGTATAGAGATGGGGAAACTATTCTGTCAAAAAAACACCGTCTTTCGTATGAGACGTTAAACCAAGGTCCTGACTCTCTGTGGTCATTAAAAATCCCAGGATGTCCTTCGAAAAAGTGTAGGGGTGTAACCCCGGCATCCTGGTCAAATCCTTCCAGTGGCCTCTGACCATCATGGCCTCTTAATCATCCCCATACACTGATTGGCTTCATCACTCTGTCTCCTCTCCATCAGTAAGCTGGTGTGTGGTGGGTGTTCTGGCGCATTATGACTGCCGTCACATCATCCAGGTGGATGCTGCACGTTGGTGGTGGACGAGAAGATCCCACCCTTCTATGTAAAGTGCTTTGAATACCCAGAAAAGCGCTATATAAATGTAAGGAATTATTATTATTTATTACAAATTTTGGTACCAAAGCAAAACATTAAGTGTTAATTAATTTTTTTTATTAATGAAGTCAAACAAAACTAAAATGTACAAAAATCTATGCAATTCTTTATACATAGTGTTTCACATTTTGTACAAGTAATAAAAGCATGAAAAATAGTAAACAAGTTTCACCAAAATTGAATTTGTCTTTTAATTAATTAAATTTAAACATTAAATTGTTTTGGTAAATAGAAGGGATTTACTATTACAAATAAAATATGGAAGTTAGATTTACCTAAAAAAGATTGAAAAAACAATGTTTCCATAACAGTAAACAAGAAAAGAAACAAATACAAAAAAACATACGTAAAAAAAACAAATACGTAAACACTTAGGACCGAAAGCACACGATATCAGTACATGTGAAAGTGCTTGCATAGGGAGAACAAGATAGCGAGAAGAGGCAAAAAAGATCAATAGATTATATAAAGCTGCAGTATTAGCAGGAAACAAAGATAATGTTCAACAACTGCAGAAAGTAAATTAAGTCAACTTCAGAACACATTTTTCACACACCTAGATTTGCAAGTGTTCTATTTTTCTATCATTTGAATAAGACTAATGTTGACTCAACTTTAAGCAAGCACACAGACCAATTCTCTTTTTTTGCTAAACTCAGCCTTCTAACGCAATGAAAAGCACCCGGTGCCCAGGTGTGTCAGACACGCTCGCAAAACCCCAAAAATCCTTTTTGAATTAATCAAATGCCTAATTCATTGCTTCATTCTAAACACAGAGGGTTTGGCACAGCACAGTAATTGCTAATGTCTGGCAGGTCCTTTAGCGCCTGACCTCAGGTGACCGTTAGCAATGCAAATCAGTTTTGGCCAATGGAGTAACATGAACTTTACTGACCCATGAGACCCCTAGCTGTTGCTTGCTCTGCCAAGGACCTTATCACAAAACCCAAGTCAGCCAGTTCCAGTCCTTCACTATCCCACTCACACAGAGTTCCAACAATCCCAAGAGTTTTTCAATGGAATTTCAGGGACCCAGAGGAGTAGAAAGAGAGAGAGATGAAAATAACTTCTGAGCTACCGGCTGTTTGGCTCCTCTGACCGCACTGGCAGTTTGTAGGATACACTATACTTCCATAGATGGCAGACCCTTTGGGTTACAGCAGCTGGGGACACTGCTTTTGAACCACTGCCGTCACTGCTTCTCGTTGTGCATCCTCTGTTTTCAACTGACAGAGACAGTCCAGAAATTACAGGTCATCCTCAGAGACAGAGAAAGGCCAGTGGCTTAAATGTGCTTGCAAAAAAAAAAAAAAGTAATACTATGCCATTCAAAGGTTTTGAGTCAGATATTTATGATTTTTTTAGGCAATTTTCTGGGCCTCGACTGTTTTAATTGTTTGGCAGTCATTGGGACAGTCACAAGCCGCCGGATTGTACGGGTTTGGAACGACATGGGGGTATGTTGTGGCCTAATGGATAGAGCGTTGGACTTGTAACCCGAGGTTGTGGGTTCGAATCTTGGCTCCGGCAGGAATTGTCCACGACTGAGGTGAGACCCTTTGAGCAAGGCACAAACCCCCAACTACTCCCCGGGCGCCGCAGCGTTGGCTGCCCACTGCTCCAAGTGTGTGTGCGCTTGGATGGGTTAAATACGGAGCACAAATTTCACTGCTGGTTATACTCTGTATAATCGTGTATGTGACGAATAAAATAAATAATTCTTCTTCTATATGATTAATGACAAAATTCTCATTTTTAGGTGGAGTGACCCTTTAAGTGACCTCTTTATAAAACATCTAATTAGTTGTGTGTATATCAAGGTCTTTAATACAAAATATATAAAACTGAAACAACTAAACTGAAAATAAAAGAAAATAATTTCATTTTTTGGATGTGTGCTGCAGTACTGAAAACCAAAGTACTGTATTTACAAAAATGTGATGTTATGTAAAATATGCATCTGAATGGCAGGGACCACAGCGGGAGCTGGAGCGGAAAGTGCACGAGCTAAATTGGGAGCACTTCATACTAAACGCTTTAAGGTGGATCATACAGCTTTGTGTGGTTCTCTGTGTGAGCTCTGACAGACTGCTTGTTGAGAGATGTTTTCCACAGTGTATAACTTCATACTGATATATTACTGTAAATGAACATGTTATAAATTCAAACTAACAGGTAATTCCATTTAACAAAACAGTGTGTTCTACCAGCAACCATGTCTCCATTACATTTGTACACTTGTCTGACTGAAAGTGTGTACATGCATCAACCAGATGGATGCCATTTGTCATAGTAAACCAGTTCAAAACAGCAACCTGTTGGAAAACAGTTGTTTCTGCAAGCGCATTTGGTGATATTAGTGGCACATAAATTTACTTTTAAGTGCAATCTAATTTTTCCATGAACATATATTGCATGCCACCATTTTAGATTGATGCAGTTTGGTATAGGAGGCCAACCCAAAAGTGCAACATTGCTTCAATAAACGAAGCTGTTTGAAAACAGTTCTTTTTGCAAGTACATTTTGTGATTTTAGTGGCACATAAATAACTTTAACTACAATCTAACAATTTTTGCATGCATTTATTACATTCGATGGATTCAGCTTGTGATAGGGGACAGCTACATTTGGTAATGGGAGTGTCACATAAATCTACTTCAGATTGCAATCTAATAATTGTGCATGCACATTCTGAGTTAAACTCTAGAATGAAATAAGTCATGATGTTTTGATAATGTTCTCCCCCAAGCATGGGAGGATACAGGAAGCGTCCCAATTCCTCGATGCATGATCCGGTCGAATTAGAGCAAGGCAAAATGCTACCAGAGGGTGGAGTCCTCACCCTTTTGACACTCAATCTCTGCCCTGACATCTTCTACGAAACACTGCTGCAGTCACACTAAGTGGTTTGTATGTGATGCTAAATCTTTTGTTCAGCACTTATCGTAATTGGTTGTGATTTTGAGAACCAAACAGAAGTGTTAACAGTAAATGAGAGCATTAGAAACCAGTGCAACTACTGCGTAAGGTGTTCAACTTACCATTTTAAAGACGCCACCATTTTCAATTCAATACACAAGTGTGTATTGCCTTCGGCAAATTATACCAAAACGTAAGAAAAACATATTGAACGTTACTAGCTTTATTACGAAATCTTTAAGGATTTAACTACACCAGAAAATTCATAAGTATGCTGCACCACAGAATTAATTTGTCTTGTCATTTGTAGAAATAAATTATTTCCTGCATGTGAGAGGGTTTTATACAACTGTGCATGTGGGGCCAGGTAAAGGCTGCTTTAATATCTAAATCCAACTCATTTTGCGTCACTGGATGACAACAGAAAGCGGTTTCCTGCCCCCTGCAGAGAAGGGGACTCCCGTGGGTGCTGTAAAACATTGTGGAAACTGATACTATTTTTGAGGATTCTTTAATGAAAGCATTTATTTGAAATAATTTGTAATATTAGAAATGCATTTTAAGTTTGAACATTTAAAAGCAACCTTTAAAAAAAACGATATACTTCCATCAATAAATTCATAATTTGTGTAAAACATTTTCGATTGATTTTGAAAAACCAACTGCTTTTCACCCCAACATGAGGCATCTAAGGAAGTAACCTCCGCCCTTTCTAGACATGTATTTCACACCCTGATTGCAATAAGCTGAAGATAGTCTATTCTTGGAAAGCAATACTGTTAGTAATGCTATGGTAAGAGACACCCTGGCGGCCTTCAAGATAAAACCCTAAAAGTGGTCAATTATTCAGAAGTCTGCAATAAGATGGATCAATGTCACAATGCAGTTCCTGCGCGATCCAGCATAGCTCACGGCCCACCGGGGGGATTGGAGAGAAAGAGGGAGGAAAAAACAAAAAGTCAGACAGAGAGGGGCCTCTAGACGGGGCCTCCCAGAGAGCCAATAGAGTCATCATATGGTCACTCCCGAGCGATTCAGCAGGAGGTCACTCCCAGGCCTGACATTACCCCATTAAAAACAGCTTAGCTGCTTAAAAAATGCATGCAATATATTGCTTTCATTGATATAGAGACTAGGATGCAAGCTTGCCAACGTGCAGACTGTGATTTCCATGCAATGATCTAGTGGAGATTTCATGCCCTGAATTGCAGCATGCATAAATTCATGCAAAAGCATGCTGGAGAGATGAAACGGCATTGCTGTGCTCTCCATGCACACAGATGAAAAGTGAAAGGTCTGGGGGATCAGCTGCACAATGCTTAAAACAATCCTCCTGCTATTGCATCAAAACAACACAGCAAGGCTGGATGGTCACCAACAATTGAGAGGCTCGTAAATAGGGGATTTAGTATCTCTGTGGTCCATTAGCATGACAAATGTAACAATTGTGCATGGCGGCAGCATGCTGCATGGTTGCATGGCAGGGACATCAATTCGGTCTGTGCACCACTGGCGAGTGCAAACTCAATGAACTAGGGGCCAACAAGCACAAAATAGACCCACACTGATGTAAGCAGGGCTGCTCTTCCAAGAAATCGCTTCCAACCAGGAAAAACATTGCCAAATTTTTGAACAGTCTACGTGTGCATCCACTTAGTGATTGCTTCCAATCAGTTCTATAATCTGACTTTCTGTTTTCATTCTGAACTATGCAGCTTTAAGGAATTTGACACTTTAGCTCACAGTTTTAGTGTGCAAGTATGCATCATAACAAAAACTACAAGCATCCATGTGCATGGAAGAAAATTAAGCATAAATTCATAAAGGAATAGTTCATCCAAAAATGAAAGTTCAACTCTGCTTTAGGTCAAACAAGATGTAGAAGAGTTTGCTTCATAGGAAGAGATTTGGTGAACAGTAGCATTGCATCACTTGCTCACCAAATGACCTTCTGCAGTGAATGGGTGCCATCAGAATGAGAGTCCAAACAGCTGATAAAATACCACAATAATCTATAACACAACTTAAGTCGATCAATTAACATCTTGTGAAGTAAAAAGCTGTGTGTTTGTAATAAACCCATTCGTTATCATTTAAAACGGTTGCTTCAGCAAAAATATGAGCATCTTATCCATAATATTGTTTTCTCCAGTGAAAAAGTCATTTTGTCTGGATCAGGAGAGAAATACGCACAGACCAAGCAATGTTTAGAAGCGAAAACAGTCCAAAAGTCCAAACCAGCTTTTCATAATATCTCTTTTTTTCCCCACACAAGAAAGAAATGCATACAGGTTTGGAATTAGATTAGGGTAAGTAACAATGGGTGAACTATCCCTTTAGGAGTAACAATACAATACATTTATATTTAAGTTTAAACTAGTTGCACTATCAAGCAGCCCTTAAACATTGCCCTTCACAATCCACTACCTGCTCCTCGTGCAAAGGTAAAGCTGTGTTTGTTTGCATGACGGAGGCTTGGTTCAGGATTTAGTTCCTCAGGTGTGTCACTATTACACAACAACACAATTACTGCTCTTTCAAAAATCACCTCATTAGGGCGTCAGAATCACACATTGTTCAACCACGCCTACTAATGTATTATCCATGAGTGTTCTTCTGTTCTCAAAATGTAAATACTCCTGCGCTGCAATCTACCTCTCGACTGCAGTCACTGCATGGATAGGAATGGACCCAGTATAACAGCTGCTGCCCATAGTTTTAATTTGGGCATGTGCATGTACGTCAATTCAGCCCAAGGTGTAAGAAACCTCACACACGGGCTCTATACAGTACTTCGGTGAAAGAGCAGGGACATTAGATATGTTGCAAAGGCTCCATGAGTGTAATTAGGGGGTCTAAGCATGCAGTGCTGGGAACCCTGTGTTTTTGTCAGAACTGTTATTATTATACTTATTTCGGAGCATGCATTCCAGAATTGAAATGGTAGAAAAGTTTGAAGCGTGCACCAGTACGATATACATGAATGTACTAGTCTGACTGTGCAAGGCAAATTAATAATTGTAAGACGTGTCCCAGTTTACTAAAACTTCTAAAATTCTTTCTTATATTGAAATACGTACTCTCAGAATCAGAATGAACTTTATTTCCAAGTGTGTTTGCACACACACAAGGAATTTGTCTTGGTGTTAGGCACTTCCAGTACAGAAAGTACAAACATAGTCAACATACAAATATAGCGCTGCAACCTAAAGACACTAAAAGATGGTCAACTTGACTTATGCATGCCATTTCTTAGATGACAATTGCATAATAAAAAATATGTCCATCAGTCAGTAATTTAACTTGAGTCACATCCTCTTTCAAATAACTTGGCATGTCAATTTAAGGGCAGGGTCTGAAGCACGCAAAGCTTCATGCAGTGGGGCACTTTAAGTGGAAAAGATGAAAATGCATGCAGCAAATTTGCATACGAGTATAATGATTGTGCACGAACAGGTGAACAAATGCCAGTAAAAGCCAATTTAAGAATATGCACAATTAATCAAGTAATCTTGGAATACGAAACAGTATTTATTTTCTGCAGCTTGATGAGGGTATGTGGATATTTGTGCATGGAGATTTGTGTAGCAAATCTGAAGCCTGTTCCTTTGCAGCAACAAAACTATATTTAGCAGTCTCTACCTATGCATTACTGCTGGAACAAAGCGTACATGACAGAGCATCCGAATTATTTTCCATTACGCGCAACTAATAAAAATTGTTGCATGCTCAACATGGCATGCAAGCAGGCTGTCAAGTCCCTGATTCTCCATTGCACTTGCACACTCACCCGTCGCCCAAAGTTTCATGTTATCTAATGCACCTCGCATGCATCAACGCCAGAAGTTGTACGAACTAATCTAAATGTGCAGAACGAAGCCGAGGCCGTCATGACGTAACAATCGAACATTGTTCAAGAGAAAATCGCCTCGTGCGCGTGAATAAGTCGGGTGCGGACAGCGTTGCCATTGCACAATCACTTTTGCATTGCTGGCTAGGCAGTTCCTCAACGCGGAAAGAAGGCGTTTCTTTTAATAATCGTGGCACAAGAATGCAAATAGCGCCTGTGCGAGTGTCTATGGGGAGCATCGCCTTACCAGAAACTGCAAAATCGCAGATCATTAAAACAGGCTTTGCAACTGACCCTCGTGAGCTATCAAACTTTTAATGCACTGGCCACGATGAAGCTGCAGCCGTGCACTTTGCAAGCCATGCAACGCAGGCTGCATTTCCGAGGTTTTGCACGGATCGGTTGAGTAAAAAAAGTACCTACCTCCTTTTGGCACGGACATCTCGTCTTTTGGGTTGGGGGAAGGGGAAGCACAAAAGACTTTGCTTTCCTTGTCGCTCCCTCCTTCCATCTATCCCTCGCAGTGAGGCTTCAAGCGGGCTTGCTTGCAACAAAGGTGCAAAATACAAGCCGCGATCTTCATGCACTCGGAGCCTTTGGGCGTCGGGTAACTTGTTCTTCGTGCAAAGGCTAGCTTTTCAATTGCACGCAACGAAAACTGGGAGATTTCTGCAACCGCTCTGCAAAGAAACCTCGGCAGGCACTTACATGATGGGCCAAGGCCAGCAGCTGAGAGCTCCTAACTTGGATCAGTGTGAGCCCCTGCTAACACACGTTCTTCCTGCCTGACGACGCCGGGGATCATGGGACTGGTAGTTTACACGTAATTGCTGTGCGCCGGGGAAAAAGGAGGAGCAGGCCTATGCTAATATGAGTCTCTTCCAGGCTAACACACAGATACGCGTTTGTGTATTTCAGCAGGGTGTGTGAAGGACTTGAGGAAGGGTACTTCACCATTCAAGTGTAATTTCGTGAATTTGGATATTTTCAGTCATCTGAGTATTTGATGACTGAAATGTTTTCTTTTGGAAATCGTTAGAAAATGTATCGTCGGTTATTGTTCCCGTTCTGATTCTTTTTAAATATTTCCGTTCCACTAACGATTTTGTTTACTACTTTTTAGTAACATGCCAGATATTAACAGAACGATCTTACACATTATACATCAATTTAATACAGTTCTTTAAATAAAAACGTAAGTTGTCTATTTACAAGGACTTTAGCCATAAACGTGATAGTTGTTTGTTTTATAAATTAATATATGTACTGATTAAAACAAAATAAAATTCAGTCACTTTAAATTCGTGAGAATTAACACAAATTATTGGTTCGTTTCAACATTCGTCCTGAAATATTTATTTACAACCGCTCCAACTGATTTGGAGTTTTCGAGTCACTTGAAAGAACCGACTCATAAGAGTCATTTGATCGGGAGTCGGACTCCACTAGTCGCGCTGTATGATAATGTTGATTCACTTTAAGGAATCGACTCATTAGAATCACTCGTTTGTGAGTCGGACTACAGTCATCGTTAAAGAACTGGTTTATAAGAGTGTTTTGTTCTCTGCACTGGCCGCAGAAACTGCCTCGTATGAGAATCTCGGTACGTTTTACAACCCTGCCGATAAAGTCACTCAATAAAACGTGACCTTTTAGTAGCTTTGTGTTCTGAAGAAAACCATAATGACCTTATGACCTTGTGTCTGAAGTCCTTGAAGACCTTGTCTTCTTTCCTTTACCAGCATGATCAATGATATACTCAAACTTTCTGTAAGCATCATGTATTTTATTGTGTGGTCTGCTCGGGGGAGTGAATAATGTACATGATCCCAACATGCAAGGAAACAGATCTAAGAATATAGTATGGGCACAGTTAGGAAAATACAGAAAAATAGCCTAACTAGGCCTGCCGCCTATCTAAATTATTATAACATCACTTAATGATCTAAATAATTAAATAACCAGCACAAATGTGTGATGTTTCAAGACATTACAGGTTTTAAAGATGTGATATTTCTCATTAAATTCACAATAGCACCTTGAAACACTTAAAACGTAGTATATTAAAACTTTAAATGTTAAGAATAAGAATGATGTTTATATTGTTGCAACCTGTGTTTCTTTTTTGCAATATACTTAATGCAATAATGTGCTAAATTCAACAATTCTGTGCACTTTCTCTTTCTTTATCCATTGAGTCCAGTGTGACAAAGGATGTTGTGATTATACATAAATTGGTTTTCAGGAAAAGGGCTTCTGCCTAATCAAGTTGAAACATACCTATGATATGAGTTATTATGTCTGAGACACTAATGTATGTCACAGGCCTACATTAAAGCAACAATTGCTTGAAAATTTAAATTGTGTCATAATTTACTCAAATTTTATGGAACACTAAAGGAGATATTCATAGAATATTTTCAAAGCTGTTCTTCTCCATTTAATTCCAGTTAATGGTGACCGCAAGGTCTGTTCTTCACACAATAATATTATTTAGAAAACTTGGAATGCAGTGCATGCCTCACATCGATACTTTTTAAGATGCATTAGTGGTGTTTTTGTGCTTTTCAGAACTTCACAGGTCCTGTTCTCTGTCCATTTTCGCTATATTAAAAAGAGCAGCGTTAACATTCCTCCAATCATCTCCTTTTGTTTTCCATGGAAAAAAAATTATACAGGTTTGGAATGACACAAGGTTGAGTAAATTATGACAGAATTTAAATTTCTGTGTGAACTATCCCTTAAATTTTGTACATGTGTATTATCGCATTTCATTTTTCGATACTTTTTTTGGACAGTGGAGATGCACTTTATTTATTGTTAATCACAGTAAACCTAAACATTTTCTTCCATGCATCAATAAAACTTTAAACCTTCTAAATCTAAAATGTTTTCTGCTTCAATGTACTTATTACATTATTTCTTGGTTGTAATAAGAGTCTGGTAGATAGGCTTTACAATGATGTGCAAGTACAGAGATCCGTCCACCAGGTACTCAGACGAGCGATATTGCTGGTCCTCGCCAACCAGGAAATCCCCCACCTCCTCTGTGCTTTGGTGGAAACTGAAGATATGCCGCACCACAAGCTTGTTCTTCTGCTTTGACAAGATGAGCACAGTCTTTTGGAAGCTGACACCTGCGAAATCTGCACTGGAAGTAGCAGGTGTGATGATGATACGAGGCCGGGCAATGCCGTTTCCTCCATCGGGCCGTGGTGGCTGCATGGCACCTTGCTCGCTGTACATGGCCCGCATGCTGAGGGGGAGCCAGCGGGGCGAGAACAGGGCGTTCCAAGTCACCCGTTTACTGGAGTCAAAACCGCTCGGACCCAACTGGGTCTGGAAATTAGTGCTGCGGTCATCCCGTGCCGGGTTGCTTATGACCCACTGAGATCCCCACATGGATGAGAGATAGTTGCGGGGCACGAAGAGGCTGCAGTTCACGTCGAAGAACTTGGCAAGCTGAAGCGGCGAAGCTGAATGGAACTGGTACGACAAGTAGAGAAGATTGCGCACCGACTCGTGGTAGCGTGCCATGATCGCCGACTGTTGCTGCAAGCGAAACAGTTCACGTGGAGGGATCATGGCATAGCGCACCAGTCGAAGGGCGTTCTCTGCTGTCAGGGTATCCGGGTCGTTCCGGGTGAGCCAGATTTCAAGCGCCTCAAACAATTCCAGCTCGTTCTTCAATACTAAATCAGAGCGCTGCAGGAGGGTCAATAGCAATTCAGCACTAACCGAAGGCCATTCTGCACTCTGAAGCACCGATGACAGATTCCACGATAAAAACTGAAGGCAGTTGTCTCTCAGCGCCGTGTCGCCAACCGAAACAGCATACTGGTACCAGCCCACCACGTGACCGCCCAGAGAATCGCTGGCCAGGTTCTGGCTCATGTACTGGGTTAGTCCTTGCTGGAGGCTGGAGATGCCGTACTTGGTAGCTAGTCTGTGCAGTGGTGTGGCTTGGTCTAACTGCAATGTGAGTTCACCGCAATACAGATATCTGCAAAACAGAAGACAAAGAGTTCATCAAGCTTCATTCAGTGTGTCTTACACAACATTTCAGTGCATTGCCTGTGTTTAAAGGTAGAAAACAATAAACAACTGTGTCATAACTGATTTTTTGATCATTTATTTTGTATCACTTATTTTTGTATTGTTATTTGTATTATTTAAATGTTGCATATTGTATTAATAATTAATTTAGTAGAAGTGTTATATACTACTTTCATATATTTCATTCTTTTTTAAACCTGAATTTTATTTCATATTTAATAAATAACTGTATTTATAAAATTAGCTGACACAAAACATTTTGGCTGTAGTTTTTGTCATTATTTGTCAACTTTTATTTCCTTTCCTTCATGGAACACAAAAGGAGATATTCATTGCAGAATATTCAAGAAATTCATAATTAATATATTGACTTTATTTAAAATAATCAATACATTAATTATAATAAACTTTATTATTTTGAATTATTATTATTTATTTATGTTTTTATGTTATGAAGTTAGATTGTATGACATTTTTTTGCAGTAATTTTAAGAATTATTTGTCATGATTTACAAAACTTTAATTTCCATTCCTTCATGAACCACCAAATAACATATTAATAGAAGAGTATTAATTTAATATTAAATTGACTTTATTTTTATGAGGTTAGCTGAAAGAATCGTGGTAAACATTTGGCTGTATAGTCTTGGCCGGATTTTTTTAATTTCCTTTCCTTCACAATTATGAAAAATATTTAGTAAATGTATATTTATGAAATGAACTGTATAAAGATAGCTGAAAACATTGTGGTGAACGTTTTGGCCGTATTTTGAAAGTAGATTTGAGAAATATTCATAACAGAAAAAAAATACTATGTTGTGTAAAAATATGGCATTTTCTACATACCAGGAAAAAATATGCATGATTATTCAAAAATAATAATGTAAGTACTTACGCTTATCTCTACACGTGTGTTGGATGAGTTACAGTTTGTCTTCCTGTCAGTCTGATTTGAATTCCAATTCAGCTTCCTGTTGAGTGTCTAATTCAATTCACATTTCATCTCATGAACTGAATGAGTGCCAACATGTCCTGCTACCCTGATATGTAGGCCTATTTAACATGCTGTCTCAGATATGGCATCCATTGTCTCTGTGAGCCAGATTGGATTATTACCTGATAAAATAATATGCAAGTATAAATCTCTTTTTACAATAATACATAGTGTTGTGTTGTTTACGGTTGCTGTCACTGCCTTGTTTGCCTGTTTTTTATTCTGATTGTATCACGCTATAAAGGAAATACAACCCAAAACAAAAAACTTCAGCTCATTCCAAATAAATGAGTAGGTGACATGTGCTCTTGTAACCAAAACATCTTCTCACGCTAGCTACACATCACTATTGTAATGTCACTCTATTCGGCCCTTCTCATTATAAAGCTGTCTTACATTAGAGCAGAGAGTTCATTTTAACCATGCGGTTATGTTTCATAGATATGATCTCCTTTTGGGTCTGAGGTGCTGACAGGAAGGTTGCAGTTCCAGCGTCGGCCAATAGAGAGAGTCTTGGACATGTGTGGGATGGGAATGTGCTCATAATTGGTCATGTCCCAACATGTTGGGATGATACAGCACTGCAGGTTATTTCCAAAAATGTATGTTTTGTGGTGCTGTTGTAAATGTTTATGATGCTTTGCGATTCTAGTTTATACCTAAATAAAACATTTTATTTTACACCAAAATAGATATTTTAAACAGTAAATGCTTTGTATACAAATATTTTATATATATTAAATATATGAAAATATATTAAAACTAAAATAATATCAAATGAAAAGATTAATAACCTGAGCTCCCGAATGCAATGATTCTCACCTGATGAATTTCTCGATCACAGCAGTGCATTCTGCTGTTTCTCTCAGCACTAGCGTGCTACTATTGCGGTTTCTCAGCATCTCCTCAAACACTCTGCTCTGCAGTGAAAGCACTAGCACGTGGGCTTGGATAACCTTGACCTCATCCGCATCCACTGTTTCCACACGCAGGGAAATGTCACTGTTATTTCCCAGCACCAGAAGACCCTCCAGCCGTGCCACCAGCCCCTGTGAGTGACTGATCACTTCTGTGGTGTCTTCAACCAGTCCCTCCACTCACACCTGCAGAGCCAGGGGGAAGATGTGTAATTATCAGTTTCCAGTGACTAATCATCTAGATTGTTCAATAGAAATGACTGCTGAGTGCCTGTCGCTGCCTGGAACTTGCTTCAAAAAACAGATGTATTTCTCAAACAATGGGTGAGTAATTGAATCCATGATAGTATGCAGCTTCATAAAGGCCTTGTTGACCAATACGTATGTTTTCTCTGCTTTGTGCATTAAAAATGGCCCAGCATTTAAAATAATTTTGCAACAATGTAGCAGGCCTCATAACCTGACTGGTATTGGTTTTCATCACAGTTAGATGTGGCTTGTATGGCTTGTATGTTGACCTTGTTCCATATAGATCAATTGTATAGAGCCTGTATGATCAAAATCCATGAATTGACTACATCTTTTTTTAAAGGTTAATTTTGGTGCATTTTTAGCCACACTATCGCACACACACACACACACACACACACACACACACACACACACACACACACACACACACGCACACATATATATATGCATATACACACACACGTACTACTCTTCAATATTTCGAAATAGAAATATTCTGAAATAAACTTAACCAATTTAATGCATCCTTGCTAAATAAAAGTATTAAAAAACGTAATGACCCCAAACCTTTGAACGATACTGTATATGAGATATACAAATAATCACATATTTAATATAATGTTTATTAATGACATATAATTTCCTATAAGGTTATCTTAAATATTTCTTCCTCAGAATTTTCAGAAAGATTGCTTCTTTCTGCAAGATTCTGAATCATAGATGTATATAGTCTCTGACGTTTGGACTCATCTGTATATTGAAACAACTTTTAGATGTTTAGCATTCATTTTCAGTGTTTCCTCTTTTCCGCTGTTGGAGTTACACAGATAATAGAACTGTCTTATCTCTCCTGTTGGCCCAGAAGGTAACTGTTTTTAAACAGAATGTGTTTTTGGATGGGTAAGTGGATCTGCCCCCTCATGATCCTCCAGCCTCTGTTGTACTCGGAGTCACTGCAGAGTTCTGGGAAATGCTATGAGCTGCTTGTTGTGTGTGCTTTTGTTTGTGTTGGTGTGCGTGTGAACAAACCACTTATATTGACCTGGTTTCCTATTACTTGTTACCACATAAAGTGCAAGCCATTATGAATCTTAAAACAGACCCGAAAACAAATACAACATAATAAGGAAAGGCTGATGATACATTTGTTGGTCATCAAATTAAAGCAATATAATTGTCTTTTAAAACCAGACATGATTAGGTATTTCATTTTCTTTGCTAGAAAATATTTGAGCTTTTTTTCATTCTAAAACATGCTTTTTGCAAAGAAAAAACGTTGATGAATTGAAGTTCAACTGATATGTAAAAATGTATTGATTTCTTAACATGCAACTTTCAGACTTCACACTTCAGACTCATCATTTTCTATCATCCAACAGAAGAAACCCAGAGTTCTGGATACCTCAAAACCAATACTTCTGACATGATGTCCAAACGGAGCATCTATCATCTAGAAGAAAGTCATCTTACCTCCATGGACAGGTTGCACATGAGACCAGGCGAGCAGGAAAATGTGGGCAAGCAGCCCATTCCCCAACAAATAAGCCATCTTTTATTGTCCGATAGTAGATTGATCTTCCTCTTCTCTGTCTGTATTCTATATTTGCGTCTCTTTTCTTTCTTTTCAACCCTCTACTCTTCCTTAATTCAATTGTCTTTCTTCTGTTTCCTCCTCTTCAGTGGATGATGGATGGTCTGTCGGCCCCTTTCTCTTTATGTGGCATATGGTGCATAACTAGTATGTAGGTTACTGGTTGTTTTGCGTTAGTTCCACCCTCACAATATCCTATCGATCAGTGGAACCTGTGGGGGGTGGGGAGTTCGTTTTGGTGGGCAGGAACAGCAGTTGCCATGACAACGGCTTTGATTTGGACTTTTCTCTTTTTTAATGTTGTATGACATAGATCCAGACGAGGCCTCAGCTGTTCGGGCAGAGCGAGCGTGGAATTCTAATCACAAATTATAACTGCTGTGGAGAATTGCAGGTGTGTTTATGCAAATGTATCTGCATGCATAAATGAATGCATGCGTTTCTTAGAACAGCAACTAGATTTTTACACATTATTGAACAAAAAAAGTGGTTTTCAGAGAGTTGCTGTGTTTGCTTTTTGGGCTAATTCACTGCTGGCAAGATGGGCTTTTAATAAAACTTGGCTGTAGAAACACCTTTTTTTAATTGGTGTTAGCCAAATTTAGCAAATATGCAGGGCAAAGATGACACAGAAGTGCTTCTGAAATGGCGTTTAGGTGTCTTCGCATGGACTGTTTAATGCTGCTCAGAGGTGGTATGAATGTATTTCTATCATGACAGCTCTCTGAAGATTTTAGCATGGTAATGGATGTGACAATTTAATGTATTTGGTCTTGGCGGAATACATTTGCTACACTGTTGCTGCTGTTGGTTATTGCTGATGTTGTAGATTATTGCTGCTGCTGCAAAGCAAGTACTGGAAATTGCTACTATCAATACATACGCTGATATGGTGCTGTGAGTATTTAAGACATACTGCTGCTGCACAAATAACATATCTAATAACCCATAGCAGAGCTATACAGGTGGAGCTGGGGAAGGTGGAGGGTTTCGGATGAACTCTGAAAGTCTGTTGTGAACTGCTCTAGTGAATGCTTACCAACCATTTATATGTAAAGCAGTAAGATCATTGGCTGTGTATGCAACATGAATCAATCAGCTTTTTACAAGTAGTTTAACACTATGAATATCATCAATTTGCATTAATGAACCATCTAGAGTTTTATGACAGTACTTGGCATATACACAGCAAATGTATATTTTGATACTAGGGCTGATGTGAGTCACAGCAGGCATAATTTAGTCTGGCTTTTATCCAGCATTGCATCTTTACACTGCATTTTGTGCAGGTGCAGAGTAGCCTTACCTCACCGGTGTAAAGACCCCTCGTGACTAGAGAAAACAGTCTGTGGAATTGCCTTTTGCCGAAAACTTCAACATCCACAATGCACTTTTGATTCCCTTCTTCAATGTAAATCTGTGATTTTCTGTCTGTTGTATTGTCCATTGGTGAAAAACAAATCAGGAATATGTTATAGGTTAAACATTTACATTGACATTTAGTCATTTTGCGGACGCTTTTATCCAAAGCGACATACAATTGGGAATAGTTTGCCCCAAAATGAGAAGTTGGTCATAATTTCCCCGCACTTGTGTCATTCCCATATGTATTTCTTTCTTCTTGTAGAACACAAATTATTTAGAAAAATCTAGGGATTATTTTCAGTACAATGAAAGACTTTCTTCGTATGGACAAAAACATAACACAGTTTTTAAATATCTTCTGTTATATTCCAAATGAAAGATACTCAAACAGGTTTGGAATGACATAAGGGCAAGTAAAGAAGAGAATTTGCTATTTTTGGTGAGCTATCGCTTTAAAATTGCATAACTTATACAGCACAATGACCTGCTCAATTTGACATATATTGACATATGACTAAAATATTCATATTAGATATTTGTTTGAAGTATGAGAAGCACTAATAGGACTATCTTAACATGGCACAGAAGTATTTGAGATCCCTCAGCCAGACTGAACATGTGGAGTCTATTACATGCTGTCCACACTCAGGATCAAAAGAAGGATACGAGTCTATTTCTCTCTCTGTATGTAAGGACATCCACGCCTGCTGCAGAGTCCTCTGGTTAGAGCTTATGTCACTTGTTTACTGTCAGTCAAAGGAGCGGTGGAAATGTGCTGAGAGAGCCTGAACCTTGGCTGTGTGACAAGGCGACAGAGGGAGAACAGATACGTGTGTGTTTGTGTAAGTGTACGTGTGTGTGTGTGTGTGTGCTGTGCGTGTGTGAGACGAACTTCCGAGTAATATTTGAATAAATCATTTACTTAGGAGAAACCCTAAAGCTACTATCAGGTCGATTGTGACCCTGATCTGGACTGATAGCGATGAATGGATACATTCAGGGTGAATATGAAAATGTATTTTGATTGGGACAAAAAACTCAAAACACACACACTTTAGTTCATTATCAATGAATAGTTAAGTTCCTTGTTACCTCAGTTCATTGTCGGTTGTTGTTTGTGTCATGCAAACTGTTACGTTGCCTTGGCTTATCCTGTGTTTATTCTTTTATTAAATAACTTTGATTGTTTATTCTTTTATTAAATACCTTTGTGTGACTCTTTGTCTTTGGAACCTTTGAAACTGTGACACAAACATTACATCTCACATATGATTGGCTAATTGTTTATTTGGGACACCAAAAGCCACATAATACATGATAATAACCATCTGATTACACATCATGCGTTATAATGTTTGTATTGTTTCATTGGTGACCTTTATAGGAACGGTCAATATTATTGTAGAGTGTTATAACAGTAACTATGAGTGATGCAGTGACTCATAGACAGTGTAATAAAGCAGCAAGCTTTCATATTCAGGTGAAAGAACAACAGTCAATGACAAGTATACAGGCAATATTATTATCAAGTAGGAATTAAATTAGATTTTCAAATTGCCAGTAATAATTACACAGAAACTGCAAGTACCTGAATGAAACAATTTGAGTTAGAAAGACTAAAATATTATTTTTACATACTCAAAGAATCTTTATTTTATTTGTACAATATTTTTTTACAGTGCACACTGTATGACGACTTTAGTTTTGAAAATACTTTTTTATATACATAGTTCAAATATGGCTGTCGAGCTTTTATTTTTGTATTAATAACTCAAACTCCAGTATTTAGTGGAGAGAAAGCCTGTATGGATAGCCTGCAGGAATATTGATTTACGAGAGTGATAAAATCAGTGATACAGTGACCCAGCAAACATAATTGATTTCTCGCCCTCTCTCATTATAGGACTCCATTATTTGACCCACTTGGCACCTCAATGTTTCTACTGCTCTGATGCCTTTTAGCTGTATATTGTGTTTTCGGTCATGGATAATTTGGTTTCATTGTTAATTTTTCTTAATTAGTTGATTATTTTGTTTCACATGATGTTTTCATTCATGTCTCCAACCAAACAGTCATGCATGTCACTAAACTTGAATGGACATTGTCGCTAGAGGGCAGTGTTGTTGCAAACGAAATACATGCATGCCCTACATTTGCGTTGTTAAACTAATTTTCTGTTGTCCTAGAGACAAAGAAACATTAACAATCCATAATTCATCACAAAAATGGCCTCTGGATTTATCTCTTTGCATTAATTACTACTTTAGTTTTGCCACTTATTCATCTGTTTTCCTTTTACCTTGTTTCTCTCGCTTCATCTCCCACATGCCTCAGAAATTACAGGTAATTAAATTCACATTATAATGTTAGGCTCCGTGAACCCCACTCACAGCAGTCACATTATGAATTAATGTGTTTATATGGAACAAAAGACCCTTCACTTTAAGTGCTTCTTCAACTGTGAGTTTTTCTTGGCAATTTTTCTTCTTTACTCTACAAAGAGTATAAAAGTAAAGTGAACCAGTTCAGAGTGGACATAACCGCTTTCTGCATCGCAGCATATTTAATAGCTTTTTTGTTAAGTGGAACATACTTTCATTGGGGGTGATGAATGACAGGATTTATAGCACTGCACTCCTCCACATGATTGATATGGAAGTTGTGATTGTTGTAGGTCAAATGAACAGAGACTGCTCTTCCTCCAGCTGTGTGAGCATCTGCTCTTTTGGGACTCTTGATAAAAACATGAGAGGGTTTTATGAAGTACAAACTTATTTTTAACTCAAGCACAAGGGCAACCATACTTCATATTAAGATGCTTTGTAAATCAAATTAAATAAAGTGGTCATGTTGAGTGGAGGGAAGAAATTGATTGACAGTTGGAATGCAAACTAACCCGTCCGATAGCAAAGCTGATAAAGTTTGGAATATGTTTATAAAACTATAACTCCATGTTTCAGATCTAACATGTTGAAGTGTCATAGTGTAAGAATATATGGGATGAAAATGCTGTTCTGCATCATAGGACATATTACATCAACATTTTCTTCTGCTGAGTTTGACCCTCACTTTAACACAATGAAAACAAAGTTGCTAGACTTTCTTTTAATAGAAATGCTTTATTGGTGCCTCTGCCATTCTAAAAATGTCATGATATATATAGTGTGACAACATTAGGCCGATAGTTGAGGCTCGTTAGGCTCTGTAGTATGGTGTTCCTGTGTGGCTCAGTGGTAGAGCATTGCATTAGCAGTGCAAAAGGTTGTGGGTTCGATTCCCAGGGAACACACATACTGATGAAAAATGTATAACATGAATGCAATTGTAAGTCACTTTGGATAAAAGCGTCTGCTAAATGCATAAATGTAAATACAGAAATTGCTCATATTAGAGAATATTGTGTCAGTGGGAAAACATTGAGCATTTAAGTGCATTATTTTACTATTTTTGTAAATTTCTTTGTTATTTTAATACA
>CM050430.1:22332416-22604916 GCA_027564155.1 Gymnocypris eckloni scoliostomus | reverse complement strand
TGAAGAGAGTATTGGTGCTACCAGTGAACCCAACCGTTTGAACTAAATAGAGTCCGATTTTCACAGAGCAAGCAGCATGTCATATAAACACACTCAGACCCATAAAAACACACATACACGCTACTCTTCATTCATTGTGAATCTATTAAATGAGCAATGATTTATTTGTAGAGATATTTTCAGAATGGAAAACAACATTAGTAGTGAAGTACTTAAGCCTTTCAGGAAAACCTCTCTTCTGTAGCCTAGCACACTCTCTGCTTTAGTTAAAGATTGATCATTTATCAGCTTCTGTATCAAAACAACTACAGAGTAACAAAGAGCCATAAAAGTCTCATTGCAATATATGATGTAACTGTCTATGATAATGGGATTATGCTCCTCTGGAAGTGGAAATAATAAGATGCTTTTTGAATTTTACCATTGAGACGATACAAATCAATCTTTGTAAATCATTTGTGGATCACTATTACTGCAGAAATACACTGTATACACTTTTGCTCAAATTTTATGTCGTCTATACTAAAAAAATGCTATATAGCACCAAAAGTGGTTATTTGGCTTGTAATCATAGGGGAACCACTGTTGGTGCTGTTTAGCACCATTTTTGTACTGCTTTTCCTAAATTAAATTTATCATAAATGCACATGAATGGCAAATGTAAGGAGGAGTTGCTTTAGTCCAAATTGCTAAAGCAGTGGCAAAGACTCTATGGACCCCACATAAATCCCCAGAAAGGCAAAGACGGATTAGTAATTATAAGGTGACATCAGACCAATCATTCCTGCCTTGTCCAGTTCTCCCCCACAGTGAGAATTTGCCCACCTAAGCAGGATAGTTGATGAAGCAGCCTCATCATTGCAGGCAATCATGTTCCACAACATAAACCCTCTTTCATACTGTCTTTTTACCAGGAGGAAATAATAAATGGCTTATGAATATACCGCAAGTTCAATTCCAATGACAACACAAAAACCGCACACAAGGCAAAATGCATAGTTTTAACCATGAGAAAATCACCAAAGCACATTAGCAGAGTTGTTCGTAAAACGCCATGATGTCATGAGGTAAAAGGAAATCTACAGAGCAAAGCAATCCTTTCCGCTCTCTGCACTGGGTCTGAAAGCAAATAAACATGTTTGGCATAGAGCTGATCACCTCATCCTCTCAGGAGGGGGCAGTTATGGGAGTAATCAAAGTTAAACACAGAAGGAAAGGTAGAAAGTGGAAAGATAAGACAAGGAAATGAGGGAGATTGTGCACTTGTTCCATCTGTCCCTAATTGACTGTTTTCAACCTATGAGGGCAAGCTGCCTCTGTCATTAACACAGTGACCCAGGAAAGACCAACAGTACAATTCCATGCAGAAATGCATTACACCTTCTCTTCTTCATCCTGCACTGCAGAATATATGTGACATGAACACAATAAGGTTCATTTCATTGATTTCAGTTGATACTGTAGTTTTAAGGTTTCCTTCCTATTGTCTATCCTTTCACAAGAGCAACTAAGAGGCCATGATTGACTGGCACAATGGCACAGCACCCGGCCAGCAGGAGGATGAGAGCAGTGCTCAGAAGAGGTCAGAGTGTGTGCTGGCTTACATCCCTGTCGTCTACTACAGTACTCTGTTGTGTGTTGGAGTGCCAGGTATGAGATGTGCATTTAAATACCTATAAACATGGGTCGATTTAAGATTAGGGTCGTGAGTCATTGAGAATGCATATTAAGTTAAGAATTGTGTAGCAATCAATATGAAATTTTGGATTTAATTTAGGGTAGTATGATGGAATGGAATAAAAGAAAATGGAATTAAATTCACCATGGCACATAAACTGTTCCGAAATATAATTTTTTTGGCACATGGGAAATTTATCTTTATCACCTTGAGTCATTTGATGGAGGAAGATCGTTGTAAATTAATTCTGTGAGACACACATCAGACCAGACTTGAAATAATTAAGTATCCACAAACATTTTGATACACCAATCCTGGGAGAGACTGGCAGCTGCTTGAGGACAAGAAAGGAGATCAATAAACCAATCAATACAAATGACAATTAATTAGAGACTCATTTGAAAGTCCTCCATAAGCAAAGTCAGATCAGGGTCACAGACAAATCAGTTTACTAGCTGTCTAATATAAGATCTCTCTATAGCTTACCCAAAAATGAAAACTCTGTCATTTTTTCAGACGCTCATGTCATTCTAAGCTTATAAGACTTTTTTTTTTACTTCTGTAGAACACAAAAGCAGACAGTTTGAAGAAAATGTTAAATGTTTTTGTCCGAACATTGAAAGTTAAAATGATCTGAAACATCATTGTATGGACACATAAATACTGAAGTATTTTTCTAAATATTTTATTTTATGTTAGACAGAAGAAAATAAATGATATAGGTTTGGAACAACGTAAGCATGAGGAGATAATGACAGAATTTTGTTATTTTCAATGAACTATCCAAAGGCTTTACTACTGAGATATGACATGGAAAATAAAGTTTGATGGAAAATAACAGCAGTGAGTGAACGAGAAGAAATCATATTTTCATTTTATTGGATTCAGTTGAGTTAAAGTCTCCATAGCTTTATCCATTCTGCTGTCTGGAGAAATATATTTTCTATAAATAGTTTTACTATAAAAATATTTTAAAAACACTTAAAATACTCTTATCTCCTGTTGTTTCAACCAAAAACAGCACAAATTCACTTGAGTTTAATCTTTTCTTTGTGGAAAATCAGAGCAAAGGTTCCCGTGGGCCGCCATGTTCTGTAAATATGACCCCAAATCTTTTACTTCCCATCAATCCTGCTGTGTCAACTCCCTCCATGCCCTTCATTTTTATCTCGGTCTTCTGCTTCTCCCTTCTCTGGCCTCATTCCCTAACTGTTTATGCCTTTGTCCATCCTCCTCGATCTCAATCCTTCTTTCTAATTCCAGTTGTCTCCTTTCTCTAGTGAACATCCTGACGTTGGTGGCTCTTTACCGGCTGGCTGTTCGTACTCAGAAGGCCCTGTACGTGTACCTTCTTGCTCTAACCGGCTCGGACATCCTCAGCCAGCTGTTCATCATCTTTGTGGGCTTCCTGTTAGAAACGGCTGTGTTTCACCGAGACGTCCCTGTGCTGCTGCTGAGGTCGGTCAGTATGATGGAGTTTTCTGCCAATCATGCATCTATCTGGGCTACCGTTCCCCTCACGGTGGACCGCTATGTCGCTCTGTGCCACCCACTACTCCACCGGCAGATCAGTTACCCGGCACGGGCCCGGCGAATCATTGCAGTGGTGTTCACATTGGCGCTGGCATCCGGCGTGCCATTCTTCTGGTGGTCGGACATGTGGAGGGTCAGCCGTGCGCCAAACAGCTTGGATACCGCCTTGATTTGGACCCATGTGACTATTATTTATTTCCTTCCATGCTGCATCTTCCTGGTACTAAACTCTTGATCATCCTGAGGCTCCGGAAGAGACAGCGGCAGCAGATGTGCCAAGATGAGAGTGGGCAGCAGCTGGCAGTGCCAAGCAAGCTGGGTAAAACCACAGTTATGCTCCTAGCAGTGACTTCTGTGTTTGCTGTCTTGTGGGCACCTCGTACTGGAGTAGTGCTCTACCATCTCTACGTGTCATCGGTGCACAACGATTGGCGGGTACATCTGGCATACGACTTAGCCAACATGTTAGCCATGCTAAACACTGCTGTGAATTTCTTTCTGTACTGTTTTGTCAGCAAACCCTTTAGAGCGTCAGTGAGGGACGTCCTGTTGTTCCGGGGGGCACCTTTGCACCCACGCCGCCCCCTACATCACCAGCGCACTGCTGTCCATGCCTCCACCTCTTCTATTTCCAGCTCCAAACGTTCCCAGCGAGAGGTCACCCCTCTCTCAACCAAAAGAGCAGACATCAAGATATAGTCCTGCTTAAAGAGCAAGTTCACTTAAAAATGAAAATGATGTTATCATTTAATCATGTTGTTTTAAACCTGTATTACTTTTCTTATTGTCCATACAGTGAAAATCAATAGCATACAATGTGGTTTTGGACCCCATTAAATATCATTATTTTGACGACAACAACAACAAAAAAACACTGAACACTTTGGAGAAGCTTCTTTGGTGTTCTGAAGAAGAAAGAATATAGCTTTGGAGTGAAAGTTTAAGTCAGTAAATGGTGACAGAATTTTGATCAAACTATTCTTTTAAGCCAACAAAAGCATGGTGTTGTTCTTAAAATCAAGTTGAAAAGAATTCAAACTATTGCCTTTTTAATGGATTTAAATTTAAAGGTGCAGTCACATTAGTGAAATGTTGCATGCAAAAAAAAGGTGCATTGTTTATTGTCAATAGTGTAGCGATGTATGAAGCACAGCTCACACAGCATTCACTTTCAAACCAAGCAGCTTTCTGTTTGTCCAAGTGACTAACTTTAATTATGTGCAAGTTCAACGAGAACTTTCACCTAAAGACACAGATTCATATTGCACTGCCTGGATTTTCACCAAGCAACAGACTACAGTTTAATAGTTTGTGATTTGGCATCCCTAGCAGAATAGAAAAAATACTGACTTGTTTCCCTCATAATAAAGTATCTTCATAATGAACAGTCTAGCATCCATTCACGCTATAATGTGCACCACATGTACTGTTAATCTGAATGCTGTCTTATCTGACCTCTGGTTAGTGACCCGAGAGATCACTGTTTACGGTCATTAAACAACAGTCCAATAATATTAACTTTGTCTTGTTGATAAGATAAGGAAGCTTTGCAGGACATCACGGATATCAAGACATAACCATTCCAGAAAAGATTGTATTTTGTTCTGCAGAGCTTAGATGTCTTTTGCACTGATCTGCATATCTGTGTTATTTATTATCCTGTCCTCTTCAGGGATAAGAAAACATACTAGAGTATTTATGAAACAAAGATATTTGCCTCATCAAATGAGTACTACTATGTCTTGTCATTTTGCATAAATGGCTATCCTTTTAAGGAATAGGTTGAATTATGAATATTCCGTCATCATTTATGCACCTTTGTGTCGGTCCAAACCTGTAAGACTTACTTTCTTCTGTGAAACACTGGTTGGTGGAACACACTTTTCTATTTAAGGAAAGTAAATGATGTATATCAAGCACCACAGAGAAAAAAGCAGCATTAAAAAAAGCAGTATTGAAAAACTGCTGCATATAGTAAACGGTTATAAAGGTGTTTTAAAGCCATTAGAATGCTTTGTGTGAGAAAATGATGAAATTCAATTCATTATATGAAAAGCCATATGTTTCTTTAAATTTGCATTTGTTCAAATATGACATAAGTTATATACCTATTACATCAATTTGGACATTTATGATGATGGTCATGTCACATTGACATCAAAAACAGGACGAGTGGTCCAGACTGTTCATGTGCCAGACCGCTCCTTTGGTAGATAGAAAGTTATAGAGTTTCGGAATAACAAAAGGTAAATTACAGAATTTTTTTTTTTGAGTGAACTATTCCATTTAATTGTTGTATTTTGATATTGTAAGAATGTGTCATGTATTTAGTGTTTTTATAAATGTTGCTCATATTGCAGATGAATGAAGCTCTTTAAACACATACAATAGTGTTTCATTAACAGACTTGTCTCATTAATTTATGATCTATCATTCCATACTATAAACTATTTGTATTTGTATATTTGAAGCCATCTGGAATATAGCTTTGGAGTGAAAGTTTAAGTCAGTAAATGGTGACAGAATTTTGATCAAACTATTCTTTAAGCCAACAAAAGCATGGTGTTGTTCTTAAAATCAAGTTGAAAAGAATTCAAACTATTGCCTTTTAATGGATTTTAATTTAAAGGTGCAGTCACATTAGTGAAATGTTGCATGCAAAAAAAAGGTGCATTGTTTATTGTCAATAGTGTAGCGATGTATGAAGCACAGCTCACACAGCATTCACTTTCAAACCAAGCAGCTTTCTGTTTGTCCAAGTGACTAACTTTAATTATGTGCAAGTTCAACGAGGAACTTTTTCACCTAAAGACACAGATTCATATTGCACTGCCTGGATTTTCACCAAGCAACAGACTACAGTTTAATAGTTTGTGATTTGGCATCCCTAGCAGAATAGAAAAAATACTGACTTGTTTCCCTCATAATAAAGTATCTTCATAGTGAACAGTCTAGCATCCATTCACGCTATAATGTGCACCACATGTACTGTTAATCTGAATGCTGTCTTATCTGACCTCTGGTTAGTGACCCGAGAGATCACTGTTTACGGTCATTAAACAAAAGCCCAATAATATTAACTTTGTCTTGCTGATAAGATAAGGAAGCTTTGCAGGACATCACGGATATCAAGACATAACCATTCCAGAAAAGATTGTATTTTGTTCTGCAGAGCTTACATGTCTTTTGCACTGATCTGCATATCTGTGTTATTTATTATCCTGTCCTCTTCAGGGATAAGAAAACATACTAGAGTATTTATGAAACAAAGATATTTGGCTCATCAAATGAGTACTACTATGTCTTGTCATTTTGCATAAATGGCTATCCTTTTAAGGAATAGGTTGAATTATGAATATTCCGTCATCATTTATGTACCTTTGTGTCGGTCCAAACCTGTAAGACTTACTTTCTTCTGTGAAACACTGGTTGGTGGAACACACTTTTCTATTTAAGGAAAGTAAATGATGTATATCAAGCACCACGGTGAAAAAAGCAGCATTAAAAAAAGCAGTATTGAAAAACTGCTGCATATAGTAAACGATTATAAAGGTGTTTTAAAGCCATTAGAATGCTTTGTGTGAGAAAATTATGAAATTCAATTCATTATATGAAAAGCCATATGTTTCTTTAAATTTGCATTCGTTCAAATATGACATAAGTTATATACATATTACATAAATTTGGACATTTATGATGATGGTCATGTCACATTGACATCAAAAACGGGACGAGTGGTCCAGACTGTTCATGTGCCAGACCGCTCCTTTGGTAGATAGAAAGTTATAGAGTTTCGGAATAACAAAAGGTAAATTACAGATTTTTTTTTGAGTGAACTATTCCATTTAATTGTTGTATTTTGATATTGTAAGAATGTGTCATGTATTTAGTGTTTTTATAAATGTTGCTCATATTGCAGATGAATGAAGCTCTTTAAACACATACAATAGTGTTTCATTAACAGACTTGTCTCATTAATTTATGATCTATCATTCCATACTATAAACTATTTGTATTTGTATATTTGACGCCATCTGAAATCTACTCAAGACATCTTAATGCTAAATCATTTTCCATTTGAATATAACTCGTTTTTTTTATATCAAACTTAAGACATTGTTTCATAAAGTTCAGATCAAGACCTTTCTTGCAGCTGTAGGTTATGTTGCATGACTGAATTAAACCCTTTCAGAGCCCATCCAGTGAAGCAGAGCAAGATGGCTGACCTTTTTAACCCATGTGCAAACTGCAGACGCTAGCTTAGCTGTTTATTTTCAGTGCATGGCGACTGGATGAGGCTTTAAAAGGGGCTTCGACGTGGGAACACAATGAGTGAAGACACCACTGTACAAACAGACCCATCTGAGGAGCTCAGCCTTGAGCTTCTGTGCACCCATGCAGCAACAGCAAACATTTCCATTAGCTAGAATTCACCAGGATCACCAGAGATGTGCTGCGGTCAGTAATACTACTCTGTGATTTGTCATCTGATCAGATATCGTGCAGTACTCGCCAGCGTGTAGCTACTTAAGGAGAACAGATTGAGATCTTTAGGTTCAGCTCAATATAAATGCATTAAATAAAGTCTTGATGTTTTCACGTACACACTTGCCAGCTGTATATAACATTTATTTTTCATTTAAAAGCACGTGCGTCGATTTTCCTGTCGAGTTTAATCTGAATCAATCTGATGGGAGAGAGGCTGCAAGAATCAATTATATCACTCCTTGATTGTACAAATGATAATTAAATGTGTTTAGACCTTTTATGACTAATGATTTAATGAAGCACACGTTTGATTAAAAGGTACATTGAAAGCTTTGACTTAATTATTCTGGTGAATTAGAGAAAAACATTTTTTTAACCTTTTGGTCTGAAAAAGTAAAAAAAACACTAACTCACTTATTATCTGGAGCTTTGGTTATGAACTCTTCACTCTGGCTTTTAGTTCACTTGTGTTTCTCAGCATCCTGTGTCTCTTTCCTTTCTTGATCTGATCTCTCTCTCTCTTCTCAATCACGAGAGGGAGCCTCTGGCCCTGCAGATGTTATCTCTTTGAAAAAAGTCTCCCGCTGCATCACAAACACAGATGCCTGAGAAGAAAGCACATCTATCGTTAAAGCCTTAATACGAGCAGACGGCTGACAGCACAAGAAAGAGTCTGAATAAATAACTCCGTTTGAGGTCAGCTTTAGATTTGCTTAGCCTTGTGCTGCAGCTGCAGAAGATTGTGTTGTCCTCGCTATGCATGCATTTTGCCACTTTACCTACATTTCATCTGTTAAGGTTAACATGAAATGACGATCATTACTCTGTACACTGAAAAAAAATTGTTGGAGGATTTACTTACTACTTTCTCACAGAAATTGCTAGTAGATTTCACCGATAATTACAAAGAAAATTACATGAAACATGAAAATTAGGAAGTGGAAAGACTGAAATAGTATTTTATTGTTGAACATACTCCAATGCTTTTTTAATAAGTCAATAAACTTTGAAAACTACTTTCAGAATTGATTGGGTTATGAAATATAGGAGTTTTATGCCAAAGTTTGCAGGCAGTTTCAAGAGGTTAAAATATGGCTGGTTAGTGTGAATCTAAAAGTAGCAATGTTTTCTAACTAAACTGGCTCAAAAACGTCTGTGGTTCCCATAAGTAAGGATGACAGATTGTGTTCTTACTCAAATCACTAAGATTAAGACTTATTTATTACTTTACATTTGATTAATGTGCACTAAATCATGCACAATAATACCAAGAATGTATTAAGAAAATAGATGGGGTTGAAATAAATGATTTCATGTTGACTTCAGCGTTATTGAATATATGCACTGATAACTGATTCATTATTTTTAATCTTACTGATCGGAAATTAAATTTCTATGAAGATATATTTATGTGTCTGGAGTCCTTAAAAATAAAAGCACTCAAACCTGAAATTCTGCAGCATTTCAATGATGGAAACATTCAGATTTAAAGCCTATAAAATCAGTTATGATACGTGCTGAGATTACCCCCCCACCCTTTCCTTCTTGCTGTCAAAAAAAGGAAATAAAACACACTGTGCAATAACTGTAGTATCCTGTTGTGTGAGCAGAACACATTCACACCTCACACTCCAACAGCACACTAGACAGGAAAACAAACAATGAGTCTGCTAGCACTACCTCCAGTATATCATCATTGTAACAGAAATAGACATACCTTCAATAATAGGATACAATACAAACATATAGATTAAGATGTATATATAACAGCATATCCAACTGTATTCAGATAAATATATATATAAGACTGTAAAGGGAGGGTAAAGTGGGATCAAGATATAACCTTGAGCAAGACATCTTACCCACGTTGCTCACATGTGGTTTTGTCACTGCTGGAAAAAAATAAACATGGAAGCTTCAGAAGAAAAAAAGTTGTACAGTACATGTGGAAAAATATTAAAACCTAGAGATCCATCTGTAGAAAATGTGAGTGGTGCTCCCTCGTGGGCAGTAATAACAGTCAAGATGAATAGGTAATATTGATATGATTTGCCACTAGGTGGCAATGTACACACACTTTTAGAAACAATTCCCACAGAATTGAGTTTTGAAGCTGTTACTTTTATGCTTGCAAATGTGAAATGTAGATAACATAAATATAGATTTGTTATATCAATTTATGTTTTTAACATTTCAGCGACAAACAAGCAATATGTTTTGAGCATATTTGGCACATTTTAAATGGGCAGCATATATACGCAAGAGAAGATTCAATGTGTGTCTTCGTTTTGCATCGATTCAGATTGTTTTTTTTTTCATTTCTGTTCAGACAGTAAACACAGACAAAGAAACAAAGCCATTGTCAGCTTTACCTGTTTAGGCAGGTGCTGGGCAAAGCCACGCAGCATTGAGGCCTCAAATTACCAGAGTCTAGTAGTAATGTTAGTAATGGCTTGTAATGTGCTGTGCGGATAAACGGATGAAGCTGAACAACTACTTAATAGCCACCATAAATAGCTCACAAATTTGCCACTATGATACCTTTTTTTGTTATCAGTTTTTTTTCCAGGTAGTGAAAGCAGGCGCGCTCCCGACGATGACATCACGCTCGTGAGCGCGCGAGAGAGATAAACTGAGAGTTTGAGTCACATTACCGGCGCTATCAAAACTCGCCAAGTGTTTGCCCTCGGCTATCCTTGAAGGTTTGTTTGCCTGGAATACAAAGGGAACATTGTTTTTTCTTCTTCAGGGTTTATTACCTCACCTCAACAGCTCTCTGGCACATTTTGGCGTCGCGATGTTTTGTTTATTTTCCTGCAATTGCTGGAACAGGTAAATTGTGCTTCTTATACCAAAGAGTGACAGAGAAACGACACAGTATCTACGTCTGACTGCAAAGGGTGAGTTTGTTTTGCTAGTTTCTTGTGCATGTCGGCGATTTCGTAAACACATTTGCACTTTTACTCTATGTTTGTACTTTATATTATTGTGGCTTAATGATATTAATTGCCTGTGCTTTGGACTTTAATCCGTTTTATGCAATTACAAGAGCATCGATCTGGTTTGTTTATAAATGTGTTGGTGAAAATAGCACGATTATTTCGACGCTACTCAGTTTAGTAACTTGTTTTGTTTTGGGTTTGTTGCAAATGTTTTACCGCGGTTTTATTTATGCTATTTGGGATATTAATCAATTCAAATTCATCTTAAACTGTCAAACTATCCCGTTATATTTAAGCAATGAAGAGAATCTTTGTTCACCTGCTCAGGTGAGACGCCTAGTCAGTCACATACACTAATGCCTGTCTGTGCTGCGATCTGATTGGTGCGTTGTAACAGACTGAATGATGTGATTGGCTCAAATGGCTGTATGTCTCCATGAGCCTGTTTTAACGTGGATAAAATACCGGAAAGAAACAAAAAATGTTTCATGATATGACTGCAAATTGAATATTAAATCACTACATTTTATTATGTGTGGTTTTTGGGTCGATGTGCGTTGAATATTCTAATAGACTGTGTGTTAAAGCTATTTATTTATTGTTATATGAAGCTATTTATAATTTATGTAATATTTTCAAAGAAATAAAGAGCATAGTATGTAAATTTAAGATTATACAAAGAACTACAAGGAATACATGGGCTATAAATGCTCTTCACTGGAACTCTTTCCATGTGAGAACCACACCATTTGACTTTAATGGCTTGGAAATGAAGTGCCCTTCCCTTTTCTTTTCTTTTTTTACTTGAAATAATAGAATCCTTGTTGAATGTCTCATAAATTGACATATTGTTAGCATGGTAGAATGTAATAAATGTAACCAGAACATGAGAACCCTAGAGAGAGTTTGAACCATCCAGCAGGTGAACAACTCACAGACTCATAACATGTTATTTTTATTTTTAAGGCCCTGCATGTTCATCAATTCAGACACCATTTTCAATTGCATGACTTAAAGTTGTGATTTTCAGAGAGTTCTTCCAGTGCAAGAGTTAAACAAATAGAAGTTTATACTAATTTAAGTAGTCTATCCATCAGATATAAAAGCGACTGGCTTCAGTAAAGCACAAACTGTACTCTAGCAGTTTCTGAAAGAGTACCCTGATTCCTGAGGGAAAGTATCGATTAAGTAATGAAATCAGTATAATGTGATCAAACCAACACAACCTGTTAACAATGAATAGTCTTATCACTCGGTAACAGTCTCACTTCTAGGTTGTAATGAGATTGTGCTTACAATTCATTGGAATTAAATTCATCGTGGTTAATCTTCACAACACAATAGAAAATGTAAATGGTGTTTTTAATATACCTTTCTTACTAGGTAGTAAATTAAACTTCAAGGTTTCGAAGAGCTCTATATGGTCCATTCGTCATTTTGTTTATTTTTCACTGATTCACTCTCTTCAAAGATTTGAAAGTGTAACTAAGAAAATCAATATTCTTTAAAAGTCCGAAAAATTATTGACAGAAAAATCTGGATAAGCTCCAAGTGTAGAAATTTCTGCTCTTAATGATTAATGTCTGCTCTTAAGGTGCGGTCACACTAGGAGATGCATCAGTCCCTTTCAGGTGAATCATTTTATTGCTATCACTGAGTTCATAACTGAATTCCTGATTAAACGATTCATTCGGTTGGAAAAAAGTCTGATCCAAAATTAACCAGGAACCTGTAGAATTATGTACACTTTCGGTTTGTGAGATTTAAATAAGTCTGTTCACTGCCTGTTTGTTACTGACTTTAAATGGTTGTGCAACTTAAATCTTGATTTTGGTTATGCAATCCTGTTGCCCATAATTATTGCAATGTCCGAAGTAATTTTGCATGCTCAAAGTCTAGAGAGTCCACACCTTTTAGAGACCCAGCCTAATGGCCAGGGTGGGCCACCCTTGTCAAGCATGAACCATGTGAGTGATATTTTAACTGCTTTAATATTGTTAAGATCTTGACGTTGTCACTCCCTCACTGGGTGTGTAAGGGGAGGATTTTCAGCTAATATCACTCAGTATCTTCTTGTAATCTCAGTATCTCAATTGCATGCTCATTCTTGATTTTCTCTCTTAGAAACATGGATCACCTCACCTTCAAATCCCAACGCTTTCATCTTCTGCTCTTCATCGCTCTGTGCATCTTTCCTGGATCACTGGCCCAGACTCTGATCCCCAGGGGCTGTGGAGATAATGTGGACTCCTTATATTTCAACCTCTGTGACCTGACATCAGTCTGGGGTGTTGTAGTTGAAGCATTTGCAGCTGCTGGTTTAGTGGCATCCCTGATTCTTCTGATCGTGCTGCTAGCCAGCCTTCCCTTCATCACTGACAGGGAGTGGCGCAGTTCATTGGGGCTTCACGCAGGGTTCCTCATCTTCACATTTGGACTGTTCGCCCTCACATTCGCATTCATCGTTGGAAAAAACTTTGCTACATGCGCATCGCGCCGCTTTCTTTTCGGTGTGCTGTTCGCCGGCTGCTTCTCTTGCCTTCTCATGCAAGCCATCAGGCTGAACATACTGGCCAGGAGGAACTCGGCGCCCAGAGGTTGGGTTTGGTGCTTGGGGGCTCTGGGACTCTGGCTGGTACAAGTTGTCATCAACACCGAATGGCTAATCATTACTATTGCACGAAACCCAACTAACATCACTGGAATTCTGTCTCCTGCTACTGCTGTTCCATGTAATATTGAAAACCAGGATTTTGTCATGGCGCTCATTTACGTTCTAAATCTACTATTGGCGGTGGTGGTGGCATCTGTGCCTATATTGGTAGGTAAGCACAAGCGTTGGCGCAAAGATGGAGCCTTCATCCTGGTCACAGGACTGTTGTCGGTGGGCATCTGGGTGGCGTGGATTGTCATGTATGTGTACGGGAATGCAAAGCACGGTGGGCCGACGTGGGATGACCCCACATTGGCTATAGCATTGGTGTCAAACGCTTGGGTGTTTCTGCTGCTCCACACGGTGCCGGCAGTGTGTAGCCTGAGTGAAGAAGATGAAGTTGCAGCTGTTGAGGAAAATCTGTACCCCAGCAGAGGGTACGAGACCATTCTGAAGGAGCAAAGTGCACAGAGCATATCTATGGAGAATAAGGCCTTCACTATGGATGAGCCCAACGCAGGTAAATGCAAGCTTTTGAGTTTTTACTTTCAATTCTTCTTAACTTTATCATCTTTGCTTTGAAGTTATCTAAGTTTACAAGCTAGTTTTTATTGTGGGTTCATAATACATCTGTGTACATATTGTTATCAGGAAAATATGTGGTTTTATGAGCATAATCTGATAAGGCTGATTATCTTTTTTGCTGTAAATTTATACATTTAGCAAGTAAAACAATATATATTTGACCAGTTTTAAACAATGTTATTGGCTTTGCATACACTACTGTGCAACATTTTATGTTTTTAAGTCCTTAAATATTGTGCTCACCAAGACTATTTTTATTAAAATGTGAAATAACTGTTTTGTATTTTAAGGTGCAAATTATTCCTGTGATGACAGCTGAATTTTCAGCAATCATTACTCCAGTCTTCAATGTCACTTTGTTTATCTTCGAAGCACAATTAATTAAGATTTTTTTTTATGAAATTCAAGAACTTTCTGACCCTGCATAAGACAGCAACGTAACTACCACATTCAAGGCCCAGAAATCGGAGAGAATTACGTACATAATCGAAAAATTACATACATAAATGCTCACAATAAACAAGTATTTCTTCACTGGGGAAGAACCGTATTTGACCTGTAAGAGAAAACTGGCTGTAACAGACAGTTTACGCTGACATCCACAAGTGGTGCTGCAGTGGCTACGCTGATTAGCATATGTGTCATTGGGATCCGTTCTGAAATATTTCGTAACAAAACAATGTCTGAAATCTGTCTTTTATAGGTAGAAGTTTCCGTTTTAACATTTCATGTAAATATTGTAGGCCTTGTAACCTTGCACCTTTTATCTGTGCTGTTTCAAAAGCTGCATGCAGTGATTCTGGATTAAACTAAACGTGCAAAGTATATACTCCAGAAACCCAATATGTCTGTGTTTACATGCACTGATAGGAGAGGGAGCGTGTGACTTTGAGAGAGGACAAAGCTGCAGAACATGCTGGAAACAGGGCTGAATTTCACTGAGAACTGCTGCTTACACACCTGAATTTGATATGCTGATGTTTGAATCCACTCAGTCTAATATCTGATCGTACCGCACTGAACATGCTGTTTATCCGTTCATCTGTCCGTCCCTGTCTATGTCTCTTTCTCTCTTTATCTTTGCACCTGCTTGTTTCCTCCAGCCAAACATGCAAATGTCTTTTGTCTTTTGATGTCCATGAACTTGCACCCAGAGTTTCCATGCATTTGTGCATTCAGAGCTATGGGCCAAGCCTTTCTATTGTAGATCAACAATATCCAATTGTGTTTGCTCAACCAACAACGTACAGTACGGTCACATTTATTCAATGGTCTATCAATAGCGTACCATACATATAAAGTTTCCTCATCTTCATCAATATTTGCATAGCAGCTGTGGTTGTGTGATATAAAAGGAATGCTTCTGTTCGTATTGAACAGGGAGTGCTGGAAAGTTCAGGAATCATATCTGACTAGTAAATGAACACCCAGAGCAAAATGGAGGACCTTTTCCACCCTGACATGAGTCAATAGGAGCACATGCTACTCCTATCTGACTCTCTGTGGAGACCCTGGAGCGTGTGTTTACATTAGCATGTCTCCAAGGAGACTGAGGTGTGGCAACAGTATCATCAGTGTTAGGTATTTCACAGAGCGCGAGGACGTTTCTGCCCCACTGCGTCATTTCAGTCTTATCAAACCGCACTGTGTCATATGCCATGTAAACGCACGGAATATTGTGGTTAAGATATCGTGAGATATTTGATTGTGATCAAAGAAAGGCATAGCCTTTATTGTTGCTTGGCAACATAATATTGTTTTAGCAAATATATGTATTAAATGTTGATATATATATATATATATATATATATATATATATATATATATATATATATATATATATATATATATATATATATATTACCAATCAAAGTTTTGGGGTCAGTATGTTTTTGTTGTTTTGAAAGAGGTGTCCTGGATTTATTTGATAAAAATTCACTGAAAACATTAATATTGTGAAATATTAGTAAGATGTAAAATACATGTCCAGCAGTGATTTCTTCAGTCTTCTAATATGCAGAATTGGTTCTCAAGAAACATTTTTTATAATAATTGTCATAAAACAGTTACTTAATATTTTTATGGAAACCACAATACATTTTTACATATATTACATTCATACTATTATATTTTACATTTTTAAAATACATATATTTTTACACAACAGGGTTATTTGATGAGCAGAAACAACTATCGCATTTATGACACCAGACTATTATATAATCACTATTATTATATGTGAATATTTTCATTTAGGTTGATTTAATATGCACGTTTTAAGTAATATTTTCAAAGAATGTAATTATATTTGTATTTTTTCTTACATTTGTTTTTTATTAGTTTTTTTATTAATAATGATTAATAATATTTATTTTTAGTACATTAAATTAAACAAAATAAATGAGAATAGCTGAAATAATGTTTTACACTTTAATATTAGTGCTGTCAAATGATTATTCGCATACAAAACAAATATTTGTTTACATAATATGTGTGTGTGTGTACTGCGTGTATATATAAATACTCATAAATGCATGTGTATATTTAAGAAACATTTTGAGTTTTTAAATTTAAAATATTTTGTATATGATATAAATTATATAAACATGGAATGTTTAAAAATATATGCTGTATGTGTGTGTATTTATGTATACATAATAAAAATAGACAGTGCACTTATATTATGTAAACAAATACTTTTATATTGGATGCGATTAATCGTTTGACCGCACTAAAATATATCTATATATAATTTGTTAAAGTTAGTGTTTTATTTTAAATAACAAAAGGCTTTCGTAAATGTATAATTTTAGTTAACTGTATTTGTTTAAATATCTAAGATTCAGAAATATGTTTTTATCTATTATTCAGGGGGAAATCAGTTATCAGTTGACATTCATCACACACTGCAGCGTTGTCATTTTTATTGTCTCATGAAGTGTGTCTGTAGATATGGATGTGTTCTCAAGTCCAAACAGCTAATCTTTTTGTTTTAACATTGTTTTCTCAGGTAACAAGCCTGTGTCCCCATACAGCGGCTATAACGGCCAACACCGAAATTGTGTTTACCAGCCGACAGAACTAGCCATCATCACCAAAGGAGTGGTCAATGTGAGTGCACATATTTGACTACTGATTTGAATATGCATACAACCACCAAGTCTTGTGGTCACTGTTCACAAACAAAGATACACAATAAAAAAGTACAACACATTTTCCTCAATAGAACCTTATGTACACACGTCTCTGTTGTAGACCCAATGTTTTTGTGCATTTGTGTGTTCACCTACCATGTCTATTTGGACTGTTTTCGGCTGTAGCAAAAGATGGAATCGTATGACAATATAATTCCACGAGCATCCACAGGCGTTCCTCCCAGACCCCAGAGCGGCCTCACCAGCCCCTCCACACAACTCGATGATATGTATACTAATGTATGTGGAGAGCATTATCGTGCTGTTTTTCACTGCTTTGGGTCTCTCCAGACTATCACCCTTTCCTTCCTTTTCAACATGCATGCATACTGATCTACTTTCTAATGATCTTATTGATTGGAAAGTTTCATTTCGTTTTGTAAGGGTGCTGTGTGAAATCAAATGTACAACAATTAAGTTCATTCTTTACCATTCATTTGATGTATAAAGGTATGATTGTGTTGCCTGTAAATGCTATTAGTTTAACAGATAGTGTAAATGTGCATATTACTGATTGTTAGATGAAACGGTGAAAATTAAGCCCATAATCACCCACACAAAACATAATCATCTTTCCTTTTGGTGAAGAGAAGTGAATCTGTCCTTGAACGTTTCTTCTTGAATGTCTGTCTCTTCTGGTGTCTCTCTCTCTCGATTACACATGTCCGTGGGGAATTCTTCTCGCTCTTTTCCTTGTCCTTCATTCTTTCAAGATCTGCTTTCATTCCTAAAATGCACTTGGTGACACTTTACCCTTCTGTCTGGAATTGTGGAATTTAAAGGCCATTTTTTATGTCTGTGTTTGTTTGTGTGTTAACTCTTTTTATTTTTTTATAAGGTGTGAGAGAGTGGAAGAAGGAATCAGATCTAATAAACTAAACTGTATGTTTTCTGGCTTTTCATTTCAAACTAATCCAGTGTTTTTTCTCTCTCTCACCTCTGACAGAAGGGTCTGTTTGTCTTATTGCTACTTATTTCCTCTTTCTGTCAGAGAGTCACTGCTACATGTTTTTTACATGTATTAATTATTTGTTATGTTATAGACATCACTATTATTATATGTGATTATTTGCAATTAGTTTGATTTAATCTGCACCTTTTAAGTAATATTTTCAAGGTATTTACAGCTTTAATTATATTTATATTTTTCTTAAATTCATTTTTTTAAACTGTATTATTTGAGTGTAATTTGAAACACATTTTTGTTTTATTTTTTAGTTTTAAGTACATCAAGTAAAAAAAATTGAATTTCTAAAATAAAATGTTTTCCATTTTAAGTTGCTGTATTTTAGAGTATATTTTATAGTATTTTATTTTACAATATTGTATTTCATATTGATTTTGGAGTAATTTGAAATGTTTACTGAAGTAATCTAATATTTCCTCTGTTTCTCACTGTAGGGACATTTCAACAGAAGACCCCAGTGATCAGCTCACACCGACTTGTTGTTTTTCTGGTGTTTCTAAATTAAGATTTGTGATTGTTTTTCTTTCCATCGCTGTGGTCGACTACATAGACCAACTTCTGTGAACTCAGACTAACTGAGCAACAATTAGTAGGTTTGCTCCACTGAAAGCCAATGTGTTGGGTTATCTCAACAGCTGAAGACATTGAGACATTGTAAACAGTATGTGGTTGTGCATGGGACACATTAATAATATTAGTTGTATCAATGACTGTAAGACTACTGCAATGCTACAGCTGTGTTTACTAAGAAACACAGACCAGCAAAGGACTGTAAAATAAATGTGTGCTGGTTTTCTGTCACTCTGTATGAGTTCTGAAATGCTGCTTCTACCACTGTAAGCGTAGGTGTATAGCTACACCAAACATATTCCTGAGCTTTAAATCACATATATAAAATATCCAATCACAAATGTTTTGAGGCAGCAACAAGACTGATTATTTTCCCAACTTTGTATTTATTGTAAGTGTAAAGTACAATTAAACTCAATCTGAACAGAAAACCTTTTCAACCCAAAATGCAAATGTTCTGTTTGTTGATGTAGATATTAAAATTTGACAGAAGGGGAAATTCAGGGATGTTTATTAACTCCTCGTGCTCAAAACGGCTTTCCATGTGAAAAATACTTTTGATTTCCTAATGTGAGACTGTTTGTGTGTGTGAACCTCATCGGGATAACTTCCCAAAGGGGAAATTCTCTTCTCAGTAACTAGTGAGAACATTTACATGGACACTGCTGATAAGTGTCTCAGTATGTTCCGGATGGAGGGCTGTGGAAGGTAGCCATTGCGTCAGCACATGACCAAAACACAGGTCATAGTTCACACGGTTGTATTTTGTATTCTTGTACCTGTGTTAGTAATATTAGATGTACAATACCTTCCAAAAGTTAAGGGTCAGTACGATTTCATTTAATGGAGCAAGGATGCATTAAATTGTTTAAATGCCACATTAAGACGTGTATAATGTTATACTATTCCCTTGTTTTTATTCTGTTCTTTTAAACTTTATATTCATCAAATAATCCAGAAAAATGTATTAATTTTTCCACAAAAATATTAAAATCGGTTAATAAGGAATGTTGCTTAGATTATTTTAAACTGATATTACTGCTTTTATTGTATTATCAAGCAAATAAATGCAGCCTTTGTGCAAACTTACTCAGACCCCAAAGGTACTATATATAAAATCTGCATTATATGCTGTTGCAATTAGTTATAACAATTTAAACTTTGTTGAAATAAATATCCAGGTTAACTGAAGTTATATTTTTGAAGTCAGGCACAAACACTTGAAACAGTACATTATAACTTATTCAGATGTTGAATTTTCAGTTGTGATACCTAACCACAGACATCATTTTGTACAGTCAGTACAGTTTTCACATACTTGGCAAAATCAAAAAACTCTCCAAGCGAACAAGAATACAAAGTACAGACTTTGTAGTATGATGATGCATTAACATTTCAAAGCAAAAATGCAAAAGATGTTCAATGATAGTCTTTGGGAAATCATGCTGAACAGTGCAGACTTTTCAAATGAAGCATCACAGAATGTTCTGTCCATTTAATCACAGCCAAAAGTCAACTATAGCAGAAGTTTTTGCATATTCATTGTCAGTGGTTTTCTCTTCCAGTAAATGAGTGAATTACCATATTAATCTTTTTGAGGTGAACTAATCTTTCCTTCCCTACGATTGTAGTATTCTGGTCATCATACATATTCAACAGCCCGCTCGCATCTGTCTTATATTTCATACAGGAGCCTCCCAAGATACTTTCACAATAGAAACACTAACTATCCTCTCAGTTTTATGGTATGAAACATGATTTTGGATGCGTCTGTAGATTCTAGACTGTCTCTCATCAAGTCCCCCCCGGCTGCCGTCTTGGATGTCTTCCCTGCAGCCTGTCCTGACCGTGTATCAAATGTTAAGCGCTGCCGGTAAAATCTAGATACTGAATCTATAGGTAATATGATAAGCATTTTCTCATCATATTGAGAACATTGTGTGCTGGGTATTTAAGGAGAAAGCAGACATAAAAACCTGTCCTTGAGACACATGCAAGTGTCCTTTCTACAACAGCATTGAATATAATGTTTGCAGCTGTTTGTTATTCTGTTCCAAAAGGACATTTGACACATTAAATGAACGAGTAGGTGTTATGGACGTATCAATTTTCCTCATTTCCGCCCACTTGGCTAAATTAAGTAACATATCTTATGTAAATTACAGAATTTGTTCTCAGTCTGTCGGCCTGTGTGGTTTGACAGGAGATGAACTTTTACTGTAACAACTCTTGAACCAGGACAAGTTGATTTGATATTGACACCTGTCAGAGTCAGACATTTGATATGAACAGAATTTTTTTTAATATCTATGTTTTGGTTAAGAAGGTTTGTATCGACTAGATCTGAGTTATTATCCTTAACTGAAATTAAACCTAAAAATATTTCAAACATTCTTGCTATGTGAAATAAATAAAAATACAAATTTGAGATGAAATAAAAATAAAGGAAATTAAAATGAGAAGTGTTGCATTGGCAACTAACTGTAATAAGTTGAAGCACTAAAATGACGAACTGGAAATAAATGCTGCACTGAAACTGAAATAAAAATAATAACAAAATGTACTAATAGCTAATAAAACTCACAAAAGCACATAGCAAAACATCTAAAAGGTAAACTAAAATTAAAGTGAAAAGTGAAAACACAAAAATGAAAGCTAATTCAAAATATGAATTAAAACTATAATTGTATATAATACTAAAATAACACTGGTATCATACACTCACCGGACACTTTATTAGGTACACCTGTTCAAAGAGAAAATATCCAGTGAGCGGCAGTTGTGTGGATGAAAATGCCTTGTTGATGTCAGAGGTCAGAGGAGAATGGACAGACTGGTTAGAGATGATAGAAAGACAACAGTAACTCAAATAACCACTCGTTACAACCAAGATATACAGAATACCATCTCTGAACGCACAACACATCGAACCCTGAAGCAGATGGGCTACAACAGCAGAAGAACACACCGGGTGCCGCTCCTGTCAGCTAAGAACAGGAAATGGAGGCTACAATTCACACAGGCTCACTATAATTGGACAATAGAAGATTGGAAAAACGTTGCCTGGTCTGATGAGTCTCGATTTCTGCTGCGACATTCAGATGTAGGGTCAGAATTTGGCGTAAAGAACATGAAAGCATGGATCCATCCTGCCTTGTCTCAACGGTTCAGGCTGGTGGTGGTGGTGGTGGTGTAATGGTGTAGGGGATATTTTCTTGGCACACTTTGGGCCCCTTAGTACCAATGTAGCATAGTTTAAATGCCACAGTCTACCTGAGTATTGTTGCTGACCATGTCCATCCCTTTATGACTACAGTGTACCCATCTTCTGATGTACTTCCAGCAGGATAATGCACCATGTCACAAAGCTCAAATCATCTCAGACTGGTTTCTTGAACATGACAATGAGTTCACTTTACTCAAATGTCCTCCACAGTCACCAGATCTCAATCCAATAGAGCACCTTTGGGATGTGATGGAACGGGAGATTTACATCATGGATGTGCAGCCGACAAATCTGCAGCAACTGCGTGATGCTATTACGTCAATATGGACCAACATCTCTGAGCAATGTTTCCAACATGAATCTATGCCACGAAGAATTAAGGCAGTTCTGAAGGCAAAAGGGGGTCCAACCCGGTACTAGCAAGGTGTACCTAATATTTATGCTAAATAATGCTAACCAGCATATTTTGAACAAAAAAAACGGGATAACCTTTTATAAAACATTACCTTAATTTGTCCATGAGCAAATAAATATTTAATATTTCAAATATATATTTCATATTACACATGGACAAATAAAAGTGATATGTGATCATATATTAATGTATAGCATGTTATACTGAATATATGTATATATTATATACTATTATTACTGCCTATATTATATTATGATCATCCTCATAAACGGGTGACATTTGCCTGTACTTGTACAAATATATATATATATAAATGGCTTAAATCCTCAGGGGATATTTTAGCATTAAACCTGAACTAAACTCCAGCTGAAACTGGATCTTTGTTTACAAACAGATTTGTATCATCACAATATATTTAGCCGCTTTCCCAAGCAGGCTAACAAAGAACTATCTGTTCTCATCCAGGTGAAGAGAGGCTTTATAGGAGATCCACGAAGTTGGTTATCTGGTTTATAGAGTCACCACAGAGCGTGTTCATACTGGCCCGCCCATTAAACAATCCCCATGTTCTGTTTCAATCGATCTCCATTCGTATCCACAGAACTTCAAAAGTTGTTATTTTTGTGGTACATACGTCACATATATCTCTCTTTTTCCTTTTGTAACCTGGTTCAACCTATATAGAAAAACAAAGGTGTAAATATTGAACCACACTGGGCATGTCATGTTTGCTAAGTGTCTTAGGAGTCTGTTAAAACAGTTGTTGTGAAACATACAAACTCAGTAAACCAGAATGAATCCATCTGCAAACTCTTGTTCACCTCTCAGGTCCTCAAACAAACTCTACACGCCCAGGGACTCATTTATAAAGCGCTGCCTTCAAGCTGAAAGATCTCGGATGAATAGAAGTTGCTACGCTGTATTTTTAAGTGTTTTTAAAGTGATATTTATGTCAGCAGCTAGTGCTAAATTAGTCTCTGGTCAACATTAGCTGAATGTATGCTGTGACTGAACAAATGTGTTGTATTCAGAGGATCGCAGATTTATTCAGTGGCTTTAAAAATCTTAAAACCACTTAAAGTTATGAAAACTCATATCTATGTTCTTTAAAGTACCAACATGTACCTTTAAGGTACACTGTAAAAAATGTTATTAACAAAATGTTGGAAGGGCAAAAATATTTAAGTTGAGCTAATGTTATTGCTTGGCCTTAGTTGAGAGGACATATTATATTACGTCTACACAAATATATTTGAAAAACATTGAATTAATAGTTATTAGTTATTTTCAAATCCAGTCAACATTTAACTAGCTAATAGTCTAACTACATAGTTTAACTATGCTAAACTAATGCTGGGCTGATAAAAACACGTGCACGTGCACTATAACACTTCAGTAAAGGTCGAGCCGACTAAAAAATAACAATTCAGGAAACACTTTTGAAGTCAGAAATTGACTGAACGTAAAATTTCTGTGGAACTAGTTACTAAATAATTAGTAGTTGCTTGAAAAAAACTGCTTGAAATTTTTAACAGTGTACTAATATAACATTTAGGAGTGAAAAAATGACTTTTGAGCTTTTGTACCTTAGGGTACTGCTTTGTACCGTTTTTTATAAAAGTGTAAATACATATTGTTCATCTTTGAATGATTCAAACTTTTTTTGTTTTTGACGTGTAATGGAAAGCTGGCATTGCAGATCTATCAATTGATTTCAGTGATCATACAAAAGAAAATTATGAAATGCGCATTCAAGTATTTAAAAATGTTCACAGTGTTATTAACTGTGGAAACCTCATCACAGTCTGTGAAACCAATATAAATGTATATACAAACTTATCTCATATTACACTGTCAACAGTAATAAACCTCATTTACTACTAGAATTAAAGGACAAAATCTAATATTAACTTAATAAATACTTTAAACAAATAATTAATGTGATCTAAGGTGTACAAACAACATTTCTGAACTTCAAGCACCTCCTTCCATTGATTTGTTGAAGAAGAAGAAGGGACAAAGAATAGAAACAAAAAGAAACATGCCCTATTTTGCACCTTCTATGCATAAATCTGGTAATTTGCCTCTCAGTCTCCTTATGGCTTCAACGAAGGTGCCTCAAACTGATTTAGAGGAATACCAAAATTCCCACAAGAGCTGATTGTCTCTTCATTTGGTCGTAATTGGACCGTTCTCATGGCTCCTAGGCCTTGTTTGCCTGGTTTCCTCTGTTGGGATTCAATTTGTTGTACCTTGTGACTTTTCACGACACAAAACAGCCTCATGGCTCAGGAAGCTGTTGTGCAATTATTATCAGCAATGACTTCAGCTCACACCTCTAAAACATGCTGGACACCAAAATATTTCCATCATGTCCCAGAGTTCAAAGTCTGTTTGTATAGTTCAATATGTTTGCACTTTGCATAAGAGAAGAATACATCAATAGCACTATTTTACATATTCATTTCATACCACTGTTGGACAAGATAGAAGAGCAGCACAACCGGTCACAAAGGTGTCATTCTGTGTTTGTCTCAGCCTGCCTGTTGGGAAAGGAGAGGAACAGTGTGGTCTTTGTTTGAGCTGGACAAAGCTGGACCTGTGTGAAAGCAGGTTAATGTTCCTCTAATGTTTGGAAGCCAAGGACATCTGAAGGACCCTCACACACACACCCAAACCCACCTCTGGATTCTGCACCTCGGGTAACAGAGGACAACACACCAACGCTCAACAAAACAACAAGTGTTCACACAGTCTGAGCCAATTAAAAACTTCAACATGCACTATTCAAACAGAAGGCAGTACAGAGCCATTCAGTTTGTAAGAAAAGATCTCAATATGGGTGGGTCGGTGCTATAACGGCCCAAGTGTGCGTTCATGTGGGGTGTGGAGAGCTATAAATAACACTCACAGTGCAGGCAATTTTCAACTTCTCAGAATTACTAAAGAACTGTTGACACATGGAGAAGCGTGTGTGTGTGGGTGGCAGAAACGTAATGACCCAGCAGTGAAACAGAACGCCACACACAAGGAAGAAAGTCTCAGAGGGTTCCAGGTGTTTGTCCGTGTGCTGGCTCATCAGCAGGTGTTAGTCCTGAAAGACCAGAGGATGGAACTTTATTAAAAATAATGAAAACAGATGTGCGACAGTGCTACACAAGCTGAACTAAACTGAATAGTTTTGAAAAGTAACATCACTTTAAATAGTATTTATGGGTAATTCTCATAAATTGGTGCTGTTTGTGTACCACTTGCTCAACAGTATGTATATATATATATATATTGCATTTACATTTATTCATTTAGCAGACGCTTTTATCCAAAGCGACTTACAATTGAGGAATACAATAAGCGATACATTATAAACAGGCAAACAGACACAGGAAGTGCTTGTAATACTAATTTCTAGGATATTAACTGAATATATTCTAAGTATATATATACATATATAATGTATTATATATATTAATTAAAAACGTAAATCTAAAAGTGTGTGTATATACATATATAAACACATTTGTATATATTATATATAGACATTATATCTATGTCTACATATTATATCATATTCCTGTAGATATACATTTTGTAATTTTTTTATAGTTTTTAACCACATGGTTCAAAGAGAAGTACTTTAATTTAGTATTTTATTATGGTTTCACTTATACAGGCCTCATTGGGCTCAACTGTATGTATTGAAAAATAATATTTATTAATTTATTTTATAGTAGTTTTATATTGTTCTTGGCACAAAATCACATGTAAACAGTTTGAACTTAGAAATGTTTGAGTGTATGCAAAGCATGAAATATGAAATGTTATACATACACACTCACAATGAAATACCTGACAGTAATGGATCATTTTTGTTCTCATGGCAGTTTCTAGCACAGGCAGAGCAGAGAGGCATTCGAGGGTCAGGAATGTGCAGACCTTGTCAGAAATATGCCCGGGCTTATTGTGCTGCAAAGAGCATTTCTATCGTGGGATTAATGTATTTAAAATGTCCCAGACTGATTTGGGGCTGAATGAAAGAGACGCTTATGTATTAGTAGCTGTGAGTGTGACTCTCTGTGAAACTTCTAATGCCTTGTTTTCAATTTTGTGTGAGTTTGAAACACGTCCATCCATTTTGCCCAAGGTTGAATCCACCGCTGTCATAGCAACGCTTTTAAGAATAATCCAGCAACTGTGTGTGTGCTTGTGTTTATCGCACGTGTATGTGCGCCTTCTTATGTGTGTATGAAAGCATGTTCAAGGACCTTTCCTCTTCTGGAACTGTGGACATACTCGAATGCCAAGCATAGCTACTGATTCACACAGTCAGAGAAGCTTGTGAGGGTTCAGTCCATGCAGGCAGCAGTCCACGTGCATATTAAAAGCTCCGTTTGCATAACACCCTTACTGATTTACATACTTTATTTCCTTACTCAGTGATAGGCCTATCCATTTTCGATATGAATAACAAGGCATGAATGAATGTCATAGGTAAACATATATATATTGGAAAAGTGTGTTCAAACTTATCAGAAACGTAATGAGTAAATGTTCAAATCTGAATTTCGTATATTTACCCAAACATTTAAATCTAAATACATAATGCTCTCCATTTTCAAGATGTTGTAAATTAATGCTTTGTAAAGTGAAAAGGCTGTGTATTTGTTTGAAACAAATCCATAATCCATAATATTGCTTCCTCCAGTAAAAAAAGTCAATTCCCAGTTGTCCTCTTACTTCAAAATCCACTAACATATTTGTTTAGAACCGGTTTAGCTTGTAAACGGTGCAGTCTGTGCTTATTTCTCTCCTGATTCAGATGAGACGGCATATTAAAAGGAGAAAACAACGTTGTTATTTTTTTCTTTCAAACATGCAGACATTAATCAGCGGACAGGAGTTGTGTGGATTAATTGTGGATTATTGTGACGTTTTTTTTCAGCTGTTTAAACTATGATTCTGATGGCACCCATTCACTGCAGCCTAACTATTATAATATCGTCCAGCACGTTCATGCAATCACTAAAATAATTCTCTATTCAAGCCACACCAATCTCTGCTCTTATAATGTTGTGTTTCAGACCCACGGTTAGCGCGTTGTGATTGGGTGGTTTATGCAGTCAATACAGGAGACAAACCAATGGGCCACTGGCTGCTCGCTGTCCGTGCGTTATGGTCCTTGGCAAAAAAAAACATATATATATATTCTCGGCCCATTAAGTGCGTCGGCCCACCGGGAAAATGCCCAGTATGCCCGATTACCAGTCCAGCCCTGGACCCACCTATGCTTTATCACTTTATGTGTGTATGATGTATCATTGCACAATTTTTAAGTTTAACTTGTCAGACCAGTTGCCTGTTTAATAATTACATCTGATATCACATTGTGTTCACAGCTAACAAAACATGAATACACTTGTCCTTCGAATGAAAAATTCCTCCCTTTTAAGTAAAAAAATATTCTCAGCTAATCATTTGAATGGCATGTTTATCAAGACTTAATCACAGGAAAGCCAAACCTAGTTTTCTCCAAAGAGTAAAACAGGTTTTGTTCATAAAAACAGTTGATTCTGAGTCATCAGTATCGGTTCTCTGAAAGATGCAAATATCCTAAAGATTGTTTTGTAGTATTATGAACTAGTGGGTTTAAACGGCATGTTGTAAATGAATAGCTTTCATACATGCAGAATTTATGCAGGTCTCAGGGGTGCTGTGTGTTCTGTTTCTATGGACGTGCCTCTAAAACACACAGTCCTGTGGGAATGACTGGATAATTACATGCATCACTGATAATTCACAATCTGGCAGACCATAAAAGTTGTATACATATTTTATAGATCATTTTAATATGTTTAAGGCTGATTTTTCTTTTTAAATGAAAGCAATTAAGTCTGTTGTAAATTGGGTCATTTAGGCCCGGTCGCACAGAGAGGGGTTAGGTTAAGACAGGATTAGGCCATAGTTCAATTAGGTTCAATGTAAGTAGCTTTTATAAATATGCCTTAGATAAAAAAAAAAAAACATTACTGGTGTGCATCTTGAGGCAAAATAATGAATCTGACATATTTTAAGATCACTCAAGTGCAAGTTTCTTTCAGCTGAAATAGCCCAGACATGCATTTTAGTCTGGGACTAGGCTTAAACCTTGTCTGTGAAACAGGGGGTTTATAATTTGATATTAATAATAATGCAGGGACCACTGACAAGCAGGAGTTGATTAAAACCACATAATGAACTAAACAAGGTAGAATTAGGAATATTGAACATAAACAGCAGGTCACAATATTACATGTTACTCATTACTACACAAATGGGCCTAACATACAATATACATATATATCGCAAATATGTGCTTTTTACAATTAAACAAATAAATAATATAATATTTATTTGACTAATTTATTAATTATGTTATAATTAACAGTCGTTATTATTTTGTATTACAGGATACATTAATTATTATTAATAGTAGCAATAGTAGTAGTAGCTGTATTAGTGCCTTTCTTGTTATTTTAAATCTTATCTGAACTTCTAGATATCTTGCTGTGTGGCAATGGCGCCATCACCGATTTTCCATGACAAATATACTATTATGATCCATTACTTACATCTACTGGATAATGTTTAGTGCAGTCTGTCTGCGTTCTCTACAAACCCCGCCTCCCTAAGCGCTTTCTCAACTTCTAATTGGCTCAAAGAATTTTCATCCTTCGGTCTGATTGGCTAGCTGCATTCGCCCTAGTCGTCACGCACAACAGAGGTCACACATGATTCCAATATGGCCGTTGAAACGTTACGCGCTGTGTGATTGTAAAAATAATGTTTGTTATTTCATTTATTTTGAAGAGAATGCATTCTAATTTGTATGGAAAACATGACGATTCCTGAAGAGACTGTTTGAGCTGTCATCTACGTCTACGATGCCTTCATTCAAAGTTGTGTCATGTTTACAAAAGGTGGGTTTGAAAACTCCTATATATATCAGCTATAATTTGATATAAAAATACAAATCAGATTAAATAACTAACAGCAAAATACACCGTGCTTGAATGTATTGTGTTTATTTATTAATTGATTGACATTGACAAAGATTGACATTCTTAAAATATGCAACTGTTTCTTATATCACTAAAATAAAATTAGAGTAAGATAGTATAATAATAGTGAGATCATTCTTTAAGCTAAAATTTTCTTAAATAATATTTTAACATTCACTTTGGAAATCTGGAATTTTAAATATATCTAATAAATTGATAAGTATGCAATATATATATGTGTGTGTGTGTGTGTGTGTGTGTGTGTGTGTGTGTGTGTGTGTGTGTGTGTGTGTGTGTGTGTTAATGTATATTAACGTTTTGTATAATTTTTTTGCATAGATAGATGTCTTTTCTCTATGTTTTACCATTAGTAATTTAGACATTTGGAAAAATAATAATCTAATTAATGTGTTCCTTTATTTTGTGTTGTTTATCACTGTTTAAAAAAACATAGCATTATTAAAATACAAAGTTGAAATTAAAAGATCAAATGTTCCTATTTGACAATTAGAAAAGCTCCGAGAAAGAAAAGACTGTTAAAATATAAACATGGTAAATTCCTGCATTGTAATTCTTTTCTACAGCTGCACACCTGCTACATGGCTCTCTTCAGAAACAGACCCCATCACTGGCCTGTGTTTTCTCAGAGCAGAGCTTTGCTCTACACTTCCTGCGAACTGCAGTGTTCTTCTTCTACTGTCAGCAGTGTTAACCAGACTGTCCCAGAACCTGTGGACGAGGGCCCTCCATCTCCCCCCACTCACTGCTGCATGAGCGGCTGTCATAACTGTGTGTGGATCGAACATGCTGAAAAACTGCTGAAATATTACAGCGATGGGGGAGACAGAGCTCTGGAGGCCATCGAGGAGAACGTTCTCGATGACAACCTGAAGGCTTATCTTAAAATGGAGATCAAGTTACTGAAGAAGTCTTGATGATGGTGAACTTGGGTGGAGATTTACTGAGAACAGATTCAGTTTGTTTCATAGCTGCAACTAGTTGCACGTTTTTAATGGGTGAGTCTGTCAAAAACCAATCTGGGTCATATTTCACCCCTAAATCAAAAGGAAAAATACTTATGTATATTTCATAAACATCTTAATTATAGGAAAATTAAAAAAAAAAACATTTTTTTCATGAGAATTAGCAGTTTCCCCCAAATCCTTATAATCGTAATGCACGCAGATGATTTATTTCTGGATAGTATACTTTTGAAAACAACAATTTGATGAGGTTGTTTTCTTTTTCTTTTAGTACTCGTCACAGAATGCAGTACAGTTTATTATAATGGAAATATACATAGGAAAATGTTGTGAATTGTAATGTTCAATATTACTGGCCTGCAGACTACACCATGATAAGATTTTATCTAAAAACATGTTTTCTTTAATATTTTGAAAAAAATATTAACTGTTGTAGATGTTATGTATTTATAGATAATTGTTATCATTTTGTATATTAAAAATGTCAAATTAATTTGTATTACTTATTTAATGTGATCTGTGTAACTATTATTAACTAAGTTATTTCAGAAAAAATTTTTTTTTAGAAACATTTAAAAATATGTTTTTTATTATATAACTACGAAAGACTACTCTTGTGCTCACCAAGGGTGCATTTATTTATTTAAAGTTTTAAATATGTATATATGTTAGAGATGTAGCCTATACTGAAAGTACTTTTTCAGCATTGTGATCCTCTTTTATCACAGTACAGTTACACAATCTTTCATAGACATATTCACTTTAAACCCAATTCATATAAACAACGTATTAAATGCATTTAGCTTCTAGATTTGTATATTAAGTTGCTCAAGCAAGTGCAAACACATTTAAACACAGCATATACTTTTCACAAATATTTTAAATGAAAACTTTGCACTGCAGAAACAGTCGCCTCTCGTGCCTACCTTTGAATCTTAATTACGAATTAAGGTCTTAAATAACCTTTTTTTCTACCTCCACAAGACACAAATGCATATGTTGCCTTGTTTATCTAAAAGTGTACTTTTATTTTGTTTTAAACCTAGCCAAAAAGCCTGTTAAACACAGTAGACTTTAATTATATCTATTTATTGTGAAATTACTACATTTACATGTCCAATCAATGTTCATTTTTACCATGAACAAAGCGCTGTCACTTTAATTCAACACATGCAGCACAGCAAAAATAGACTCTGTGTGGAAACGATAGCTGCACTGCTGCAGCCCATAGAGTACACTGTAACTCTAACTTCCATTGAATAAAAGTGTTAATTTCTTAAAAATCTTGTTACATGTGGAATATTTTAGCATGTATTCCACAAATTAATGTGAAATGATAAAATTGTTCTGTAGAAGTTTACATACAAATGTTTAAATACTATGCTTTTATAATGTGTTTCCTCCTTGAGCATCATTGACTGCGTGTAACTTTTAGGATCTCAACATCATGAAGAAAAGATCTTACAGGACCCGGAGGCTTTCTGTGAAAAACACTAGGCAGGATAGACTATCTTTAAAACAAGGTGTGTAAGCAAAATCATTTCCCTTGCTATTTTGTCTTGGACAGTAGTGCATGTTTTTTGTATGTGTGTCAATATGCTTCCATGGAGAAGAACAGAAAAAAGCCTTTATGATGAGTCCATTTCTATACATAGATTCCCATCTAAGTTCTTCTTACCAATAACTGTACCCAAATGCTGATTATAATGACACAGGGTCAGAATGTTTCCCTCTCTGATCAGCTCAGCTCTTGTGGCATTAGAACCCATATTGGCTGGCTCTGAATAGTCATCAGGGTTGCCTAGCAGCATTGAGCATGGCATTGGCCGGCACTTGTATGAGTGGTTTCTTTGACGACAGTCATCCTGATCTGAGTACCTGTGAGTCAGCATATGAGGGCTTGATGCCGCGTGCCAGGCCGAGGCCTGAGAGCAAGGCTGTGATCCAGCTGCTTGAAGGATTTGTGATGAATGACGTGAATAGTGGTTAGATATTCTGAGAACAAGACGTACAGAAGACGGTGCCACTCTGATTCATGGAGGTCATTAATGACAATCCCAATGAAGTAAATGCAGTGTGTGTGTGTGTGTGTGTGTGTGGGGGTGGGGGTCGGTCGGTCGGTCGGTGTGTGCGTTTTTGTGACATGATGACATGTGTATGACATAGGTATTACAAGGAGAAGGTGACTTATGAGGACATTACCCCATGTCCCCATATTTCAAAAGGCTTATAAATCATAGAGAATTAGTTTTTTTTGAGAAATAAAAAATGCAAAAAGTTTCCTGTATGGGGTAGGTTTAGGTGTAGGGTTGGTTTAAGGCGATAGAAAATAAGATTTGTACATTATAAAAACATTACTCATATGGAATGTCCCCACAATTCACAGAAACAAATGTGTGCGTGTGTGTATTATTATATTATATATGTGACCCTAGACTACAAAAGCAGTCATAAATCGCTGGGGAATATTTGTATTCAAAATGATCTATTTTTCTTTTATTGCATAAATCATTAGGACATTAAGTAAAGATTGTGTTCCATTGAGATATTTTGTAAATTTTCTACCATAAATATATAAAAACTTAATTTTTGATTAGTAATATGCATTGACTACATTTTGACAAATTTAAAGGCAATTTTCTCAATATATATATATATATATTTTTTTTTTGCGCCCTCAGATTCCAGATTTTCAAAAAGTTGTATCTCGGCCAAATAATGTCTTATCCTAACAAATCATACGTCAATGGAAATCTTATTTATTCATATTTCAGATTATAAATTCATTTCAATCATTGAAGAAATTGACGCTTATGACTGGTTTTGTGGTCCAGTGTCTCATATATTATATTATGTTATGTTATATTATACGTCTATACTAGTATTTCTTATTTTTCAGATTTTCAAAGTGTACGTTAAAAGCTAATAGTACTGTAACAAATACTAATAATACTATACATTATTTATTTATAATATAGTATTTATACAATCATTTCTTAATTATATATTTGGTTTGTGTGTGTGTGTGCATTTTAGAAGAAAATTTAAAAGGGCACTTATAGAGGCTTTTGCATCTGAACTCTTTGTATATATAAATATATATATATATATAATTTAGGGTTTTAAATTCCATATTTTCAAAGTGTATTTAAAAAACCTAATAAAATATAAAAATCAAATCAAAGTGTCAGTTATGTGATTGGTTGAATGGGTCAGATAACTAGCAGGGATAAGAGTTTGGTCACATGTTTATTGTTTGAGCTGGGTCATCACAGTAATCTCACAAGCTAGTTATCAATCGTTAGAGAACATGAATCCCTGTAGCCCACTGGCTTTGTCATTGATCGATTCCTCTGTTGTGCCTCTTCATGCAGAGAGTCTTCATATCTCATTAACCACAGACAGAACAAGGGGCACGTTTGACCTTGTACTGAGGCTGCGGGGCCAAATTCTGACCCATACACAAAAATGAGCACCCAGTGACCCATAAATCCCTTTTTTAACACATCAACACATTTACTTTTTCCTGCTACAAAAATATGATATACATATTTTTATAAGGACAGAAGACATCTAGATGTTTTGCAAAATGTTATGTTCTGCAGATGAAAATTAACTATATTTAATCACCCATAGTGATGTAGAACAAAGGACTTTTTGAGCTATAGTTAATGCTAATCACAGATTTCTTATTATTTAACAGACAACAGCTGGTTAATAACAAAGACTCTCATTATAGTAGAGCAATACAGATGACCAGATGCCTTAACGAGGCTAAGTAATCCTGACCGCAGATCTAGACCATGTAATCAACTAATTAAACCTCCCTCCAACCTTTCATCTAGTGTCCTTGCAGTAATTGTTTTTGTGCTGTTCTGAAGGCAGTCTTAAAGACAGCATGTGTGAAACAGTGATTTGGGCTGATGTCTCTGCTGGAGTGGTTCTGCTAAAGATGAGATGAGTCGCTAATGAACTCCACTAGACCGTAACGGACCTCCACGGGTAACAGGGATAGAAAGTTGCAGAACAAAGAAGCTCTAGAAGAACGCTATCCTCTGGATATTTATCATCTGTTTCTGGATATTTGCGTTATATTATCCAGTGTTATTCGATTAGCAAATCCCATCTCAAATAGAATTAGGCCTATTCTAGAAACCTTCTGGAACTATTTTTGGTGATTTTTCTTTATAGTTATTGTTCTCTAACATCAAGTAACTTCTACAAACACTACATTTGCACAGAATGAGTTCAGAAAAAAATTAAATAGGATTTCTATTTTTAAGCCAGCTTTGTAAAAAATGATTTCTGTTACACATTTTTCAAACAAAACCAGGTCTAATACTGTTTATAAAGTGGCATCATCAAATGCAATAATATTTTATTTGTCCAAACACTGTTTGAAGCCACTGTATGTAGTTTATTATGGATAGATCTGTATGATGTTTTATTATATATAAAAATGTATAGGATATAAAGTTAATATATAAGATGTTAAAAGCACATGGTGTTACACAAAGACATATTAAACGCATACGTCCCTATTGTGTTCATCTGCAGTGGAGGGGATCAGGGGCGGGAGGCGTCCCTCTCCTAATCTTCTAAGGAGGCCAGAGAGTATAAAAGACCGGTCACCCCTGCACCGCTCCCAAAGAAAGCCGAGCGTCGACATCCACCCCTCCACAGGAGAGAAATACATAAGAAACCCCGTCAACAGCCTGTCAATCAACAAACCGGTCAGTGCAACCTTCACATATTTAATTATCCATGAGGAATGAGTTGTTTTGTAATATTCTGTAACAATGTGGCTGAAAATATACAATGTGTCAAAAGGTCATAATGCTATAAGGTATTATGGTCTTGAGGAGGATTTGACTGCACACCATGCTACTTCTTATATGGGTACTTATTGAATAGTATGAAATATTGATTTGAGTTCAAATATTTTATTATGTGAGAAGACAGGGACCATAGATTTGTATAACAGCCTGGGACAAGTCATTTATACAGTTCAGTGATCCTTTTGCATAACCACAGAATACCATAATTGGCCAAACAGAATATTCCAAGAAGTTGTATAATTATTTTTATACAATATATCTGCAATATTAAAACAATTTAAATAAATCATAAATTGATTACTGTTTAATTGGATAGGCCATATGCACTGAAGAAAATGTGCTTAATATTGTCTAATATTGTGTTTAATTAAGTATTGTTTATATATAATGTGTGTGTATATATATATGTATATGTACACACACACACACACACACACACACACACACACACACACACAAATGATCATATATTATATGATGTTGACAGAATTCTTTGTTGACAGAACATCACTGATACCTCAGCTCCAAGAAAGAAAGAAAGAAAGAAAGAACAATTGTGACAGGCATCATTGCCCATTAATCTTTGAGGAATATACCTGAAGGTCATATTTTGGCTCTTATATTTTCGGTCTGCTCAGCATGTTTGCTGTTATCCCTGCTCTAATAAGATTAACACAAGTGTAGATTGCCACCTTTGGGATGGGGGACAGTTATTAATCCAAGCTCTGGATTACTCAAAATGGGTCACCCTACCCATCACACTTTCCCTGAGCTCATTTCTGGAAGCACGGGCCATGTTAGACATTCAACTACAGTGGGATATGTATTTGGATTTACATATTACTCATCAGTAAGAGGATTATGGGTATCGTTTTCTCGGTCTGGGGTGGCTGCCATTGATATTCATTAGCTGTCAGTTTGACCTTGCAATTACTGTAACCTTCCTGACCTAAAATGTAAATCTGTGTGTTTTTATGTGTCATAAAGTCCTCCACAGCCAAAAAAAAAAATCAATTGTATAGAAAAATCAATATGTCATTGGGTGTTAACTATAACCTCACTCCAGTCTTTTTGATCCAGTGACCAACAGCCATGAATCTTGAGCTGCCCAAAACTGAGATCAAATCTGCCACCCGTGTCACCGGTGGTCCCGCCACACCACGCAAAGGACCACCCAAGTTCAAGCAGAGGCAGACTCGCCAGTTCAAGAGCAAACCACCAAAGAAGGGTATCCAAGGGTAAGTTAGACAGTAAAATCATAGCGTAAAATCTTTATGATAATAACTTTATGATATTCCACACTTCAATCATGCTTTATTATACTATAAATACTTACAACTGTGCATATTCAATAATTCTGCATCATGACTCTCAAAAAATATATTTTAAAATGGCTATCTAACTGAATTTAACATCTATTTTATTTTATTTTATTTTAATAGTTTCGGAGACGACATCCCTGGCATGGAAGGTTTAGGCACTGGTAAGTTTCTCCTCACGTGTTTTGCTTTCATGACAACATCACCTACGATTTATTCAAAGCTGTCCTCGTCTGAAATGATTAGTCTGATCATACAGTGCATCATCAAGCATCCCATATGACATTATGACATCACTGTGATTAAACAGACGTGAATGCTAGCTGGCCTTCAAGATGCTTAAGTTAACCCTTTGATTGATAGATGAACTCATGTTCCTGTGTTCCTTACAGACATCACTGTCATCTGCCCATGGGAGGCCTTCAACCATCTGGAGCTTAACGAGCTGGCTAAATATGGTATCATCTGAGCCCATCACCTTCCCATCATCCTCTGGGCAATTTCGACCCTCTCCTGTCATGTTCTCCAAACCACCTGCCTCCATACGGCTGTCGTCTCCATGTGGACCGTTCCAACTTTTATAAACACCAAAAACAACAACATTTATAACAATGGAAAAACTAAGAAAAATCCACATCAACAACAAAAAAAATCCATCTGACTATCTATCCCTCCGGTTTCTTTTCTTTCTTGCAGTCCAAGAACACGTTCTGCTCCAGCTATAGAACAGAAAGTCTATACGATCCCGTCAGATCACATTCTGTTTGCCTAGAAAACTGTTGCTCTTTTCTTTGCTCTCTTCTTTTTTCTCCTCCCTGTTTTCTTCTGGAACAAGCAAGCAAGACAGCCTCAGAGTGAGTAAAAGCAAGACACGTGCCCGTGAAACGAACGGCTTCTCATTTCACGTGCCTCGGTGCCTCCTCTGTCCAGCTTCACCGAGTTCATATAAAAGATCGAAGTCCCGTAGAGATGAATAACCCTGCTGCCCGACATTATAGTCACAAAACTAAATTTTTTTCCCCATCAAGGTAATAAATGCTGATTTTAATGTTTCAACCTTTTCACTCCCTTGTACTTTTTGAATTGTTGTGTATTCTGTGTAAGGATACCCCCAGGAACCATACATTATTGTTTTATATCCTGTTTGCTTTGTGCTTTGCAACCACTTCATCCAATGCATTCATATGTTAGCACACATACAGGCACAGTTTCACGGTTTCTGTAAGTCTCTCAGGTAACTGTTAAGAAATATGTTTGTCATGTCATTTCTTTCATCCGTGATCATTTTGTGTAGTTTTTTCATTCTTCATCGCCATCATCTGTCTCATCATCATCACACTCCTTGTTATCATTGTGCCCCACTTAAGTATCGTTTCTATCTAATGTATTCATTACTTTCCTTTTGTATATTTCATTGTAAAATATTATCCATTATAATTTAATCTATTCGTTTAAATGTCCTGTATCTTTCATAGATTTATGAGTTTCTTTCACTTTATTGGCATTGTGTCAAGTATGTGTTTATTTCCATATGTGTATGTTTGTTGCATGCTCTATCTTTCACTATTTTGTTTGTTCATTTGTTCATCAATTAGTTAGTCACATTCTAGATTTTTAATTGAGTAAAACAAGCCCATTTCCTGCCCAGTAAGATCCTCATGTATCCAAATAAGTCAATTCTATGAAAAGATGTGGTTTGCACAAGCATGAACATCGTTAATTTTTACACAGATCCTTTGTGTGTTAGGACTGTGTGTGTCCTTCAGAATCCTTAAGTCTTGAGTGAAGTTCTTCTGTGTTGTTTGGGCTTGTATTTTGCAGATAGGGTTTCAGGCTGAACATGAATCAAGTTTGAGGACATGTTTGAGAGTTGACAACATCATTGACTAAAGTGAAGATTTCTCTCTACAGGATGAGATCAAAATAAAGCTTGAAAAAATTAAACGTGCCTGTTTTTTATGCCTATATGATATTATTACAGTCAATAAGCTGAGAAATGAAAAAAGCATTGCTGAAAACATAGTTTTTAATGATGATATTAAATGTTTGAATATAAGGCTACAAGCTTACTAACACTAGCTTCTCTATTATTTTTGTATTCTGTCTATTTATTTTATTTAAATTTTTTATACAATTAACAAAAGCAAAAAAGGCCTCTAACACTAGCTTGCTCTATTCTTTTTCTATTATATCTGTTTTCTTTTTATTTATTACATAATAAAAAAACATGTTATACGTGTACTGCATTAAACTGAGACTTGGTATATAGCACTTGTGTATAAATTGCTCTTCTGTTGATTTTGATTGCTTCCATTGTCCTCCTTTGTAAGTTTGGATAAAAGCGTCTGCTAAATAGCTAAATATAAATGTACAAGGATGATTTTACTTATTTTTTCATAAGTAATGCAGCTAAAATTGAAAGAATCAACCACCTGGTAAATACAATATAAACTTGTATAAAATATAGTAAAAGTCAGTGCTGAAATATTGTATTTGTTCAGAGAGTAGTTTTGATTTCTACTTGTATTTGGTGTTGGATGCAGTGTAATACAGTGTGGCTATTCAAAATATACATTAGGCTACATAAGGTTCAAGGTTCTTTATTATTCGTCACATACACAATCAAATAAGCAAGATATATTAGGCTATATATGTTGTCCTGACGCCTCAGGTTAATTTCCAATTAGTCAGTTCCACCACCAATAAGCATGCAAGCGAAGAAACGGCAACAACAACAAAAACAGGTAAAATTAGCCTACTGTGTAAATAAGTTCACAGAAAAAAATATATTGATATAGAAATCTGCATAATCTCTAGATGGAAAATTCTACAGCAAAAAAATACTATGTATATAATTGTAAAATTGTTTTGTTGCTGTAATTAATTTCTTATTTATAAAATAAAATAAAAAAGCATACAATCTCAAAAAAAATAATAATCTAACATTTATAGGAATACAACATTTAACTCTTTGTTTCTATCCGGTGATGTTAAGCAGGACCCCGTCAGAGTCCGGACTCATGTAGATGTAGCACCGGCTCTATGAGTTTGGCATCGCTGCATAGGTCTGAGCAAATCATATAAACAGCGATATTAAAAAACGTCAACTCCTCAGCGACATCAAGAAGGACTGTTCATTCCATCGACATGGCGGACAGCATAGTAAGTGTCAGTCTGCGTGTGTATATCGGTAGTTTGAGTGAAGTCTGTCATCCAGAGATGAGGCAGCAGAATTGTTAGCATAATGCTAATGATCAGACTCAACCAGAATCATCCAGAAACGCAATGAATACTAAAAACAACGTTTACGTGTGTGCTTACAACACATCTAACTTATTTACCTTATTTAAATAGGTGTATTAGTTCTGCTGTGGTTGACTTTACTTGGCACAGGTTGATGCATTGACACATCTCGTCTTCATGACAATTAACGTTAACGTGAATTATTAAAGTTTGTGTGCAGAATGTGTGTCTTAATAAATAGCTGAGGTGTTAATATGATTGTTTAGCTTCCGTGCTTCTCGTAGTTATATTTTATATGTGAAATGACATTGAGTAACTTATTAAAGTGCTTTGAATGACTCGTGATGTTTGGCTTTGGTTTTTGTATTATGAAAAAGCAGTGAGAACATGAGTTTAGCTCAGTGTTAATATAATATGTCATGCAGTGAGATGTTTGGACATGGATTCGTGTGGCATGCATACCTTCTGCGACAGTTTATTGAGTGTCAAATGTCATCCAACCTCCTGTTTTCTCTTATTCATACTGGTTTGTTTTGCTGATTTGTAGTTGAACTCTCGTCTCGTTTTATCTTTTAACTTTTCTGTACGAGTAATTCTGTGCTAGAGCTGTGTGAGAAACATGATTGAACAACAAACATAACTGTTGTTGTAACCATAAACTTACTTCCCCTTCCCTTATGTTTATTCATTGACAGGTCATCCGTGTCCAGTCTCCAGAGGGAATGAAAAAAATCACCTCAACAAAGCGCGAGACAGCGGCAGCTTTCCTCAAGACGGTATAACGATCCTCACTCAGTGATAATATTTTCTTTCTCATATATTGTACAATTATCTTATTTTAAACCTTTTAGTGACAGTATGGCACAAACGTGTGTGTGTGTGTGCGCTATATATTAGCAAGGAAGCATCAACATTTTCACAAAACTCTAAACCAGCATAATTAACTGCTTTAAACAATTGAAAATAATAAGAAATTCTTTCTTGATTGCCAAATCTGCATATTAGAGTGATTTCTAAAGGGTCATGGCTTTTTCAACTACACAAATTATCACATGAATAAATAGCATTTTAAAATAAAAAAAATTAACATATATTTTAAATTATATTTATATTTCTTTAATATATTTTTTTTGTACCAATTTGGTGAGCCTTGATGAGCATAAGGGACTATTTTCAAAAACATCCAAAGTTTTACCAGCCCAAAATTTTTAAACAGTATCAAAATATATTTGCTCCAAAAATGAAACACAACATTTATCAAACAGCCTTTGAATCTAAGTGGATTAAAAATAGTTTAGTGCAAGAAGAAAAAGAGCATGTAGTAAACTCATAGAACAAGTAATAAATATACTGTCAAATTAATTTGATCCTTCACTATAGTTATGACAGAGTAGGTGTTACTATTCACCCCAGATAGTATCCATTGTCATGCCTCTGCACTTATGCGATGGTTACATTCATAGCCTGTCTGTGAAGAAGCTGAAAATAACATTACAACAAAAGCACAGCATCAGATCCTGTGAGTCTTTATAAAGTGTCGGCACAGACCCCTGTTCCTGCTGAGTGAATGGTGAATGTTGATTTATTAATGAGGCAGCTCTGAAAAAGGAGACCTATGTCCATACGCTGCAGTCACACAGATGTGGGCTGCAGTGACACACATTTCTGCTGTGGTGCAAAGCTTGATGGGCGGCGCCGGTGTGCTTGCAGCAAAGTCAGGAATGAACTAGGGCGTATGGCCAAAATCCCCTTGAAAGTGACCAAAATGCCTCTAATATAAATCCTATTTCTAGGTCTGAATAGTGGTGTGTTTAGTAGAAAAGTAGTAGTAGGTAATCAACATTCAAAAAAATACTGAATAAACTAGTTACCTCATGTCAATCTTTGAACATTGTCATTTGATAGGATACATTGTATTATAACAGAAGTCTTGGAGGATGTTGGTAGTTGAAGGTACTGAAGTCTCTTTTGAGACGGGCAGAGGGTTTGTGTTTGCCTGATGTAGACACTGCAGGGCCCATTAAAGATTCATGTCTCTCAGCAGGAGAGTAGAGAGTGAGCCGGCGATCAATTGAGACGTCTTACAGTTTGCTTCTGGGATTAAATGGCAGGAAAGAGACAGAGAGATGTCGAGGGCTCTTGCTTTGAATAATGTGTGCTTGTTCATCATGTATTCTGGTGCATGAATTAAAATAAATGCTCACTGCATTTTTAAAAAGGCCTCTTATGATGAATATGTTATTAACAGGGTAGTATATTACAGTTAAAAGTTAAATTTAGGACATAGTTCCCTGAGTGACCAGTAAAAGCTTTTGCTGATTGGATTAGTAAAAGATATCAGTCTTCTGCTGGTTTTTCGGTTGCCTAATGGACAGTCATTTAGACATGATAATCAGTTTGTTTCTGAGAATGCACTTTTTTAGAGTACTGTTCTCAATTAGGCTATCTTGTTACCAGAACCACCTTATAGTTAATTATATCTAGTTTAAATTCGGAACAGCCTGTCGAGCTACGAATGAGTTCGCTTTGGACAAATGTCTTATGAAATAAGTTATAAGTAAGTGTAGTGTAAGTGCTTTAGATGAAGAGTTTGTCAGTGGCATCACATCTTTGAAAGATGCGTTGTTTTCCTGTGTAAATTCCACTAGTATTTTTTCCAATTGTATTCAGTATTTTATTCATTGATTAATAGTTATTTTCCATTGTATATGTCTGTATGTATAAAGTGTTTGAAAATGGGAGTGTATAATCTTTTTTGCTTTCTTGCACCATCATCTCAAATACTTTATTTTCCTCTTCTCTCATGCCTGTACTCTCATAAGTCATAACTTCATTATAGTTTGAGTAATCTCTGAAAAGAAAACTTTCTTTACACAGAATGTCTGTATTATTTAACATATCTACATTGTATCAACTTATTACTGGAGGCTCCAAAACAGGGATAAGAGAAACGGACAAGAAAGGTCCAATTGCAGCAGTAATGTTAGACCCATCGTTTCTAGGAACATAATGAAAGACTTGTCAGCTTCTTGTTTCTGACATCCTTTACTGCATTCTTGCTAGGTTGCCAAAGAGTTTGGCTTCAGTTCAAATGGTTTCTCTATCTACCTGAACCGGAACAAGACTGGAGAGATCCTGTCACAAAACAAGACCCTCAGTCTACTGAAAATCAAGTAAGTGTGCTGTTGTGAGAGATTGAGTTTACTCAGTTGTGCACGTGTGTTTACGTGCATAAACATAACAGAGCTGGGTTTTTCCTGTCTTTTAGGCATGGCGACATGCTCTTTCTTTACCCATCATCAGCTGGACCCAGTGAGAACATGGACACTGCTCAGCCTCACACTTCTTCTTCCTACCCTTCCTTCCCTACATCCTCTTCATCGTCATCTTCCTTATCCCGTTCACACTCTGCACCACAGATCCAAGAGGACGAGATTGACCAGTATCTGTCCAAACAAGAGGGAAAGATCTACAGAAACCAAGACCCCCAGCTGTACGTCTGCCTCACTTTCCACACTGCATTGGAAAAAGTTTTATACCATATATTCCCAAAACCTTGAAGTTATTTTCATGCCATAGTTTGGAGGCACTGTGTCTTACAGCCTACTGAATAATTCATTGCAATATGAGAACTACTGAGTATTCAAGACATATTTTATGTTTATAAAGAATTCTTTGTCTTTGTTTCTCAGGTGCCGGCACGGTCCCATGGGGAAATGTGTGCACTGCGTACCTTTAGAGGTAAGAACTTGTGATCATCCCCTTGGATCACAAGAATACTGATGGAAAGACTGGTCTAACCCAGTGGTTCTTAACTAAGGCACCTCAGTAAACATTCAAGACTACAACTGATTTAAAATAAGCTAATACAGCTAAAAACCAAGTTTAAAACATATGCATTTTTAAAACTGTTCCCTAAAGAACTATCATTTTTATCTATGCACAGTCTCTGAAAACTTGGATATGTGAGGAATTTTAAATTAAAAGTGTGATTTCTAGAACTGGCAGAGTTATGGAAAATAATTAAAACCCTAAAAAATCATGGAAATATATTTATTTATTTTGTAAAACATAATTGTTGCATGGCAGAAAAGTACAAAGTTGCCATTTCATCTTTCATTTTCTGTTTTAATAGCCTTTTGATGAAGACTATCTGAACCACCTCGACCCACCGGTCAAGCACATGTCCTTTCACGCCTACATCCGGAAACTCACCGGCGGAGCAGACAAGTTAGTGCTTTTGAGAGCTCTGTACTCTCACTTAAATAAGGTGGGAAGAGAGTGATTTAATCAACTTTTCCTGTCTGTCAGGGGGAAGTTTGTGGCGCTTGAGAATATCAGCTGTAAGATTAAATCTGGATGTGAGGGGCATCTGCCCTGGCCAGAGGGCATCTGTACCAAGTGCCAACCCAGCGCCATCACTCTCAACAGACAGGTACACAGCTCCTCTCAGTCTGTATCAAAACATCTTTACTTTCATCTAACTCTTACATTACATACAGACAAACAGTTAACTAATCAATTTCTTGCTTTAAAAATGAACCCGCTGCTTCTGTTTCCTGCTCGGGCATGTAAATGAGCGCTCCCTGAGGGGCAGTGTCATATTTCTCTCTGTTTTGATCTGATTAAACTGCAGAAATATCGACATGTGGACAACATCATGTTTGAGAATCACACCATTGCGGACCGTTTCCTCGACTTCTGGAGGAAGACGGGTAACCAGCGGATGGGGTACCTGTATGGACGCTACACGGAGCACAAAGACATCCCTCTCGGCATTCGAGCAGAAGTTGCTGCCATTTATGAACCTCCTCAGGTGAAAGATTCAGCTCTGACACAAAATCCGGGTCCCAGCTTATTTTTTACTTCAAATAAAACAAAGGCATTAAGTAAGTTTTCATAACTTTGAGTGATTGATTCACAAAGCTTTTATTCCTTAAAATACCCCTATTATGGGCAATGAAAGGTTCATATTTTGGTTTTGGGAGTCCCCAACATGCAAGGTCAAAAAACACTTTAATTGTCTTGTATGCATTTATTTTTACCTTATTTGCTCAACGACTCTCAAGCAATTCGCGCAATGATTAATTTTTCCAGACCCCTCCTTTATGTGACGCTAATCTGCCACGATTGGTCGATTTTATTTTAAGCAGTGTTTGAGCGCAGTGCTGCTTTGTGTACAGCGTTGCCGGGGAAACAGCTATTTTTAATGCTCCAAAAGCAGCACCTTGTGTCAAAGAATGAATTAGCATTTTCATTCAGACCGATGTGAAAATCTACTTTTCCCAGGTCTGTGTGTGCAACAAGTGGGCAGACTAATGCTAATGGTTCATGTTGACGTCAACATGAGACTACTTTTAAAAACGACTTGTTTTAATGATTGCGGCGACTCTTTCTTTTGAGAGACAATAACTTTATACATGGTGCACTTTCAGGTTTAAAACTCTGAAGGATGTTTTCATTCATTTAGAGCTGTGTTACACACTGCATGAAAGGTCATTAAAAAAAATCCATAATAGGGACTCTTGAAGCAATAATACCAGATAAACACAAGAGGGCAATACAAGACTAACATTTAGAGCAACGGTTTTCAAACTTTTTTGTTTCAAGGCCCCTTGTCAGAAGATATTTCTGTTGTTTCTGCTAAAATGAAGACAAAACTCTCTTTCAACCTTTAAGGAAACAAGGAGTGGCAATACATTAAAAGAATAATATATAATTCAAATAAATGAATACTTTAATTCCAGAGGTTTTGGTTCATTTGAATGCATTTAATTCAAACCAATTTTAGAGCTCATTGCCCATGTCTGCCATTTAATCCAAATTGCCCCCTAACGATTAAAAGTTTTGTATAAATTACATTGCTGTAGTTTCTTAATGCATGTATAGAACTAGATTATAAATTAAAAAAAGTCAAGTGTTGTTGTTCTGATTTTTCTTTTCTTGTCCACCTGTGTGCTTTGACTCAGATTGGATCCCAGAACAGCTTGGAGTTGATTGAAGATCCCAAGGCAGAAGCAGTCGAGGAGCTTGCTGCAAAGCTAGGCCTGCGGAAGGTGAGTTTTTCCATGCCTCTTAAAAATTGGGGGCTTGTCCGGGATAAGTAAACTGTAGTTTATAAAATAATTAAAATGTTATATATATATTCATATTCGCATTGAACTGTTTGGTACGAGGCTTTCGGTTCGGTATGCATTACAAACCGAACGATTCGTTGGACTAATCCTATTATGTTTGGAAAATAAAAAAACTTAAAGTGTGTTAAATATCAGTGTCACTACGCTCAACAACGCAGCCCAAACGAAGTAACGGGTATTGTCTGCCCCACCATAACCTCCCCTTGCTGGGCTGCGTCTAAAGACGATGATCTTGTATCATCAAAAACAAATTATTGGCAATCTTAAGAGAATTTGGCCAATATTTCTTTTTAATGTAGGCCTGTTACATTCTTATTTTTATTAGGCATTTTATAATTATTAAGAAGTTACTTTTATTATTAAATTAAAATGTAATGATATGCACACACACACACGCGCAAATGAGGATTTAAGGCCAAAGTATACTTCGGCTGTCCGTGCACCGTCCGCACTACGACATTTTTATCATCAAGAGGGCTCGCCAACCCCATCCGAGTGCGGGCAAGTTTTTGAGACCGCGTCAAGTTGGGGGTCCTGCACATGTGTCGAGCTCGTCCGGAACGGAACGCAGAAAGTGAAATATATCTGGGCCTTTAGGCTTCTTCTCCTCAATGGAAATGTTTTAAAAACGGACTCTAAAACTGAGCCCACATCAAAATTGAACTGCAGGGTGATAATCTTTATTTACAAATTAGGCTATGTCAAGTGCAAAAAGAGACGATATCTTAAACCGCTTCGAGCTATGAATGAACATGACGAAACTGCACCGGCAGCATTTCGTTTTCTTTACAGCACATTAACAAAACGCATTGATGCTTATTCTTTATCATTGTTATTTAAAAAATATGCAGTTAATAAGTTATCAGTTTAAAACAGGGCTAGTCATGGGGCGCGCGGTCCGGAGCGCTGTATGACTGATGTAGTCTATCAGTTTAATTTAACTTTACTCCCAAAAGATGAACTCACCTGAAAATACGTTTGTATTTTTTGTATTTCGTGTTTGTTTATGTCCAACATTTAGTGTGAAACTGTTGCTCTTTAAAATAAATCTACTTTTTATTTTCACCTTGACTGATTTTTACACTGCTAACTTCCGCACTGATGCGGCAAACTTGTCACAGTAGGACGTGCGGTTCTAATAGCGACGTATGACTGCTGTATCTGAAAATGAACTAGCTGTTTTAAATATTTTTATATTTAACATGTTCAAACAGTATATTTGAAAGTATATTATTTCGGTTATTGGTACTTCCAGGCTCTCTCTCATGCACACGCAGTTTAAATCACCAAATAGTTATGAAATAGCCAATGATAAGTACAGAGAGTCTCTCTCTTGCCCCCACCCACCCATGCACGATAATATCGTGCATAAGCGATCCCACAGGCTAGAGATATGACAATATGAAAAGGACCATATCGCCTAACACTACTTCACACATCTATGGCTTTCATGTGATGTCTGGTGCATGATAGAATCTTGCCTGATCAATCATGGCCCTTGTTACTGCCTGAGCATGTGGAACAGCTTACAAATGTAGAAAATGTAAAGCTGGTTTTTTAATATTGGTTATTTTTTTCAGGTGGGGTGGATTTTCACGGATCTTCTGTCAGAGGACACCAGGATAGGCACAGTCCGCTACTCCAGAAACAAGGTCAATTGGGAAAAGAAGATGAGCATTTGACTAACTACGTGGTGAGTTCTGAGATCATCATTATTAACCAGTGGATTTGTGTCACCGGTCTAGGATTCATACTTTCTGAGTGCAGAGGAGTGCATCACGGCTGGACACTTCCAGAACCAACAAGCCAACGCGTGTCGGCTTTCCCCGGATGGCCATTTTGGATCCAAGTTTTTCACAGTGGTAGCAACAGGTATGCAGCTTCCTCCTTTGTGCAAGATTTACTGCTGTTGTTCGGTTATCCAGTGTGGTGATAAATTAAGGCATTTGGTCATGTCAAAAAACCTGTGTGGTATTTAGTTCAAGGCCGATAAATCAGTCTCAGTCCATGACATTTTTGCACGGAATATTTTATTTGTACCCTGAAAAACTTAACAGGTTTAGTGCTAAAAGAAAATATAGTGTCCTGAAAAATAGAGCATGGATTTGACTAGCTTTTTTATGCGTTGGCAGGTGGTCCCGATAACCAGGTGCACTTTGAAGGGTATCAAGTGTCCAATCAGTGCATGGCTCTGGTGAGGGATGAATGTCTACTGCCCTGCAGAGATACTCCTGAACTGGGCTTTGCCAAAGAGTCCAGCACAGAGCAATATGTTCCTGATGTCTTCTATAAGGTACTGGACTAAAACACTCCTACTACAGATGATCAATCACACAGCATGTTACTAAAGACATATGCATAGGATACATGCACAAACAGTACCATTCAAACATTTGAGGTTGGTAAGACACATCTTATGCTCACCAAGTCTGCATTTATTTGATCAAAAATACAGTAAAACAACATTAATATTGTGAAATATTATGATTTTAATTAACTGTTTCTGTTTTAACAGATTTTCAAATGTTATTTATTTCCATATTGGGAAATCTTAATTATTAGCAGCATTACTCCAGTCTTCGGTATCATATGATCCTTCAGAATTCTTTCTAATTTGATTCATTTTGTTTTGGTGCTAAATAAACATTTCTTATTATTATCAATGAACTTTTAAACAGAAGTGTACATTTTCTCATTTCTGTTCCAGCATGTAATTGTAACCTTCATCATATCACTTGCTGGGTTTGGCTGATGTTTCTAAACAGTCTGAGCTTCTTTTTACTTGAGCGTGTCACATTTCTTAAAAAACAGAAGAAATGAAAGTGAATATTTCTGTTACTTTGGGCATAAACAGTGTTATCAGTGTCACTTCTTCTACAGGAATGCATGGGATTAGTTGTCAGTGAGGCATGAAAAGGTTCACATTTTCCAATCTTTTTCTTCACCTCCAGGACAAAGACAAATTTGGTAATGACATCACGTATTTAGCCCGACCGCTGCCAGTGGAGTACTTGATCATTGACGTGAGTAGTTGTCATATTATTATAACTACATACTTTTGCACTGATCAACTCTAGACCTTCAGCCTACACATCTTGGTCCAAAAGGCAATGGTGTTGGGAAGTAGTTTTTATACTACTAGATCTAGATCTTGTCCTTTTTGATGCAAATACATAAGTGGATAGCTGGTCTTTAAAGCCCAATAGAGAGCCATGTTCAAATGATGGTACATGACATTAAACTGTAAACAATTTAGCTTTAATACTGTCTTTCTTTTGTTTATTATTGCTATTTATCCCTCTGTTTTTCAGATCACCACCACTTTCCCAAAGGACCCCGTGTTCACTTTCTCCTCTACTCTTCGCTTCCCCTTCGAAAACAGAGATGCTCTGGGAGAGACACAGGTACACCTTTAGGGTTCGAAGACTCTCAGTCTAGGAATGATGTTTTAGATCTGTATCATATCTGGAGACGTCTCACAGCTTTTCTTGTTGAAGATGAGCATAAGTCTTTGTAATTCGGTTTACTGTTGTCAAATGCACAGTTCTTGGGAAATATTAACTTAAAAATTGTGTGTGCGCAGGACTTCCACAGTTTAGCGACGTATCTTTCCCAGTGTTCCTCCTCCTCCTCCTTCCTGGACATCGTTTCAGACTTCCACCTGCTTCTCTTTCTTGTCACCAATGAGGTCATGCCCTTACAGGTGAGTTTTTCATTGTATTTATCTATATAGCCACACATCATACTCTCATATCATCTCGCCCTGCTTGGTTTTTATCTTGGAGCTTGTACATGTATTTTGCGAGACAACTTCATCTCCTCCTTTCTGATGTCTACAGGACAGCATTGGGCTTCTGCTGGATGCAGTGAAGACATCCAATGAGGAGCTGGCTCAGACCTGGAAGAAATCTGAGCAGTGGGCCACAATCGAGCAGCTCTGCAGTGAGTACTCCTGAATGCTGTTATTTTAGTAGTATTTCTAAAATGTTGATGGTTATATTGATATTTTGAATTGGCTTTCTTTTTTTTTATAACATTTTTGGTGTTCTTTTGTTATTATTTTTTAATACTACTATTTAGGTTTAGTTAAAAAAAATAGTTTTGGTTCTAGTTCAATTTAAGTTTATTTTTCCATTTAGTAATTAAAGGTTTTCCAACTAGCAGATCATTTATCTTTTGTTTATCCCAGGCACAGTTGGAGGGCAGCCGTCAGGGTCTCTAGATTATGCCATGGGCGGCCCAACTCTCCCCCAGTCCTCTTCAGCTGTGTGGTCCTGCCTCCACTGCACCTTCATGAACCAACCTGGCACTGAGCTCTGCGAGATGTGCAGTTTGCCACGCAGCTAAAACCCCACGAATCCAGGCTGCACCATACATCCCACCGGGAACAGCAGTGAGAGTGGGGGTGCTTCCCTGTAAACCTGCCGTTTTAGTATGCCTAATCCTTAACTCCTCCCCTTCCTCACTGACTGTGTCGCATCGCCGATGCCAGCCGCGTACCCGAATATGCGCCCGATCCAACGCTGTGAGCTGCATCCCTTTGATGATGATTGATGGCCGAAGATGATGGGTTGTACCCATGTAGCACTCTCTGTATGAGCCCAGTGCATTCTGGGACTTTTATTTAGACAAGCCCTTGGGCGAAGCTCCTTCCACTCTCCTCATCTCCCTCCGTGGTCCAAACTAACCTTTCAGCACCATTGGTGAAACATCTGACATTAAACGTCTTTCCCCAACTCTCACTGAGGATGTTGTGTAAATAATAAACAGAGAAGGAATAATACTGTTATTTAAGTTCAAAAGATTTTATATGTTGAGGGAAATTACTTTTTCAAGCCCATTTTGAATTAAACATGCAGCTGAAGGAGCTTTGTGGTTTGCAGCACTGATCATTTTACATCATTGTTTCTTAGCTCTTTAAAACACTTTCTTCACCAGAAACACGCATTCTTGCTTTATTTTCTTTCATTCATTTTTCATAAGACTTTATTTTAATGGACGATGAGTTTCTTTGAGCATCAGTTCTCATCAATGCTTGATTAGATTGAAGTCGAATGGTTGGTTTGGCTGCAGAGGTTCCTTTTGTCCAGATATCATTTGTGGAGATTTTTTTCCTCTGTTCAGCCCTTAAGGAGCCTGTACCGTTGCATCTTCAAAGGGTTCGGTCAAGGCCGTCTTTGAACACACTCGCTCTCCCGTCGGCTCCACATCTGGTGGAGATCCAGACAGATTGATTGATAGATAGGGAAGAACAAAGCTACAAATATAAAAGTGAAAGTCTAGACTTATTCCACTTGATTGACATCTTTGCTTTGGACTTTTTTAAACCAGCCTCAGATCTTCTACTCTGGTCTGTGTAGTTCAGCAGATAGATTTTACTGGCTGGACACAGGGTTGTAATGTCTTCGGACTGCCATTTTTATTTGGCCACGACTGTGTTTTAGAAACCAGCCCAATGACATCTCTTAAATATGCATTCAAGAGAATTCAGCCTTCTGAAATGATCTAGATGTTTACATTTGTGTTGAGTTTCTTAAATTTTCTTAATTCTCAAACTCACCCATAATTTCACTCTAAACACTCTAAAATTCAGTCTATTGGTTCACTTAAATGGGCGTGGACTGATCATTATTGTTTGCAGATTGAAATCTGATTTTTGCTTTAAGAGGTTTGAGGTGCAGACAGCTGTGCTTAGGCCCCATTGTCACGAAACACAGGTGCCCTGAGTTGTATGCTTTCAATTGGTTTTGGGGTTTTAAATACAAGAAAATAGTTCAACAATAAAACCGATTCCTTTGGATTCTGTGGTCTTGTCTTTTTTATTTCCTGATGTTGTGTTTGTCAACTAATTAATTAGTTCATCCTTTCTACAGCAACTTTTTGATTACAACATTTGATGCATTTTATGGTAGGATAGACCAGATGTATTGCTTTAGATATATTTCAAGGGCTCTACATACTTTCCATACAAATTAAGCATATGGACTTATTCAAGGTGGTTCAAAGTATGTCACACAAACCACTCACTTGTTAGCATAAATATGAGTGTATCCTGAAGGTGAAGATTTTACGGGAAGTTTTTTTTATGTCTAGGTAAAAGTAAAGGTTGAAGTTTGACCTCCATCAATCAGAAGAACCTCATATGTGTGGCAGATGGGTTGCTGGAATGCTGAGGTAGAGCTTACCTGAAGCTCGCAGATGTTCTGTCTGACACATCTGGATTCTATATAGTTATCTTAATTTAACACTTTTATGGTATAGTTGTAGATCTTTTGAGAGGCTACTACAATTTTTTACTTTGTTTTTACCTTTGAACTTGGGTTCTGGAAGCGGTGATTGGCGTGTCGCTGTCAGTATGGTTTTAGCTTATGTGGACGTGTGAAAATGGGTAAGTGTAGAAACCTATACATTGTATTTAAATACAATTTTATTTTGTTAACTAGAATGGGGAGAGATGGGTCCTTGATTTATAAAAGCTGTTTTTCTTCCAAAAGAAAGTGTACTGAAATATAACGCCACTTTCAGACCCGACCCTAACCACTGGGCGGGATTAGGTGGGAATGATAATATAAAGCCAGAAAGATGCATACTGCCATATTTGGCAATATTTTATGATATCTGATTTTTTTTTTTTTCATGATTATTATTTGTATTTAATTGGCTTTTGAGACGTATAGTCAGACTGACCTCAGGTAAGCACATCATTATAGTCATAAAATGTTTATCTCCTAAATTGGTTTTATATTTCATATTGTCAGTAGTCAAACATCTGATTTTATTTCATTTGTGATCCTGTTTGAATATATTTGTTTGGACAGAGTAATGTATTGCCTCCTGCCGTTACTTGTTGTGCTCTCACTGGGAGCTGCTCAGAAGAGCACAAGACAGACTGTGGAGTGGGACCAAGGTCAAATACTGCATATGTATATTAAAAAAATATATATTTTTAATAAAAGCTTTTGAAATGTTATATAATTATAACATGTTTAAGTTATATTGTGAATAATTATACCATGATAAAATATTTAAATGTTTAAACAAAAACTTTTTTTTAGAAAATAAAACTAAAGAAATATGATCATCTGTTTTGTTTGTGCGTGTTAGTTGAGAAATGGAACTTGAGAGGATGTGCTAATCTCACTTTAGTCTTGGATAACTGGAAATATGCCATCATGACCCAGGTCAAAGACCTCCTTCTGAATGATCACAGCACAGTGCTACCAGACTATGGAAGGTAGGTTTAAAAAATAAGTAAATAAATAAATATATTTTTGTGCTTGCTCCATCTTATGTGTGTTTTTTTAGGATTCAGCCATTATCTGAAGCTCTAAATGACCTGTACAAGGAATTGAACTCCTTGAAAGAGAGACTAGCGGAGCTGACCACAAAGTTTGAGGGAATAGAGTTGTTTGTGGATGAAGCTGGAACCGGCAGGAGTCACCCACCTCCTCGAGCAGAGCGTCCACCTCCAGAGGGAGAGAAACCCCCTGACCCTGGCACAGGACGCAGGAACAGGGTGGTGGTGGTGCGAAGAATTAAGAAACCTGATAATTCACAAGTTTAGGACTGATTCCGTTATCTTTCATATGCATAAGACCAGATTTATTGTATTGATTATGTTGTATCTAGATTTTTATTTTATTTTTTTTATCAAGTGATTATGCCTGCCTTTGTCTTATGTTTAAATCAGGTGAAAAATAAAGATTTTTTGAGCATTTAGCCACAACACATGATGGGTCAAGATCAAGCTTTTTCTTCTTTTGCTGCTTTTTATTTTATATAGATATGCAAATGTATTATCTTTAGATAATGTATGAGTAATGGCAGCTTCTTATATCATCTCACCAAAAGCATGTGTTGTATTCTTTTCTGTATATTCTGTTGTTCTCTGTTCATTTTCTGTTTTCAAGTTGTGAATACATTTTTCAGCATTATAAAAATAAAAAAGATTATACTTACAGTGGCCTGTGTGTTTTATAAAGAATGCAAAACACGCCTGCTTCCTTACAAACGTTGTTTGGTTGATAAAACATTTCTCACAGTATGGTAATGAATTAGATTACGTGACGTCTGACCCAGGAGGCAGTAGGCCTACGTGACGTCAGCATAACCTAATTAATATTCATGAGAAGTATTCGCTATGCTGGAAGTTCAAAAATACTGTCATTTATTGAATAATAACTATTACGTCGTCGTAAAAATATATTAAATACATACTTATCATTATACAGGAACTATAAATAGTTTTTGGGAGCTTTTTATTTGTTTAGTTTTTTTTGTTTATCACTGACGTTATCACTGTCCGTTATTTTTTGATTCCTTCACATTCTGTCAAGGTAAGTCAGCAGCAAATTTTCTAAATGTATTATTACATTTGTTTAAAAAAAAGGATAACGTTAGGTTTCACTGACATCTCGATTATTACAGAAATGTGTTGAAAGAAACTTAAAATCCGACGACGTTTCTTTACGTGTCGGCTAACGTTAGCCTGTTTGCCTTCGAGACGTTTACTGTTTAGCGCTCTCTAGTGGCGGCGTTTCTTGAACTGCAGTCATTTTGAAATGTGAAGGAGCAACTGAACTTTCGTTTCTGTAAGTGTGGCTCATAAAACAGTCTTGCTATCAGTGTCTGTTTTTATGGGTCATTCCTGCTATGCTGTACCTTTAAACTCTGTGGAGATAAAGAGCAGAAGTTAGTGCCTAAGAATATAAACTGACGTGAGGGTGTCAACAAACCTTAATTTTGATTGTTTTTTACGTTTGTTTTTCATTAAATCAGATTTATTTTATAATTTTTTATGATAGAGAGAGAAATTAATGTAGGATGATGATATTAAAGATATCTCACAAAAGACTCAGGGTGGAAAGTGAAGCGATAGTGAGGACATAAAAAAGTATAGCCTAACTTGCATTGATTAACGTTACCAATTAAAACAATTTTCACAAGAAAACCTTGCAGATAAAAATATGAATGTACCTCCAATGTGTATCTTCATGCACCTCCTTTAAGATTCTATTTACAGGTCTCCCTTTTTTTTCTAGCTTTCAAAATGGACATCGATCACTTGTGTGACTTTTCAGAAAGTGCTGAGGAGCACGAGGACATCCCACCGGATCCTGATCTGCAAGAGATCTGTGGATCTGAAGTAAACACAGAATTCAGCAAGGATACGGCAGAGGTCAAAACAGCAACATTAATCAACAATGACATTTTTTCCTTTCTTTTTTGATGTTTAAACAAGGAAAATCTAATTGCCAGTGAGATTAATATATATATATATACATCCTTTTTCTCTTAAATATTTTAAGCAGTATGTTAGGACTTGGTGAAAGCGTTAAAATGTCTGTTTGACTTGTTCAGGTGAGCACAATGACTTCATTTGAAAAAGTGTCACAAGGAATAAACCATGTAGAAGGGGGGTGGGCAAAAATGATCAACTCAGACGACGCAGAGGTGACTGCCCGCTACAAGAAGAAATATCTGAAGGATGAGCATTGTCAGCACACGGTTCTGGAGACTGCTAGCGTGAGTGCCAACACCATAATCACACCATAAACATTTTAGCAGCATATTAAGCACTGCAAAGTGTGCATGTGCTTAAATTGTAGAATAATCTTGGGGAGAGCATGTCTGTGATTTAAAGAAAGTGAATTTTGTTTACATTACTTTAAATGTCTGTACATTTTATGAATAGTTCAGGTAAAAATTAAAATACGTTTCTTCAAACCAATTTGAAGAGACAGATGCATTATATTTGTCATGCTTTTATACTTGAATGGAGCATTTGCATCCTTGTAAAGCTTGACAGCTGCTGTCTCCATTCATTTTAATTAGATAGACAAGAGTATCCTGTACATATTTCTTCCTTTATGCTCCATGGAAGAAAAAAGGTCTTGTGGGTTTGGAAGAAAAAAGGTCTTGTGGGTTTGGAAGAAAAAAGGTCTTGTGGGTTTGGAAGAAAAAAAGGTATTGTGGGTTTGGAACAATGTGAGAGTAAATAATGACAGATTTTTCATTTTAGGGTGAACAAATCCTTTAAGACAAGAGTGAGATAACTGGATTGAATTTGACTTTGTTTTCAGCTTTTATCTCCATCTTTTTCAGAACTGCTTATTAAATCTGTCCTCAGAAATGCAATCACTTCATGAATTCTTGTCTTCTTGTCAACTGAAGGTCATGGAACACTGCAACCAGTGTAAAGAAGCAGAAGATTGTTTCCCAGATTTAAAAGATGAGAAGTTGGTGGAGGAAATGGAGTACGAGCCATCAGCAAGATTCATCAGTATGTTAAGGTGAGCGCACTTATTAGAGCACATTTGGATGGACAACTAATGTACACATGATTTGGCTCAGATGGATGGATGGGAGGATAAATAAATAAGCAGAAAGAAAGTTAGATACAGTGTGTGATATATGTGGCACAACTTTAACCAAAATACAATGTGATTTTCTCTAGAGACCCAAATAAAGTAAAACGCACTGCCACCAGTTTGTCCTGGCACCCGCTTGATTATCATAAACTAGCCGTTGCCTACTCTTGCCTGGAATTTCAGAGAGTGCCCAAAAATATGAGCTTTGACTCCTACATATGGAACATCGGTATGTTATACACAGCTTCATTGATGATACTGTTTGTGTATTTGGTAAATATATATTTTTCTTCATCTACAGAAATTTGTAATAAACCAGAGATGACTCTGAAACCTATATCTCCACTTGTGTGTCTGGAGTACAACCACAAAGATACTCACATCCTTATTGGGGGAAGCTACAATGGACAGATCGGTGGGGTTTTATTATCAATATTAATTGCATTGTATAGGCAGATGTACTTGTTTCCATCCATCAGACACACTTGTGCACAGAGGTGGGTGCACAAATGTTCTAATGTCAGAGAGTTTGCCTTATTTCAAGGCTATTGGGACACTCGGAGTGGCAGCCAGCCAGTACAGATGTCCGCCACTGAGCATAGCCATAAAGATCCTGCCTACAAGGTTATCTGGCTGCAGACAAAGATAGGCACTGAAGCTTTCTCAGCTTCTACAGATGGTCAGGTCTGTGTACAGTGGCAAAACATTCAAATAAGCCACCAATATTTCACAGAATGGATCGATATACTAACAAACCATTCAAATTAGTCAGATAAAATACTGTATTCAAAGAAGTATCTATCTGACACCAGGTACTGTTCTGGGACATTCGTAATATGAATGAGCCCACCAAGCGGCTCGTGCTGGATCCCAGTAAGAAGGGGAACCGTGAAAATGCTCTTGGTGCAGTCTCAATGGAGTTTGAAAACAGTATGGTAAGAGCAGCTCTCATTTTGTTTGTCCCATTCTATTGCGGAAATTGATGTTTTTTTGCTTTTGATTACAAAAGGCCAAGTTTCTGGTGGGCACAGAGCAGGGGCTTGTGGTCTCGTGCAATCGCAAGTTAGAGAGCACAGATGATCCGATTGTATGCATGTACAGCGGACACCACGGCCCCATTTACGCCCTCCAGAGGAACCCCTTCTTTCCGAAGAACTTCTTGACTGTTGCTGATTGGACCGCCCGCATCTGGTCAGAGGATATTAAAGAGTCCTCCATCATTTCATCCAAGTAAGAAACTGTTATTGTTCTGAAATACAGTACTGACAGAGCAGCAATTATACCAATCAGATGAGTTTTATTTGACTATTTGTGATGCAAAGCTGGATCAACTATATTTTAAGTCAATGGTTGCCAACCAGGAGGCCTAACGGTCCACAGGATGACTTCAAATTGTATTTAAATTGATATGCTTTAAAAGTATGTAAATGAAAACATTATTAATAATAGAAAACAATCTAACTCTGCATTAAAAGTCTAAAGAACACTGAAGAACATACAAAGAGCTCCTAGAATCACAAAATCAAACTGTTTCTACAGATATCACATGACCTATCTCTTAGATGGCTGTTGGAGTTTAGTCAGACCCTCTGTCTTCTTTACGGTGAAGATGGACGGTACCTTGGATGTGTGGGACATACTGTTTAAACAGAAGGACCCCATTCTCAGTCTCAAAGTCAGACCTAAACATCTCCTCATACTGAGAATGTCTCCCATGTAAATATCAAATCGGTATTTGTTTATACTGTTTATGCGTTGTTGTTTTTTTCTCACAGGTTTGTGATGAAGCTCTGTACAGCATCCGTGTACGAGATAAAGACTCTTTGGTGTGCTGTGGGTCTCAGCTAGGAACCGTTAGACTGCTGAAGATGTCACCAGACCTGTGCACTCTGCAGAAGAACGAGAAGGCCCTGGTCTCAGAAGTGAGACATGAACACAACTGCCTTCACATATGCAAACATTCATACTTTAAAATTCATATTGACATGAGATTTTAGGAAATTATTTTAATTATTGATAATTATTTTTGAGTGAACTATAAAGAGAGAATTATAAGATCATTTTTTTTCCTTCTGATGTACGCTGAGCTTTTAGAGTGGATTTTTACTTCATTTCAGATGTTTGAACGTGAGACCAAGAGAGAAAAGATTCTGGAAGGTCAGTACAGAGAGAGGCATCAAATGAAACAGAGCACCTCCGTAGAGGATGAGGGAGGAAAAGATGACATGGAGGAGCTTCTGGCCTGTACAGAGAGGGAGTTTTTTGAGACTGTGGAAGCCGAGAAGAAGAAAATAGAGGATATGGGGAAAGAGAGAAGGTCAGGGATGTTTTGCTTTCAGGTTTAACACGGTTGGGTTCCACTCTTAATAAGATTTTAAATGTTAACAGTTTGACTGTTAGGCATGGTATGATTTTGACATGAATCAGTATTTTAGTAGTCATCAGTATATACCAGACAATCGACAAAAGAAATGTAGTTTTGCTGGTTTTGAATCTATAGTTAAGATGGTTTCTTGTCCCCATGCAGGAAAGTGGTGTGTGTGAAGGCATCCAAGCAGAACACGGATCCTAAAGATGCCAAATAAGAAAGCTCCAATTGCAAACAGACTTTAAATCAGTTAAATCTCAAGTAAATTGAAAAAAAAATCATCCAAGATTATTACCCTTGCTGACCCCAACCTGTTTTTTTTTTTTTAAAGACATAACTTTAGCATAAACCATAATACATAAACAAACTCAGTATCAGTTGAAGACATGCTTGAAAATTAAATGTGAAATATTAATGTGTCCTTTAATCTGTTTTTATTTTACTGTAAACTCATGAGTGTTGCATGTGCCAGTTACTGCAATTTTAAGACATAATATACATAAATACATAAATACCCTTGAATTAATGCATAAATAACAGTATTAAATAACCATCGAAAGTGAATGGTTTACTTGATTTTGTTTTATATAATGTAAGCCTTAGCATGAAATATTGACACATAATGGAAATATTTATTCTGAAGTATCTTTAAGCTTGTTAATGTTAACATTTGCACATTTTGTGGATGTGAGGATGAAATATTAATCCACTTTTTAGCATGAAATAACTCAGAAACTGAGCCCAACTTGATAATTTTCAAGTTACCTATTCCTTCAGTCGTAGAAAGAAAGAAATATTATTACCATAACATTATAAGTTATTAGAATAAAAAAGTGTTCATTTAATATAGTACAATTTAACGATAATAATAATAATAGGAGAGAGTGGGACATAACCTAATGGTTTTTGACTTTCTCAGTTTGTATAAATCTATTTACAGTAGGGTTCAGACTCTACAGAGACTCTACAGAGTATTCCCATTCTCAGTGTATATACACACACACACACACACACACACACACACACACAGTGGGGGGGGAATTATTTGACCTCCTGCTGATTTTGTACGTTTGCCCACTGACAAAGAAATGATCTGTCTATAATTTAATGGTAGGTTTATTTTAACAGTGAAAGACAGAATAATAATTAAAAAAATTAAGAACAACGATTTTCTAAAAAGTTTTACATTGATTTGCATTTTAATGAGTGAAATAAGTATCAATCAGCAAGATTTCTGGCTCCCAGGTGTCTTTTATACAGGTAAGGAGCTGAGATTAAGGGGACAGGACAACTGCACCGCATCAAAGGGACGATGGACGGGGCCATGTACCATCAGGGCCAGGGCATTGAAATGGGTCATGGATGGGTATTCCAGCATGACAATGACCCAAAACACAAGGCCAAGGCAACAAAGGAGTGGCTAAAGAAGCACATTAAGGTCCCATGGAAAGTCTGTGGAGGGAGCTGAAGGTTCGAGTTGCCAAACATCAGTCTCGAAACCTTAATGACTTGGAGAGGATCTGCAAAGAGGAGTGGGACAAAATCCCTCCTGAGATGTGTGCAAACCTGAAGACCAACTACAAGAAACGTCAGACCTCTGTGATTGCCAAGGGTTTTGCCACCAAGTACTAAGTCATGTTTTGCGAAGGGGTCAAATACTTATTTGACTCATTAAAATACAAATCAATTTATAACATACATTTATAAATGTGTATTTCTGGATTTTTTTTGTTGTAACTCTGTCTCTCACTGTTCAAATAAACCTACCATTAAAATTATAGACAGATAATTTCTTTGTCCGTGGGCAAATGTACAAAATCAGTGGGATCACATTTATTTTGCCCCCACTGTATAATATATATATATATACATACAGTGGGAAAAAGATTGTTTGATCCCCTGCTGAATATATATATATATAATTTTAATATTCATGAGTGAAGCTTTCGTTAGTTATAAAGAGGGAACGGCCAGTGTATAGAAACCAGCTGGTGAAACGAAACCGAAAGTGTAGCGAACGCAATAAGAAGCCGAACGGAGGGGGAGGGGGACTGCAACGAATAGTTCGGTTTGCTGACTGGAGTGATGACTGTTCAGGGAGAGTGAATCTCCAAAACATGTATGTGTCATATTACTACAATGCCAAGGACCAATCCAGGTAAGTCATAATGCATTTTGTTGTTAATATAGTTTGTATTTAAACACTTTTTGTATTTCTCTTTTCGGGAAATGTGTGAGGCAGTATTATCTGATAAAGGAAACCCAAGCGAATGTATGAGGAAGTTGTTATTGATGAGCAGAGATGATAGATTATGAGATTAAGTTTTGAGCTGAGGAAAAACATAAAACATTGTCATGAATTTGAGAATATATGTCGTTGCAGTCATTGAGGCGATGCGATATTCTGTGAACCCTTATGAAAAGTTTCCGTAGTTGTTGTATAATAACCATATTTTAACCGTAGTTTTCGCAATAAGACCATAATAACCACAGGTAAAATCATGGATGGCTCCTTAACGTGGTTAGACTGGTTTCTGTAAAGCAGACTGTGGCATGTGATATTAAAACACAGTACTGCAACTACAGCACTACCCCGTTCACTTCTGATTAATGGTAGTAGGCCAATAGTAAAACAAATACGAATTTTAATAAAAAATGGCACAAAATGATGTATTCTTTTTAGTGCTGTCAAATTATTAATCGTGATAACTCGCATCCAAAATAAAAGTTGTTGTTTACATAATATACAGGTCAAGCAGTGGCGTGCACAACGGGGGGCTCGAGCATCTGCCCATTTGAGGTCCGACGTTAAAGTGCCCTCGCGGTCCGGTCTGTGCGATATGAACGATACTAATATGCAGAGTATGCTGGTTGCGTAGGGCGCCATGTCCCGAAGGGGCAACATCCAAAAAAAAAAAAAAAAAACCCGTGACGCGCCATTCCCGCGACCGCGCCCGCAACCTGTGCTCACACCTCATGTTTGCAGCTGATCATTGATTAATGATTATATTGATCGACACCTATGCCCGTGAAAAGACATCAGCAATCCAGTCATCAGCAATTTCATTTTTTTATAAATGAAAACGAAGCCCGCACGTCACTTTCAGGTAGGCTATTCATAATCCAATAAGTATTAAGACTATATATATATATATATATATATATATATATATATATATGTTTTTGTAGTTATAAAAACAGACCCAAGCCAACAACAGCCTTTAAAATGACTTAAAATGCACTATATAAAAACAATGAGACAACCCTGCTGAAAAAAAACGATAGAACCATCACAGAAAATTCCAACACCATCACAAATGAATAACAAATAAATTACAAATGCCATTACAAACCATCAACTTTTAACCATTAAAAAAACATACACAAATGGTTTTCTGTAGTGTGTTTTCGGACATATTCCATTAGGATTTATTGGTTTTAACAAGCCACCAATAAAAGTTGATCAATTACCAGAAGAGACCAACAGGGTTCATTACAGTTTCCATTTAAATCAGTACAAGTCCCTTTATAACCAGTAAAACCATTAAAAGTTTTGTGATGGTGTTTATTGTATTTCTTTCCATATTACATGTTATAAATGCCTGTAAAGGGAACACTTTCACTCGACTGGCTCAATGTCTCTCTCTCCTCTCCACCTGTAGCTGGTGTGTGGTGAGCGCATCCACTTGATTGTCTCTATGACTCTCTCTCCTCTCCACCTGTATCTGGTGTGTGGTGAGCGCACTGGCGCCGTTGTCCTGTGGCAGCCGTAGCATCATCCAAGTGGATCATCCCCCCCCCATGATTTTAAAGAGCTTTGGGTGTACAGCAATACACAATAAAGTGCTATATAAATGCTTCATTCAGTTATTCATTGCAGTCATTCATTATTCATTCATAAAATAATGACAAAGATTTTCATCTTCACCCACTTTGGTCTAAATATCTGCCATACTAATAAAACATATTTTGTTACCTTGATAATGCTCTGTTTTTATGACAGGGAAATTAGTTTGGCTCAAATTGGCTGTAATGCTCAAACAACTTGCAAAATAGAAAAACCAACATGACAAGGAATCGTGATAAAATAGTGAATCGTGATACTATTAGCCGAGAGGAAACAACATCACCTACCCCCCCGGTCCATGATTGTGCCCTCCTAACGCCATTTTGCCACTGCAGGTGCATCTCAATAAATTTGAATGTCGTGGAAAAGTTTGTTTATTTCAGTAATTCAACTCAAATTGTGAAACTCGTGTATTAAATAAATTAAATGCACACAGACTGAAGTAGTTTAAGTCTTTGGTTCTTTTAATTGTGATGATTTTGGCTCACATTTAACAATTTTATGTATTTGTACCGTGTGTATTTATTATATATATATTAATACACACACTTACAGTATATATTTTGAAAATATATACATTTATATATTTATATTATATTATATTATTTTATTTTATATTTATTTTATATTATATATAAAATATAAACATAACATGTTTTTCTTAAATATATACATGCATGTGTTTTTATTTACAGTATCTCACAGAAGTCAGTACACCCCTCACATTTTTGTAAATATTTGATGTCTTTTCATGTGACAACACTGAAGAAATTACACTTTGCTACAATGTAAAGTAGTGAGTGTACAGCTTGTATAAAAGTGTAAATTAGTACACCCCTAAGTGTACTCACTTCTGTGAGATACTGTATATATACATAATAAATATACACCGTATACCCATATATATTATATTATTATACCCATTATATTTTGGATGTGATTAATCGCGATTAATCGTTTGACAGCACTCATATTTAATATATTTTATATAAAATATTTATCTTAGAGAATCTTTGACACTTAAACCTCTTTTGCAAAAAACAGGAAGCCACAAGCTTTGAGACGATAGAAAATGACAAGGAAGAGAAAGAGTGGAGAGAAAGGAAAGGCAGGTGCACAGAAGAAGGGGGCCCAAAAAAGAGATGGTAGCACACCATCCAGAACACGTTCACAGAGCCAAACGAAAGGTAAGCATACTAGTCACCCAAGCCCAGCCAGATCCAGAGGCCATGGAGGGCACAGCACAGGCACAACAGAGCCTGAACCGCTGAGTAAAGATGCTCAGACTCAAACAAGCCCAAGTGGGCTGGAAAACAAGAAGACTCAGACAGAGACTGTTAGTCAAACAACACAGCAGACACAAACAGAGCTCAATGGCAACACAGAGACCACAGAAGTGTCACAGCCAACAGAACTCAGTCCTGAAGATGTTAAGATGGAGGTGGAAACTGGCCGGTCAATGAGCAAAGGAAATGAACGTGATGGAGAAAATGATGAATGTGTTAAGAGGAAGAAAAGAAAAGTGAGTGAATCAAGGGAACCTACTGAGGAGACAAAAGAAAGGACCACACTCTCAGATTGTTGCAGAGAACAACAAGAAGAGATGGAGACAAGCGGAGATGGAGATAAGCAGAAAGATGCAGACACAAAGGAAAAACATTCAGGAGGAGATTCACAGAAAGACCAAGTCAAGTCAGGAACAGAAGAAACAAAATCATGCGCAGCAGCTGCTGCAGCAGGAAAGACTAATGAATCTAAGGAGAAGAGAAATCAGACAGCAGTGAATCAGGACAGCACAATGGAAAGCAAAAGAGTTCAAAGGTTTGTAGCCTTGTGCTTATGTCAGATGTTTGACCTACAATACATGTGTTCTATCTATCTATCTATCTATCTATCTATCTATCTATCTATCTATCTATCTATCTATCTATCTATCTATCTATCTATCTATCTATCTATCTATCTATCTATCTATCTCTCTATCTATCTATCTATCTATCTATACACACACACACACACACACACACACACATATACTGTATATATATATATATATCTTTTTTCTTTTCTTTTTTTTTTTTTAGAAAACATTCACCCGTGAGGCATCCAGCTGAATCAACGATGTTCACCTTCTACATTTATGCTGTTCTGGATAAAAGATTCAGATTTAACAAATTGTATGATTCCCTGGTGCTTGGTCTCCTTCAATCGAATCAAACTTTTAAACTTGAGATTAAAAATATTAGGTAAGTTTCTTCTTAATTTCTATTTTTATTTCCAATATATAGAACACAGCCTGTCAAATGCAATATGCATGAGGACATGTAACTGATGTTAAGTCATGAGATCTTTGTGTTGTAAAGTGTGATAATATTTTATTGTCATGTTTTTTCTTGTTACTCAGGGGCCTTGATTTGATTGAAGCAACATGTTCAGTTCCTGAAAGCACCGTGAGGGGTTGCACAATAAAATATAAGTATGCAGTGCATCAGAAACAAACGCAGACCATGGAAATAGCAGTGAGATATGTTGAGATCCCTGCTGACAATACTTTGAAAGGTACCAAAATCTGAAAATTGTTTTTTTTGGACAATTTCCTGTACATGGTGTGGTAATGCCTCATCTTGATATTGCATTTTCCAGAACTTCACCTTTATGAAGGCTATATAAGCTGTTCAAAGCCAGGATCTGTTCAAGATTGGTTCAAGAGTTGGTTTCAGTCTGAAAAAAAATACATTTCCAAAGGCTGGGAGACCTCTGCTCGTCTGTTTCTGGACAGTGTTTTTCAGAAATGGCAGCCATCTAACCTTGAGAGTAACAAAACATTTATACAACAACTAAATGATTACAAAAGGTTTTCAGTCACACCGGGTGCAATTCCCTGAGGGTCTGAAGCCATCTCCAATAAAAGTATGTGTGAGCATTTTAATGCTTTTAAATGCTTTATTCCGTTCAGCAGAGTAAAATGTCTGTAAGTGGGTTTATCTTTGTTATAGGTCTCAGATATGATTTCTGCTAAACTGAGTATGATTTTGAAAGAAGATTCAAAAGGAAAACAATCAGAGAGCTCAACTGGGATCAAATTGGAAGTGGCCCTCTCAGTGTTCCAGGTGTGCTGTGGCTGTGGTGTGGATCTCAGCACAAAGGACTGGGGCAAACTCTGCCAAGTAGTCTCTGAAAGGACTGCTTCTTTTGGAGAAATGCAAACAACCCTGACAGCTATACCTAATATTAACTTGTGAGTAAGGTCTATTTGAAAAAATCTATGGTTTTAGACAATTTGATTTATTTGTTTCCCCCAATACAAAGTATAAAGCAAATGCTTTTGTACTGAATAGTTGTTATTGTTTACATATTTAATGGGTATGTTTAGAAAAAAACACCACAATAATCATCATCATTTTGGTGTTTTTGCAGCACTGTGACGGGACTGATGAATCAATGTGCAAAGAACCTGATCTCAGAAGTGGTGTTACTTGTTCCTGTCCTTCATTTACTGAGAAAGCCAGGGGCAAAGTCAGATCCAGGATCAGTTAAGAATGAGCAGAGTTGGGCAGGGCTTGAAGGCATACAGTACCCATATTTTAGGGAAAGAATTCGAGATTTCCCTGACAAAAGGAGGTCTGTCTGAATACCTTTTGAGGAGCACTTTTATTATCAAAATGTCATAATGAATTGAACATAAATATGAGATACATGATACATGTGTTTCTAAATTTGCAGGATGGTCCTTCAGCTGATCAAAGATCACTCATCAATGATCAAGGATAATCCTTTCTTGTTGAAAAGCTGGCTTTCCATGGTTGCGTTTGAGGACATCTCTGAATTTGCTGAGCTGACAGGAACTATTCCTGAACTCCTGATCCAGAGCATGATGTGCAGAATGAAGGAGTCTGAACAAAACACTGATTCCAACCGCACAGAAAAAAACCTAGAGGTATTTAATTAAGGGCACATTCTGTAGCTTGCACCACAGGTTTTGCATTCGGCACAGAGAGAACATTTTCATTCCAACAAATGTTTGTTTTTAAATTGCAGGCAACTGAAAAGGTTCTGAACCTCTTGTTGAAGAGTGTGGAGGACAGAGAACGGTGTGCAAGTTTATTAAATGTATTTATTAAACGTTGTAAGCTTAAAACTTTGATATTAGACAGGTATTAATGCAGAATTTCTTTAATCACAGAATCGCAGAGTTCAAATCTGGCCCAATCCTTTGGTGTTGCAGAAGTGTGCACAAGAGTGTTTGCAAAAGCGCTCGACTTGTCCCACAATACAGAGTCACAGTGCTCTCATTCAAACTCCTGCTTAAAACAGCTGAAATTCTTCATGATCATTTTTCAATGGTACTGTATCATCGAGGTCTTCTTGAGAGTCATTTTAAAGGAGGTATTGTGTCTCATTAAGCAAATTATTTTATTTTTCAGGGTGGAGAGGAAATGAAACAAAATCAAAAACAGCTCTTATCCATGCTTAATGAAATTCAAATGGATTTCAGTAAATGGAGAGATGGGCTGCTATACAGTCCTCTGATGAAGGACTCTAAAATATCTTACCCTAAAGAACTACAGGTGTAGTAATCAGTACAGCCGACCAACTTTATGCTAGACTTTAAGAATGTGAAACTTTTTTCGATACTGTTCTTTGAATTCTACCAAGAGATCAATTTGTGTCTTTTAGATCCTTTATCACCCAAATATCTTTGTACAATGCACATTTTCAGGTTAGAGAACATGGTAAGTGACTGGATCTATAAAACAATAATTGTTGGTTTTGTTCATTCTTCTTTGTAGTTGTGGAATGATTTGTATGGAATTGAGTGTTCAATACCAGGCGTCTCTGAAAGCTGGAAGGGTTTATTAGACCAAGGCCTGAGACTGAGACTGTCCCAAGTAAGATATTAACTTTATTTTAGAAGTATATACCTTGAAAATTGTACATAATGTATGTCACCATCCTCCTTTTGTTTTTCAGATCTCTGACATTGACAAGATTGTTGTATGCTGTCTGGAGATGTCAGCAAAGACTATCAAGAATAGTCATGCAAACCTTCAGTCTTGTATCAAAGAGATGTGTCAGGCTGCTGTTAAGAACCAGTGTAAGGTAATGTCAACTTTTCATGCTGAAATAATTATATTGTTTATTATTTTTGCTGTATTGTTGTACTGTATGTGTCACTCTCTTGTTTTCTGTTTACAAATGAAAAGGATTGGTCTATTTGTAAGTACATTTGTACATCTTGTTTTGGTACATTTTTGTTTTAGTTTCTTTTTTTCTTGCAGGCAAATAAGGAAAGATACCTTTTACAGCATCTTTTTACCAAGTCCATTTCATGGCCTGTTGTGTCCTCCATTCTTGTGGAGTCAGCAGCTCGCTTTGGAGAGAATCTTGAAGGTCGTCTACTGGACCCACAGTCAGCAATCAACTTTCTCTTGTCTCAAGGTACAGTGACCAGTTCTTATAAGTTTCATGGTTTTAATATAGACTAACAACAAAGTGAATAGTCAGAGAAGGAACACTTTGACACAGTTTAATAATCTGTCATGTATATACAGGTACATCTAATAAAAAATTTGAATATCGTGATTTTTTTTTCTTGTAACTTATTTCAAAAAGTGAAAATTTCATATATTTTAAATTCATTACATGTAAACCTTTCAAACGTTTTTTCGTTTTCATTTTGATGATTAGCGCTTACAGCTAATGAAAGCCAAAAATCCAGTATCTCAAAAATATTAGAATATTTACATTTGAGTTTCAATAAATGATCGTATACAGTATAAATTCCGGGTATCTCTTGTTCTTTGAAACCACAATAATGGGGAAGACTTCTGACTTGGCAGTGGTCCAGAAGACGATCATTGACACCTTCCACAAAGAGGGTAAGTCACAGAGGGTCATTGAAAAGTCACTGAAAGGTGTGGCTCTTCACAGAGTGCTGTATCAAAGCATATTAAATGCAAAGTTGACTGGAAGGAAGAAATTGGATAGGAAAAGGTGCACAAGCAACAGGGATGACCGCAAGCTTGACAATACTGTCAAGCAAAGCTGATTCAAACACTTGGCGGAGCTTCACAAGGAGTGGACTGAAGCTGGATTGAGTGCATCAAGAGTCACCACGCTTAGATGTCTTCCGGAAAAGGGCTACCAAGCCACTTCTGAAACAGAAACAACGTCAAAAGAATCTTACCTGGGCTAAAGAGAAAAAGAACTGGACTGTTGCTCAGTGGTCCAAAGTCTTGACTTGGACTTTTCAGATGAAAGTAAATTTTGCGTTTCATTTGGAAATCAAGGTCCCAGAGTCTGGAGGAAGAGTGGAGAGGCACAGAATCCATGTTGCTTAAAGTCCAGTTTGAAGTTTCCACAGTCAGTGATGATTTGAGCTGCCATGTCATCTGCTGGTGTTGGTCCACTGGGTACGCAGCCATCTACCAGGAAATTTTAGAGCACGTCATGCTTCCTTCTGCTGACAAGCTTTATGGAGATGCTGATTTTATTTTCCAGCAGGACTTGGCACCTGCCCACACTGCCAAAGGTGCCAAAAGCTGGTTCAATGACAATTTTTTACTGTGCTTGATTGGCCAGCAAACTCGCCTGACCTGAACCCTATAGAGAATCTATGAGGTATTGTCAAGAGGAAGATGAGAGACACCAGTCCCAACAATGCAGATGACCTGAAAGCCGCTATCAAAGCAACCTGGGCTTCATTACACCCGAGCAGTGCCACAGGCTGATTGTCTCCATGCCACGCTGCATTGATGCAGTAATTCATGCAAAATGAGGTCAAACCAAGTATTGAGTGCATAGAAATTAACATACTTTTCAAAAGCCGGACATTTCTGTTTAAAAATCCTTTTTTATTGATCTTATGTAATATTCTAATTTTCTGAGAGACTGAATTTGTTTTTTTTTCATTATCTGTAAGCTATAATCGTCAAAGAAATTCAAGGAATAAAGGCTTGAAATATTTCACTCTATATGTAATGAATCTATATAATATATGGGTTTTACTTTCTGAAATGAGTGTCAAAAAATATTGACCTTTTTCATGATATTCTTATTTTTTTTTAGATGTACCTGTACATAAATACCTTAGGGGCAGCAGTTGTTCTTTAACATTGTGGCTTATGTTTAATTTTTATAGACAAATGGAATCAGTGGAAGTTGGAAGATGATGCCAGTCGTTTAATAGCAGATTCTGTGTCATCCTTGGGTTTTCTGATTCAGACCCTTTGTCAGGGAAGTATATTCGTAGGCCACCTTAAGACCATCCTTAAGTCTAAAAGTCCATTTCAGATCCTTTACAACCAGTGTAAGTGTGATGCACAAAGTATAATTACAATTTATAGAAGACTCGTTAGGCACAAGCTTATTCAACATTTTGTTTATTTTGTCATTAGATAAGAAGAACAACAAAGAAGAGAAAATCTCAATCAATGTGTCAGAGCTACTCAGTCAAAGAGAAGATGACTTGAAAGCCTTTGAAAAACAGAAGGAGTTCATGACCAACCTTATTAATATGCTGGGAAGATTACTGATGTTGTAGATGGTAAGGAAGTTACCTTTGGACAGGGGTTTTCAAACGTTTTGATACCAAGGATAGCATTAAACATAAAAAAACATTTGTCAAGTCTTTTATGAAGCTCTCTAAAGATGTAGATAAAATTATAATGTTTTATAGGCTTATCATTTTTTTTTTAAATGTCATAATTTTGCCTCAGTACCAGAGGTTACTTCCCTTGAAGACATGGTCAAAACCAACCTGCAGATGGTAACTCTGGACAAACTGGTGGAAGTGCAGACATATTTCTCTAAAGAGGATCTTGACAAAAGCAACACAAGGCGAATGTTATTCTACAGTGTTGATCCTCAAGTCCTAGACATGGCACGGGAGATGCATGAAGTGAAAACCAGTGACCTTCTTCTATCTTTATGGCGAGAAAAGGCAATGGAATACTTTATGCCTGGTCCTTACCTTTTGTCACTAGGCCTTACAGACATCCATGACAGAATCTGGAAGCCTTGTCTCACTTACTTCCTCAACCTTGGTCTACGGATTGCAGTTGGTGCAACTACTTTTAAAGAGGTTGACCAAGCTTTGAAATGGTGTGGGGACAGGGGTGAAGGAGATCGTTTAAAGAAAGAGCTTACTTTGATGGCCACTATGCTGAAAAGCCATCAGGCGCTGGATGAGAACTGGCCAGAGAATCGGCTCAATCAGATTCAGGAATACAAACGCCTTTACCATGCTTCAGAATCTGCTGAGGTCATACTGAAAATCAAAGATAAATTGGAATTACAAGGAGACTTCAGCCATATTCATAGCCTGATTCAAGTGGTAATGAACCAATCATTATTGTGATTGTATTATATTAAACATGTATCTATGTTTGTTTAGATTTGTGAACATTTTATTCTTCTATATATATAGAGAGATGACTCCTTCCAACAAAACACTCTGGGTTCGCTGAGTGATGACCTCATCAGAGCCAGGCAAAACCTGGCAGATGTCAAACGCCAGCACACAGCCTGTCTGAAGGCATTTTTGGAAAGTGATACTCTGATCAAATGGGTCAAAATGCAAATTCCAAGTAAGATTTTTTTTTTTTTTATCTGTTTTATAGTGTTGTAGTGTGGAAAAAAATCTTATTTAATTTGTTTCGTCTAGGTTTAAGAGAATTGAAAACCTTTATGGAACTGGCCTCAATTTCTGCTGGGGAGAATGATGCAGACATTGATAGGCTAGCCAGTTTCGAGACTGTTGTGATGGGTTATGGCCCTTTGCTTTACTCACTACCAAAACATGCAGGATTTGAAGTTTTTATTGACTGTGCTAAGCAAGTATGGGACATCCTTGACAAAGATAAGAAACTCGTGGATAAATTGGTCAGTTTCTGCAAACAATTAACTAATACAATAATTTAATTTAAATGGTTCAGTACAGCTCTAATCTTCCATTTAATAGGTGTTGAATTATGCTTCTTTTAATGCATAATTTAAATCTTGTTTACAGGTAGACTCCAGGCGTTGGTTGGATTGGCTGAAAGGTTTAAGGGAGACTCATGGCTCTGTTGAGCAATCGTCTTTGTCAATGGCCTCAGATATTAACACTGGAGGCGTGTATCATGTGGGCTGGCCTGAAGATTTCAATGGGAAAGTAAGTAGATACTATGATAAAAATGTTCAGCGCTTAAAATCTGACTTTTTACAAATATTTTCACAAAAATGTTTCTGTAAATCAGTTAAAATATTCCATTAAGCAAACATACCGTACGACGGGTAAGTTTGTGAACATCTGTTTAGTAAAAGAACAGTGTCTTGTTGTGATATGTTTGTAGACAGGTTTGGACAAAGTATTTTGCGTGAAGGTGACAAAGAATGAAAAAGAAAAGACATACAATCTTAATGATCTCCTAGAGCTACAGAATAAGCTCATGCTGATGTCTTCAAAAGGGGAGCATGGAAGGGAGCAAGTCAACAAGTTTACTCAAGTAGGTCCATTATCACAATTGTCCACCAGCCAAGAAATATTATACTGTGTATGTCTGCAAACATAAAATTCCTATAAAGATCTCTATATTTGCATCAGATTATTAAAAGAAATTGGTATTAGTTTTGTGGAGACTTATTTCTATTTACATCTTGTAGGTTTTTGAAGGAGTTCAGAGGATGGGCCGCATCCTCCTTCAGTTGCGCACATCGGGCAATATGCTATTTCGAAACTGGGGGGCACAGATAACATGCAATGACCAAGATCAACCCTGCATTCAAGTTAGCTTTACCCAGTTGAGCAAGTGTGTTGCATATCATGGTGAGGTTGAAGAGGAGCTTCAAAAACTGTGTCGCTCTCTGGAGAACTTTCATAAGGATTGGTGTAACCACTTATCTAAGACACGCTCTCAGTACTACACACTGAATCATTACACCTCAGAGCAAATTGTTTTTCTTTGCGAATGGATCAACAGCATTAGCATCAAAAGGAAACCTGTGCCACAACAAATGTGGCATCTTTTGACTCCTATTAAACCAGATTGTAACTTAAATGACATAAGAGAGGCCTTTGAAAAAGCAACGGAGACAGAAGAATCTATGGTGCAAGATGACATGGCAGAGGAATCAGTACAAAACAGTGATTTTGACCTGCCTTTGAGCTTCAGTTTACTAGATTTGGTACTGAATGCTTAGAGGATCTGTGGCAGCAATTTAAAGAGAACATGTCCAGGTTCCTTACCCAATATGTGGATCTCGAAACACTTGGACGTTTCCTCTCCAAACTGTCTGACATTAATCAAATGCACATCAGACGCAAGATACCTCCTATTCTACAAGAGGGAAGGCCAAACCTTGTCCAGTGCCCTGTTGTGGAATTGATTAGCACAACTCTGTCTTTTTACACAGAGAGTCCAGAGCATCCTCTTCCAACAACTGATGAGGTATTAATGTGCCAGGAGGAGACAACTGAAGAGGAGGTGGAGATTTTCCTCCGCCGCTGTCTGGGATCCCAAGGCACTGCAAGCAATCATCAGAAGATATACACGCTGGTCGATCCAGGTTCATTGACTTATGATGTGAGCGTGGCACTGGTGGAATGCTTTGAGACACTAGAAAGGAGTGCTGGGCCTCATTACCTTCTAGTGATGGTCTGTCCTGTAAACCAGGATAGATATGTTCCTTCCTTCTTCAGCAACTATAAAGTACAAACAGGTCTGAGTATATCTACAGAGAGAATTAAAGACTATCTTCACCATCACTTCCGTATACCATCAGAGCTTGTTCCCTACTCAGAAGTATATCCAGGCCAGCTCTCTGTCTGGATGATTTCATCCGAACGTCCAGCTGTTGGTATGTTTTAGATAATATTTGTATATGTTTGTATATTTAAGTCAACATGAACAAAGTGGACTCTTTTAATTTTTTGTATGCATTTTCTTGACTCAATATGCATGATTTATTGGTGCATGTTATTGAAAAAAAAGTGTTTTATCAAGCTGTAATACAAGCCGAATTCTGGAACTGTTGGGATGTTTTTTAAATTTGAGTAAAATGAAAACTAAAATTTTAAATCACATGAGCCAATATTTTATTCACAATAGAACATAGATAACATAACAAATGTTTAAACTAGTGGTGGGCATAGATTATTTTTTTTTATCTAGATTAATCTCACTGTAATCTTGGTTAAGATTAATCTAGATTAAAATGGCTCATTTGAATTCTGCCGAAGGCATTCAGAATATGTGTGCTACCCAAATAATGACTAAAAGTAAGTCTTTGAGAACGGGTTTCTCAAGCCAGGTGGCGCATTAGACCAGGGGTTCATCTCCTGTTTCCAAAATGCATCACAAACTTTAATCTCTTCCGTCCCAATCCCATGAAAAACTGGGGAAAATCCCGTCCTGCTCCACTCCGGAAGAATGACTCCCATTCCCTCCCACTCCCGTGTTGTTGTTTTTTTGTTTTTTTTGCCGATAACTGTCAATTACAGTAAAAATATAGTACAGATCACAGCGTGCCCACCTTATTAGTTGAATAAAAACCCAAAATTTCGTTTTTTGTTATTATATTGAACTGAAAGCCATCTTATGCACAGTGTTGCACAGATTAAATTTCATGTAAATCATCCATGCTAACACACACGTCTTCTATTTTTTTTTTTTTGATATTTCACTCTCCATAGATATATTTTTTCAAAGACGGAGTTTCAAGTTTCTCGCTCAAGTTCACATGAGCCTAAAGCGCATCCTGTTTGCTTAAAAGCGCAACGTTCGTTGTTATTCTGAGTGCACACAAATAAACGAGAGTCTTTACAGATTCGAAAGATGTATTAGGCTACTTTATCTGACCAAGAATGACGGAGATTTTAAGAGCAAGTGAGCGCACCGAGCCTGTCCTGAAACGCCTTCCACACAAACACTTCAATAGCACACATTTCTCAGGTTAACATCATATTGAGCGGCCATGTAAAGTTGCTACTACATACATCTTTCAGATAAAAAGCCATATTTGAGGTTGATGAATGATAGGTGAGCGTTTGGATGTCCTGCCCGAGTGTATTACCACATAGACCAGCCGTTAACAATCTGTCCATCACGGATCGCGCCATTCACTTAACCAGCCACACCAAAGCAAACATGAGGAGAGCATACAGAGACAGGGCAACTAGAATTGAGTTCAGAATTAAAATATACAGTTTATAGTTTATATTTGTGTGTAAAGTTGGGTATCATTACTATTCCCGGTCCCGCCCACTCCCGATTAAATTTTTTCCTCTCCGTCCCAATCACGTGATTCGTAGCGATTTTGTTTCCCATCCCGGGATTCCCAAAAATGCCAGCCTCTAGTTCAAGACTGCTCGCCCCTACAGTGCAATTCGACTAGGTATACATCCGCTTAAAATATCAGGGTGAAAGTCATCATAGCTTGCGTAGTATAGACCCAGCTCCCAACCCAACTTTGAGAATAGATTAACGGCGTTATTTTTTTTATCACCGATAAGAGTCTCACGTTAACGGCCCACCACTAGTTTAAACTGATAAATTTTACAATTTTATGCACAAAATGAGGTCATTTCAAATTTGATGCCTACTTCAGGTCTCAAAATAGTTGGGACGGGGGCATGTTTACATGGTGTAGCATCTCCTCTTCTTTTCAAAACCGTTTAATGACATCTGGGAACCGAGGTTATGAGTTTCTGGAGATTTGGTGTTGGAATTTGGTCCCATTCGTGCCTGATATATAGGTTTCCAGCTGCTGAGGAGTTTGTGGACATCTTTGACGTATTTTTCATTTAATGATGCGCCAAATGTTCTCTATTGGTGAAATATCTGTACTGCAGGCAGGCCAATTCAGCACCCAGACTCTTCTAATATGAAGCCATGCTGTTGTAATAGCTGCAGTATGTGGTTTTGCATTGTCCTGTTGAAATACATCATTTGGAGGGGAGCATATGTTGCTCTAAAACCTTTATATACATTTCAGCGTTCATAGTGCATTCCAAAACATGCAAGCTGCCCATACCTTATGCACTTACACACCACCATACCATCAGAGATGCTGGCTCAGCAGATTCTGGAAGGTCTCCCTCCTTTTTAGCCGGAGGACACGGCATATGGCTTCCTTTTTGCATGATAGAGCTTTAGTTGGTATCTGCAGATGGCACGGCAGATTGTGTTTACCGACTGTGGTTTGTGGAAGTATTCTGGGCCCATTTAATAATGTCAATGACAGAATCATGCCGATGAGTGAATCAGTGTCGGCTGAGGGCCCAAAGACCACAGGGATCCAACAAAGGTCTTTGGCCTTGTCCCTTACGCACAGAGATTTCTTCAGTTTCTCTTAATCTTTTGATGATGTTATGCACTGTAGATGATGCGATTTGTAAAGCCTTTGCAATTTGACATTTAGGAGCCTTGCTTTTAATGTATTCCACAATCATTTTATACACTCTTTCACAGATTGCCTCTGCCCATCTTTACTTCTGAGAAACTCTGCCTCTCTAAGACATCGCTTTTATAGCTAATCATGTTACAAACCTAATGTAAATGACCTTAATTAGTTGCTAGATGTTCTACCAGCTCAATCTTTTCAAAAGTGGTTGCTTTTTCAGCCCTTTGTTAACCCCATGCCAACTTTTTTGAGACCTGTAGTAGGCATCAATTTTGAAATGACCTTATTTAGTGGATAAAAGTGTAAAATTTCTCTTTTTAAACATTTGTTATGTTATCTATGTTATATTGTGAATAAAATATTGGCTCATGCGATTTGAAAGTCTTTTAGTTTTAATTTTATTCAAATTGAAAAATGACCCATCATTTCCGGAATTCAGGTTGTAATTTGCTTTATCATTGCATTTGAAGGGGCTTTATTTTCTGGGCTGATGTTATGAATCCCTCTTATTTTAAAATCCCTTTCCTCCCACCATCTATGTGTCCTAAAAATTGTAATTGAATATATCACATTGTGGAAGTAAAATAGGTTGTTTCATGTTGTTAAATACAGTATGGTGAAATTGTTACCAAATATTATGCTGATATTTTTTTCTATTTCTCTATAATTTTTTTCCTATTATTGGTGCAGGAAAGTCTCTATATGTCAAGCGTCTATTTGAGCAGTTCAAAAAAGAGTTTCCGACAGCCACCTGTCTTACAATCAGACTCATCGAGCCCTGCGTTGACATGGATAGATTTGTCCAAACCCTGTCTGAAAGACTGGCTCCACTGAGAGAGCGGGACCCTGTGCTGTTGCACATTGATATTGCAGCTGTATGTTTTATTTAAAAAACATACATTTTTGCTATACCATTACATGCACTATTATATACAGTACTAACTGTGAGTCACTAATAATTTGTCTCACTACATTTATTTTTATGTCAGTTACGTCATGGCTTGGAGGAATTCCTATTCAAATTACTCATTATAGGATGTCTTAGTGACAGCAAAGGAACTATATGGAGGAGAAATGCAGCTCACTTGGTGGCAATTGAAGCACTTCAGCAAGTTCAAAATAGTCAAAACCAGATGGAGGTGCAAACTTTTTCCATTTTGGTAACTTTTTGCTCATTGAACAACAGTTGTGCTACAGGCATTAACCTGTTTTTTTTTACAGATAACCAATGGGTTTTTGCATGCACTTCCTACTATCTTCTGCAGACCTCCTAAAGATGTCAAAGCTTTGGAGATCAAGAGAAAAAAAGGGGAGTACACATCCTTAGATCCACTGATGGATAATGAAGAGTTTAAAAGTGAGGCAATTCAGAGACCCTACCAATACTTGAGAAAATTCAACAGGAATGTGAACTTGGACCGTTTCAAGTATCAAGCTCAGTCTGTACAAGGTGATCCGGTTGACTGTCTACATCATCTTTTATCAAACTACGGCCTGAAAGACCCATCATGGGCAGAATTAAAGCACTTTACTTGGTTTCTTAACCTGCAGCTTAAAGACTGTGAGAATTCTTTGTTCTGTGATCCAGACTTCCTTGCTGACAATTTAAGTGGCTTCAAGGACTTCATAGTAAAATTCATGATTCACATGGCTCGAGACTTTGCCTCTCCATCCATTGACATCTCTGATGAGAGCCCCACCTTTTTCTCTGAGAATGAGGATGAGGAAGATATCCTAGCTAAACTATGTATTCGAAAACAATGGGAGAATGAACCTCACCCATATATATTTTTCAATGCAGACCATTTCCACCATGTCTTTCTTAGGATTCCATGTGCAGAAAATTGGGACAATTCTTAATGCAGTTGATCCAAGAAGTGGCAAAGTGTTAATGGGAAATGTGATGACACAAGAGCTCTTTTCAGACATTGAGCAACAAAGAATTAACCTTTCTGAGAACTTTGATGACCTGTCCAGAGAAGACAAGATTCGAAAAATGTCCTTAGTTGTTGGTGCCAAAAAGGCTGGGGAAAAGGACCCTACGTTGAATTTGATCCAGACCCTACGTATGAACTCACTACTGACAATGTCATGAAGATGTTGGCTATTCATATGAGATTCAGATGTGAGATTCCAGTGATCATCATGGGAGAAACTGGCTGTGGGAAGACGCGGCTTATACGCTTTCTCTGTGATCTGCAACGTGAAGGCAGAAAGGTTGAAAACATGAAACTAGTCAAAGTTCATGGAGGTACTACTTCTGAGGTAATCTATAGGAAAGTGCAAGAAGCCGAAGAACTTGCTCAGAACAACCGTCAAAAATATAAACTTGACACAGTTTTGTTTTTTGATGAAGCCAACACAACCGAAGCAATATTTGCTATTAAGGAAGTGCTATGTGACAAAACTGTACAAGGGTACCCTTTGAAGAAAAATTCTGGTTTGAAAATAATTGCTGCCTGTAATCCATACAGAAGACACACACCCAGAATGATTGAGCGCTTGGAGCGTGCTGGGCTAGGATACAGAGTGAAAGCTGAAGAAACAGAGGATCGCCTTGGTAAAGTTCCCATGAGACAGCTTGTGTACCGTGTGCACCCTTTACCCCCAAGCATGGTGCCCCTGGTATGGGATTTTGGACAATTAAGTGATTCAGCCGAGCTCTCTTACATCCGTCAAATTGTGCAGAAACAAGTGAGAGATCATGAACTGCCTTGTGCATGCCAGAATGTGATCACAAAAGTTTTGGCTACCTCTCAAAGATACATGCGCAGACAAGCAGATGAATGCAGCTTTGTAAGTCTTAGGGATGTGGAGAGATCAATGTGTGTCCTAGTTTGGTTTTACAACCACAAAGTTGATATTTTTCCAGGTTGCCACTGGAGAGAAACTGAGCTGATGACCTTGAAGTGCTTGGTGCTTGCCATAGGTGTTTGTTATTACCCATCACTTGAAAACAAAGGGACATACCTAGCGACTATAAGCGAATGCTTTCCTTGTCCGTTCAACTCCAGAGAGTCACTGGAGCAGGAGATAACTTCATGCCAAGACTTTTTTCTTGAGACAATCCAAACAAGAGATACAATTGCCAAAAATCTGGCTTTGAAAGAAAATGTCTTCCTCATGGTTGTCTGCATTGAGTTGAGAATTCCACTCTTTCTGGTTGGCAAGCCAGGGAGCTCAAAATCTCTTGCTAAGGCTGTTGTAGCAGATGCAATGCAACGTCAGGCCTCTCACTGTGACTTATTCAAGAAACTCAAGGAAGTTCATATGGAGTCTTTTCAATGCAGCCCTCACTCAAGCCCTGAGGGAATCATTGGAACCTTTCGGAACTGTGCCCGTTTCCAAAAAGACAAGAATTTAGATGAGTATGTGTCAGTAGTTGTTCTAGATGAAATAGGACTTGCAGAGGACTCTCCTCAGATGCCACTGAAGACTTTGCATCCTCTTCTAGAGGATGGATGCATAGACAGCGACAACCCACAACCATATATGAAGGTTGGATTTGTTGGAATCTCAAACTGGGCTCTCGATCCAGCCAAAATGAACAGAGGTATTTTTGTGTCTCGTTGGGACCCAAGTGAGAAAGATTTAGTAGAGACGGCAGAGGGAATCTGCTCATCCTCCCATAATAACAATCTTCTCAAAATCAAGCACCTCCTGCCAAAGTTGGCAAAGGGCTACCTAGACATCTGTAAAACTGACGTTGAACAATTCTTTGGACTCAGAGATTATTATAGCTTGGTGAAAATGATTTTTGCAACAGTCAACAGTTCAGATCAAGAACCATCTGACAGTGAGTTGGCAGAGGCTTTGTTGAGAAACTTCAGTGGACAAAGGGATGATTTTGATCCTCTTGATTACTTTCGGGACATCTTCCAAAACACTGAAGTCCAAAGGTCAAGTACACTGAAAATGATTGAACAAAATCTTGACTGCAACAGTGACAAAGAGTGCCGGTACCTTCTTTACTCACAACTAACAATGCTGCCTTGTACATTATCCAACACCACATTTTCTCCAAGGAGAACTATGCATGCCCTGAAATTGTCTTTGGATCAGGATTTCCCAAAGACCAGGAGTATGCCCAGATATGTCGCAATGTGAGTAGAATAAAGGCATGTATGGAGACAGGTCAAACAGTCATCCTACTGAATCTCCTCAATTTGTATGAGAGCCTGTATGATGCCTTGAATCAATACTATGTCTGTTTCAGTGGACAGAATTATGTTGACTTGGGACTTGGTTCACATAGAGTAAAGTGTCGAGTTCACAAAGACTTCAGACTGATTGTGGTGGAGGACCAGGAAAAAGTCTACAAAAAGTTTCCAGTTCCACTTAAAAACAGACTGGAGAAGCACAAAGTTGATAGGAGTACGGATTTGACTCCTTGGCAGCACAGAGTTTTGGAAAAACTCAAAATGTGGGCAGAAGACTTCTCAAAAGTTCATCAATCCACTGAAGCAAAATTTAGCTTATCAGATGCCTTTGTTGGGTTCCATGGGGATGCTTGTGCCAGTGCACTTCTGCAGGCTTTAGAGAAAATACAAAAACGGGGCCATGATAAAGCTGCTCAAAACAATGAATTACATTGCATTCCCAAATGCTATAATGAAATAAGTGAACCAAGTAAAGAGGGCTCTAATATTAATGTGGCCAAGGATGTATACATGAAGAAAGAGGAAAGTGAGGCTCATCACATTGATGAAGATGAAGATGTGACAGAGTCTCAAGAGGAAATGAACAAATTCATTGATGAGGGGGAGGTGGAAATGGAAGGAGAAGGTGCCTCAATGGAAGTTGACAACAAGGTACAGGATGCAAAAGTTTATGAAGACACTGAAACTCTTGGAGATGCTTCTGAACTTGTGAAAATGGATGATGAAGATCCTGTTGACATTGAGGAAAGAGACAGCCTGGACTCAAACAAAACCATGGATGAGGAAGAGCAAGTCTACGAAACTGCCAAAAGCCTTCTCTTGAATTGTGCCTCACCAGACTCTGTACTTAGATTAAAGTATTCCGAATTTGGAAATCAGGAGAAAGACATACTTCAGAGAATGTATTTTCATCAGCAAAGCCATCAATCTCTCAGAGACCTATTAGACAACCATCTGAACAAAAATGATCATGACAAGAACAGATTCTTGGAGGTAATGTTTACTTTTGTAGAAGTTTCCCAATGCACATATTCTTGTTAAAGATTTTAAGCAACATGTACTTGATTTAATGTCTTATCTCTACCAATTTACCTTGCAAAATCAATGCATATGTTTTCTGTAACCAGGTAACTACATTCTCCAATCTTCTCACTGAAGCTGATGTGAGAAAACTTGCCCCAGCCTTGGGCTTGTCCACGGAGCGGTTTCTTCTGCTCTCTTTACACCAATTTGACACAGAAGCTTCTTTTTGCAGCAAGATACGGTAATCTTTATATTATTTTTGTTTACTTTATTCAGAACCTTTCACAACAAATGGTCAACACTTTCTAAAACAGTGTACCTCTTTTCCAAAGGTCCTTCCTGAGGGAATCTGGACTTTCACTGCACATTCTTTTGGTTCAGATGGACATGGAAGAGTCCTTGTGCAAAAATGAACTTATTGCTTCAGCAAAGTAGGTCCTTTTATGTTGTTTAAATCAGGTTTCAATTTATTAAGAACCCAAATAATAGGAGTCAGAATCTAATGACATTTTATCTCTCACTCTTCTTACATTAGGTATTGTACCATGAATGACATCTTGTCCTTAAAGTCAGATGAGTGCAACTTCTATACTGTGTTTATAACAAAGCTCTCCCGAATTGGGCAGCATTGTAGAAAAAGTGGCAACAAGTACACTGGCTTTCAAGGAGGTAAGTGTATTAATCTTGGCAGGTGAAACTTTTGTGGTGTGTTTAGATATTGTCGAATAACATTCTTATCATGTGTCTTTTTACTAAAGGAGTTTGGCTGTCTGCACATATTGATGACCTCAGAGATTCCAGTGACATGACCTTAAATCTTAAGGCTTTTTGTGGAATACCTATAAGTAAACTCATCTCCCAGAAAGTCGATTCAGGTATGTAATGTACCAGTAACCAAAAGCTGCCAGCAGCTTAGACTATTAACAATCCCCCTAACCCTTTGTATATAAGAAAAAAAATTAAACATGAAATTATACCTCAAATCAATGCAGCTTGTTGTGAGGCGAAGTATTAGTGATTTATCTTAAAATTTCTTCCGAATGGACGATTCAAATCCCAAAGACTTGCACTGAAGGAAAGACCCAAGCCGTATTGGTCTAAAATGCCTAGAACACCCTAGCTACACCATGTCTTGTCAACTTTGCACAAGCACAACATTTTCTTCACAAATAAATATATATATAAACAGTAGATTTTTTACAGATGTCAACGAATCAGAGGAATTTAATAAAAGTGGACCAGAAAGTGAGAAGGTAAAATGATTTAAGCTTGTAACAGATTGGATATACATCAGAGATGTGCTATATCAGAAATATTTTCATACCTCCTGACAGAAATGCTGTGTTTAATTGGTTGTCAGGGAGATTCAGTGCATCTACACAGTTTGTCTTTGTTGAGATCCTGCACCCAGAAAGCTGTTTCATTGCTGAGAGATACAGGCAAAAAAATATCCAGGAGTGTGAAGCGCATGAACATATTGTTTGGCCTTCTGAGAGGGGACCCTGGGCGGATAGGAGGTTAGCCCCTGTAAAGTACTACGGAAAATTGAAACCATGAGAAATGATAAGCTTAAGTCACAAATTCTTGTTTATATGTATTTTCAGTACGGTTCCAGGAAGTGTTGCTAAGAAGGCTGGAGTTTTCACTGATGCGGAGGGAGGAACTGATTCCTAATGCAGACAATTGGGTTTATAAAGTGGCGAAGAACCGTGAAGCTCTGCAGGAAGGTGGAACACTTCGGTACTGCATTACTGTCTATCTCAGATGTTTAAAATAAGATGATGCTTAGGAACGATTATATCATGTCAATCAAAAGGAGTTGGATAATAATCTCAAAGAATTCAAACTTGTGTGGAGAAAATAATGATGTGGAACAACTTTTAACTGGGAATACAATTACAGTAGAATTGTTATTTGTAAGCCTTGCACAAGGCCTTTAAAATAATCCTACCAAATGCTGTCATATCTGCACCATGAGATAAATCAAAATTCAAAGTTTACTGCAGTGGATGATCAGCCGTAGATTAGAGATAACTAACAAGCTAGCAAAAAAATTCTGTATTTGTGTTCAGGCACACTTTGTGGCGCAACCTACAGGGTGTTTTGACTCCAGTGTTTGCCCAAGTTCTAGAAGTTTTGGACAGGGACTGCAACTTGTACCTTCTGTATGGAGAGGGGCTCAGTGATGGTCTGGCGCAGTTCTGGCTGGATATCTTTGAAGATAAACAGCTCCTTGACATAACTGTCTCACAAAATCCAAGGTATTTTTAAATATATGAAACATGCTTATGATTAAATGAGGCATTAAATATCTAACAGTAACTGATGAGGTGGATTTCTCCTTTTAGCGCTCCAGATCAGGAGATTAATGTGCAGTGCCATCTGTTTATTGGAGAAGAAGAACGGCCTTGTACGGCTCCTTTTAGCTGGCTGATGAAAACATACTGCCAGAGTTTGTGGGAGGAATCAGAGTTTGTGCGAGGTGAGGCCTTTTGATTTTCAATTGGCCGGTTAGCTAACCAGATATCACATACACATCTTTTACATGAAACACCAGTTGTTTTGCAAGATCATGCAAAACAGTATATTCCATGTTTTAACATTTTCTCTCAGGCTCTGAGCAAGACATCAAAGGGAGGATTCAGCAGTTTGTTAGTGCTGTATCAGGCAGTGGACTGGGCAGCTATATTCAAAAACTTCCAGAGGGAGATAAAGTTGAGTTGGGTCAGCGCTACTTGACTGATTATGTTCTTCTGTCATTCAAAATCCACTCTGAGGAGGAGCATGGGGTGAGATACATAGGTTTTATAAATCTGGTAACATTTGTTCTCACAGTCCCATGTTTCATGTTCTAATGTGGATGTCTATGGGTGTGTGTGTGCATTTTCTAACAGGTCTTTCGTAGTGCAGTGCTGGGTTGTGTGTCTGCTCTGCAGATGGAGATGTCAGTAGCTGCTGAGCTCTCTCCATCATGGATATTTGCAGCAGCTCAAATCTACAGCCCACGCCTGGACACATTATCCCATGCCCTTCAGCTCAACCGTCAGCTGGTCTGCATTATCCAGCGAGAAAAATTAAAGAGAGAAAGCTCTGATATGGTGAGGAGCAGGAGTGCAACATGAATTTCCAAGTTTCAGATTTAGAATGGATTATTTAAGTCTGTTCACCAGCAAAATGTTTTAGTTAGACATGCTGGTGTCTTAAGCCACTTTTCCACTATCGGGCCGAACGGTTATAAGAACGGTCAGGTAGGGTTCCAGTTGTATTTCCACGTGAGCCTGGTACGCCACGCACGATTACAAACCATTCTCCGCCCAGAATTCTTGTCACGGTTCGACAACTAGTTTTGCTAAGCGGGCTATTTTTTAAACAATGTAAAGACAAATTAGTGATAAAATCTAAATACATTTCTGATCATCCTCTATAGTGGTTATTTACACCTCCATATCATATGTAAACACTTGTGTTACCACGGCAACGACTGACGCATTTGAATTGCAATCCAAAGAGATCTGTTATCAGCCCTGCAGTGGAAAACGATACCATAACTGTATCGGCCAGCACAGAATGGAACGGTTATGAAAAGAGAACCGTTCAGCGCGATGGTGGAAAAGCGGCTTTAGATTCCAGTGTCTATTTAAACTACTGTTATGTAGCAAAATAATTACCAGTAAGTCAGAGACCAGTGTGTGTAACCAAACTGGTAAATTAATACTGAGACAATATTTAGATCTTATTGTTCTGTTTTATTACAGTGTGAGGACATTCTAGCTGTTGGCATCTGTGTTGAAGAAACAAAGCTCCTACCTGTAACATCAACAACTGAATGCCAGACCTTCTTGCAAAGAGTTGAGCAACTTCAACCATGTTTAGAGAGAGTGCTCAGTCCTGCTTACAGCACCCTCTGCAGCCCTGGCTGTCGCAAACACCTGGACACGATTAAGTGAGCTATGAAGAATGTTGGAGATTTAGAAAACGGGATATTTTGAAAACATGATTTCATATTAACAAATATATCATATCTTACAAAAAATATTTTGTTTTATTTCCATAGGTCAGTGTGGCAGGGGATGTTGCTAGTGGCTGCTTTCATTGAAAAGGTGGTCATCAGGATGAAAGTTGGAGAGGACCGAATAAAAGCACTGACTCTGAGACACTGCATTCAGTTGCATGGGGTGAGTCGAGACCAGTGGTTCTCAACCTTTTTTTCCACCGGGCTGCACTATGGTCCCAGTGCAAGTCTCACGGGCCGAACGCATGTCATTTACTTATTACGTCATCAATACAAACCTCTCAGGATAGATGCCGCATCAAATAGAACCCCAAAAGTCCTTAGCATATATGCTGTTTATAATATTTCCTCTCGCAGCTTATGGATGGGTCTCCTGATTTGAGGAGCAAAGACAATCTTCAGCAAATCATCCGCATACTCAATGATTACCACGAGGAATCCATCAGTAGAGAACTGCGGTACACTTGAATTGGGCTGTATAATATAATATGATATGACTAATTCAATTTAGAACCATGTGACAATATTCATTTTATTTTAAGACTCCAGTTTATTGACTAAGAATAACTAAATGATTTATAACCTTTTATCAGTACTGTTTAAATTCAAATATTAATGGATTTTTTGTATGGATATTTGCATTTCTTTGTTTAACTTGTGCTATTCCAACAAAAAAAACTCTTTGATTACTTACTTATTTTCTGTATGCTTTTTCTTCACAGATATGGTTTGAAGTGCTCTGTCTGTCTATCAGATCTGTCAGAGCCCGCTGTGCTTCCTTGTGAGCATGTGTTTTGTCTGTCCTGTTTGAGAAGATCTACGGAGAGTGGAGCGGACTTCTGTCCCAAGTGCAGGACATCTCTGTCGAACAACTACCAGCCCACTGTCTCCACAACTATAGAGTGAGTTCAATTCTTTGTTTTTGGTAACCTCAGTACAATGAATGAACAATAAGCTTCTTTTCGGTGGTTAATTTATTTGGCTGTAATGTCTGCATTTGTATCTGTTACAGCTTAGCCCTGAAGCAGCATAAAGAAATAAGAAAATGCTGTAATGCCTTTTTCCTGGAGGTGGTTTCTCGTTTCTGTCTGACTGATGATCAAGATCCCCCAGAGGACTTGGTGGAACTGCTTTTCTCTCTCCTCATTTCGGCACAAGGTGGGTGGATTTGCTTGTGGAATATTTCCTTGCAAAATTTTCTGTATATCGTTGGTTGTTGTTTTCAAAGCAATTACTATGAATGAAGACTGGAGCTTTCAAGCTTCCAAAAGGATGTACATTTTATAATTAAAGTATCAAATCACTGGTTCATGCATCTTGCATTCTATATTTCAAGTTTTCTGAAATTATACAAGCTTTGTGGCCAAACAGGCCAAAATGTAAGTCATAATCTGCAATGAACAGGTCATTTATTCAAATTTTGTGAATCAAAACAACTAATTTGTTGAAAAGATCTAGAAAGAGTGATTTTTTTGTATGTTTACTTGTCTGTATACATTACAGGAGATGTTTATAAGACCAGAGAGCTCACCCCATTCCTGGAGTGTGTTGACCAGAGCCCTGTGGTGCGCTCTGTACTGCCGAAGCTACTTCTGCAATACAGGTGCTGCAATACTGACAACACATACACACCTTAACAAATCCAGGCATATGTGACCTTTTATTGACTTTTTTACTTTATTTTTAGTCATTTAGCAGACGCTTTTATCCAAAGCGATATAAACTCTATAAATACTATATATACACATTTAAGAAAATGAAGAAATTAAATAAAATTACAAATGCATACAACAATATTTCAAAACTAAACATTTAAATAAAAACTAAAACAAAAAATTATTCTAACATGACACTAAGCCAAACACCCATATATATATATGTTATTTCATTTCCATGTAGTATGTTGAAGTAATATTACTAAAATAACTCAAACTTATTAAAACTAAAACTAAAGAAAATACCTATAAAGACATAATAAATTCATACATAATTTATCTAAAATTAAAATAGATAACAAATCAAACGGCAGTAGTGTATCAGTAATCCTAAAGAAAGAACACTGTGTAAGTTGTTGTTTGTTAGCATGTGTTTTTGACATAGTAAGAATTGGTTATGAAAACTAAACAAGGGTATAGGGAAACAAGCAGTAAGAAAGAAGATAAATAAAAAGCGATAATTATATCATTTGGCAGTGTCCCTGCCCGGTGGAGTCGCACGGTAGAGTCGATGGTCTTTACACTTTTCGGTCGTCACACGACGGCTGCCGCGGTAAACTACGCTTTTTATATCCATCTAACAAAATACTACTCCAATGTAGCTGAAGACACTTTCCTGTTAATCACAATAAATGGCCAACAAGCGCCAGACACTGACAAGGGACGCGATACAGTACGAGACCAAACATGATTTCAGCACGTCTCCACACAGTAAACAAAACAAGCGTTTCCTAGCAACAACAACTAATTAACTTATAAACACTAATGAGACAATTAATTACACTTACTAGTTGATTATGACTTTAAATATGCAGTATTCATATAGTGAGTTTTATTTCGCAATAACATAAGCTTTTTAGTGATCTCTGAAGCTAAGCAGGGTTGAGCCTGGTCAGTACCTGGATGGGAGGCTTGGTAAAACTAGGTTGCTGCTAAGAGAGGTGCTAGTGAGGCCAGCAGGGGGTGCTCATCCTGTGGCCTGTGTTGGTCCTAGTATCCCAGTATAGTGATGGGGACCCTATGTTGTCAAAAAGCACCATCCAGATGAGATGTTAAACCGAGGTCCTGGAAATCCCAGGATGTCTTTCGAAAAGAGTAGAGGTGTGAACCTTGGCATCCTGGCCAGATTTGCCCATTGACCTCTGACCATCATAGCCTCCTAATCATTCGCTTCATCACTCGGTCTCCTCTCCACCAATAAGCTGGTGTGTGGTGGGCGTTCTGGTGAAATATGCTGCTGTTGCATCATCCAGGTGGATGCTGCACACTGGTGGTGGTTTGAGGAGATCCCCCTCACAATGTAAAGCGCTTTGAGTTCTTAGAAAAGCGCTATATAAATGTAATAACTTATTTATTATTTTACTATTTCAGCTTCAAACAGGTGAAGAAGCATATACAAAAGTACTTAGAAAATCTGGAGAACAAGCTTCTGGACCAGGAGGACAGAACTGAACTCTACCTGCTCTTTGTTAACTGTTTCCAGGTGTGTCATAATCAAGTATCCCAGGTGTCTTTGCACCACATATTTACTTATTAATGGTGCTTGCTAAGATTACTATAGATTACTGTTGCACTGTTTTAAGTACTAAACTTAACCTGTTGTTTACCACTGACATGAATGATAGACCATCATTCTTACCATTTTAATGTTAGTAATTAGTTATATTCCTCTTTCAACCATGTTAATTATGATTTAAAATCTGCGTGTTTTTTCTAAAAGTAGATTTGTTGTTTATTCAGGATTCCCTGTTTTGTTCTGGATTAAATGGAGATCAGAGACATCAGAAGGAGAACTCAAACTTCCTTAGCCGACTGGCTCGTAAACAGATACCTAGTAGACAGAATGACCCAGCCGAGTTTCTGCTGTCTATGGCTCGCCTCAGAATGTGTCTTGACTTTACTGCCCGGATCCTGTCCAGAGCTATCAGCAAAAGAACTGGTACGAGGGGCTTTTGGTCTGACCAGTTCATGGCAGTTATATTGCAATGCTTAAATTAATAAGTGAGGCAAAGCAAACACACACCTGCAGAGGTGCAAGTCGAAGGAAAAAATATATACAAAATGCTTAAATGAATAACATCTCTTTGTGCAATAACATGTTTTATTGTGCAAACTTTCGATGTGTTTGGTGTCTTTCAGATACTTTTGAGGAAGATGAGCTAAAGCTTTTGGAGCAGGTGAAGGCTGTGTTTGAATACGGTAACAATGACTGGTACAGAGTTTACTTGCTTCGAGCACTCATCAGGCATGCTGGCATGGACTGTCTGCAAGCACTGATCAGCAGCGCAGATTATGAATGGATCTTCCCGGCAGAGATACTACGGCTTCAGGTACGGCCATTCAAATGATGTTACGTTTAGGGTGTTTATAATATTGTAAAGATACTAAGTTTGTGGGTCAAATAATAAAATAATTGAATATGTAGATGTTTTCTCTTCTACAGAGGTTGATTCCTGCAGAGGTGGATCGTTTCTTGTGTTGTGGTCAGTCATACCGCACTCTTAGAGATGGAGTTGGAGAAGCATTGCAGGCAGGCACACCAAATGGACTCAGAGAAGCATTACAGGTCAGAGTCTACGTCTGTATTCAATAAACAACACACACACACACACACACACACACACACACACAAACCATTATTTTGTGAGCAAACCTCTAATGGTTAATGATGAGATTTCTAATTAACACCTTTGACAGGCAATTTAAACTTTTTTCTATTTACATATCTTTAAAAATGCAATTCATTCCTGTGATGGTAAAACTGAATCTTCAGTAGTGTCACTTCAGTGTCATTAAGAAATCATTCTGATATGCTGATTTGTTGCTCAAGAAATATTATCAATATTTTTATGGAAACTGTGATACTATTTTTTAATTCTTTGATGAATAGAAATTCCAAAATAACAGTATATATTTGAAATAGGAATATTACTGTTATATTTGATCATTCAGAGCCTGAATATTTTTTATTTTTTTTCAGGCAATGGCCAGTTCAGGCCCTTTGAAAAACGTCCTGCTGACTCTGGCTGTGTTCAGGCAGGTCACTTGTCGCTTCATGTCACCTGAAAGAGCTATATATCCTCAAGCACAGGTAAGTGTTGGTTAGGTTTTATGATTTTATTAATCACTAGTGAAGATCCAGATTTCAACTAAAATCCATGTAGGACTAAATTTGAGATGACATATATAATCATTGAATTTAATGAGTATCAATCCGATGTTCATCAGAACTTCATCCAACCTTCATCAACATAACATGTTTGAGTATAAATGTTATTTTCTTATAAAAAATATTTTCTGAAAAATTAGGCAAAACAATTAGCCTTGCAGACCTAAACACCTACATTTTCCTCTCTGTCAACAGGAGATCAGGTTCTTGGAGGAGGTTATCAGAGAGAACACCACAGGACATGCCAGAGAGCTCTGCACTGCTCTCTTATCCAATGAGATTGGAGGTCCAGGGTCTTACCTGAGTCTCAGAGCAGGTGTACCTGCCAAGCGTCGTCCTGTACTGGAGCTCCTGGTGCATGCGAGTGCAGTGTTTTACAGTGGGAACAGGCTGCTGAGTCCCCTCTACAATATTGCCTCGAAACCTCAGAATATGACAGTAAGGGCTTCTTCGTGAATAATACAAATTATTGGAGTGAGATTGGAGTGATTTGCATTTTATTTTATTTCATGTTGATGAACTGCGGATTTTGAATTGATGATGATTGAAATGTTTCTGTACTTGGCCCACAGGAAACCTTCCTACCCACAATGCTTGACGACCATACCAGTGAGGCCCAACAGTGGCTCAAAGAGAAAAACCTGAAGATGTACTGTGAGTGTGCCTTGTGCATGAAGACAGTGAAAGGAATAATTATTCTTTAAATTCCTCCTGACTTAAATAATATTTATTTAATCCATGTTACAGATTGTTCTAACGGTCATGCATGCTTTGTGGGAGAGGTGAGGATATATATATATATATATATATATATTTTACATTTGAATTAATTATTACAATTTCTGGAAATGTATTATTATTGTTTACTTCTATCTACTTATTTAGTGTGGTAAACCAGTGGCTTTGTCATGTTGTGACACTTGTGGAGTGCCTATAGGAGGCCTGAAACATAATCCAGTTGAAGGTTTTACTCCAGTCAATATAGTCAAAGACCTAACACGAACTGGACATATACTGGGGCAGGCTAAAAACCGGTCTGAGGCCCCAAACAGGAATCTCCCTGCAGTACAGTCTTGTGTCCTTCGTCTCTGTCTTCACTTGGCCATGTTGCAAGGGGCCATTCAACACCAACAGGTAAAAAGATTAGCAAAAAACGTATGTATGTGAAAAAGCAAAGCAATATGTATGTGAAAGTTCACATATTGCCCTCTGATAGATGTGGTGTTGCATGCCAATTCCCTTTGTTTTTTTAACATAATTTGTAATTTGAACATAATTTCTACATAATGCCAACTAATGAAAATCAGCTAGTGGGCCACTAGTGTTAGAGAATAAAAGGTTTTGGTTTATCACAGGGCATCCGAAATATGATCCATCCAAATATCAATGATGTCTATGAGTTCCTCTTCCAACATCTTGAGAAGGACATGGAGGTTCTTGGGAAGACTTTAAATCTTAACATGGATGACTCTGCCATAATAATTCATCTGATCTTAAACAGATTCCTACAGACCACCTCAGGTATCCATTAATCCTGATTAAAGTTAAACCTGCTTGAACTTTTCATAGTTTTATTTCACTTGTATTATAGTAACAAAGAAGAGGATAACGTGTACTGTTGTGTACGTTACAAGCTAACGTTTGTATACTGTTGTGGTATTTATAAATATTTTAAATGATATTTGATTGATATATTTTCTGTTTTTATTTACATTTTGTTTGTTTTAGTAATTTTGTTACATGCTGTTTTCTTAGTTTTTTATTGAATATTTATATTTTATTATAATAAAATATTTTAGTTAACCGTAACAACACTACAATGAACTGTGCAACCAGAAACGTTTGATGTTTTTTTCTCTTTGCCAGGTGCCGGTGTGGATCTGTCATCACGCACCTCCAGAGAGCAGTGGGAGACCACAGTCTGTAAAAACGTCATCAGTCCTGTGTTGCAGGTTATTCTTGATACTGCTAAATGTGTGAACCATGAAACCAATGTGATACGTTTAAATAGCCTTCTATAAATATTCAGTCATATAACCACCATGAGTGCATGTAATTGCTTTAGTCAACCTTTATCTCTGTTTTCAGGATTTGAACAGGGTGTTGGGAAGAGCACAGGATCTGATTGCAGCTGATAATCAACTTTCTAACAGTCCCCTGATGAAGGTGCTGAGAGGAAACCCTCAAGAAATCCTTAATCTCCCCACTAACTGCCCCACCCAGCACTCTGCCTTCTGGTTCCCCTCGCCTGTCCTAACAGTGGAAAGCTTCTCACAGCAAATAAACCAAAGTCAAGCACCACTGCTTACTCTTTTTATCAATAAGGTTAGTTCACTGAAGACATATAAAACAATCCAAGTCCTTGTGTCACCTTACTCATGTTGTGCGTACAGTTTCATGTTGTCTTTAAGCATATTCAAAATTATATTCCCGTGTGTTTGTGTGTTTATCAGGTGCACTACATAAGACAGCTGATCCATCTGCCTGCTCTCGCTGCTCTGTTGTCTGATCTAATGAAAGTGCTTCCTCCAGGCTCTGAGACCCAGACCCACACCATCGCTTCACTGCTGCAGTGCATTCCTGCCGGTCTGTCATGCTTATACTCACTAGGAGATAGCTAAGTGCTTGACATATTGATGGATTTTTGTATATATGTAATATTACTAGACTCTAACTTGTGTTACTGAAAATAGGCTATCAGAAGAAATTATTGTCGGAAAGAGTAGAGATCTTCCTGAAGGTGTGGAACCAACTCAGGATGGAAATATCCAATAACGGTAAGCTGTTAGAGGGATGTGGAATTTGCAAGAAGCTCTATCCAAAGCAACTTGTATTGCATTCAGTGTTTATCATTACGTGTTTCCTGTCATTTGAACACTGCAATGATTAATAAACTGGCTGTTATAAACTACTAAATGGACGATATTTAAAATTCTATACTATTTTGTTTAAATAAAAAAAACTCTTAAAGCAAAAATCAAACATTTAAATAGTGCAAATGAGTGAAGGCATCATTACAACATAAGATTATAAAGTACAGTATGATATTGTTTCATTATTTTAGCTTCTTTGGGTTTGGATTCTACACTGTGTGATAAAGACATCACTAAAGAAAGCTCTGGTCAGTTTCTCTCCCTGAGTCGTCACGGGCCAGGCTCATGTCTCCACGCAGTCATAGATCTCCTGTCTGAGACCCACAACAGTCTTGTGCGAGAAGCCAGAAGACTCTGTCACCAGGAAGACAGGTGTGTGTTTGAGAAGGAGTGTACACTATTGTTGAGAATTTTAGGGTTGGTAAGGTTTTTAATGTTTTTGTTTTGAGGTCTCTTGTGCTCACAAATTAATTTATTTGATCGAAAATACAATAATATTATGAAATATTATAATTTAAAATTGATAATTTTGTATATATTTTATAATGTAATTTATTCCTGTGATGTCAAAGCTGAATTTCCAGCAGCCATTACTCTAGTCTTCAGTGTCACATGATCCTCCAGAAATCATTCTAGTATATAATATAATATTTCCTATTATTACATTTGAAAACGGCGCTGCATAATATTTTTGTAGAAACTGATATTTTTTCAGAATTTCTTGATGAATATTTTTTACATTATAACATAATAAATGTCTTTACTGTCACATTTGTTTCAGATTTGTTTGTGCTTGTTATTGATGCATGTCAACTGGTTACATTTCCTTACAGTGACTATAAGGTGCCATTGGCAGCACTTTCTGAGAGCCAACTTGCCCTGTGTCACCCAGAGAAGAAGTTGCTCCCCCTGGTGTTAGCAAACTGCCATTACACACTAGAGAAGGGTCAGCAAACAGTGAGCTCCTATGATCATGAGGCTATTGAGAGAGAACTCAGCAGACGATTTTTTGCTGGCAAACCACGCATTCAAACAGTGAGTCTACACATTTTAAAACGTATTATCATACTAGTGTTAAATATATGACCAGCTGCATTGGTTACTAAACTCATAATTACAAAAAAATCAATGCAGGACACTGATAAATATCTGAGAAGACACCATCAGAATTTTATAGAAGTCCTCAACGAGGTCAGAGCCAAAATACCTCAGGTAATTTTCTCAGTCTCTTTGCACTTCGTTCAGTTTACTAAAAACAGTAGGCCTCAGCGAAGCAAATGACTGGGTTAATGGTCACATACTGTAGAAATATGATATATAATTATTCAACTGAATGTATATTCTTCTCAAGGAAGCCTCATTTGTCCTATCTGATTTACAGGAACCTCTCAAGGCCTCTGTGCTCAGCTCCATGAGATCAATGCTACATTCATTCACTGATGTGTGTGATGCTGTATATGCCGTGGAGATTGGGCTTCGTTTCCTAGGAAAAACCGGTGGAAACCCACAAGATCGGCTGCTGTCCTATCTGACAGACTCCTTGAAAATGGACCAGCAGATCTCAAGCACCATAGCTGAGGTGAGACATGCAAGTTGTAACTTAAAGGAAATTAAACCAAGCAGGTATTTAGCCACTACTATCAGCGTGTATAATCTGTAATTTGATTCCTCACATCTTGGTTTCAGGCTTTAAAAGAGAACCGGCTTAGTCAGTGCACAGCCACCTGGCAGCTCCTAACCTGCTGGAAGAGTGAACAGATGAAAAGAAAAGGACAGGTCATTTGACATTCAGCTTTTGTGATATCTAGTACTGTATATCATTAATACCAAGCACATAGTATTTTTACATCTAAGCTATGAAGTAATTACATCACAATTTCTCATGTTTGTTTTTTCTGCTGTTCCTAGACAATAGGAAGCATGCTTCAACACAGGTTTTGATCATAACAAAATTCTCTAAATATAGGCCGCAAAATAATTTAGTCTCGAATGAAATACGCAGCTGTTCAGGTTTTTTCTTTTTTTATTCAGCAAGAATGCATTACATTTTTCAGAAGTGACAGTAAAGCTATTTATAATGTTACAAAATATCTATCTATCTATATATATATATATATATATAAAATAAAATAAATGCTTAAATTTAGAAATTTCTATTCATCTAAATAAATAAATAATAATAATTAAAAAGTAGTGTATGCATGATGTATGCATGAATATTTTTTTTCACTGTGCATTCATTGTACAGACAGCTCATTTCTAATTCCCTCCTTCTGTTCAGCTATTTAGCCTGTCACTAAACTGACCCCGTTACTGATAACCTCTACTGACCTCCTCTGATTGACCCTAAACAATAGAGAGTGGACATACGAGGGTTATAAATCCAAGGGGAAGTGTTAGTCAGAGTGTGCCATGTTTTAACAAGAGAGCAGCGTGTGCCATCAACAGTTCAAAGACTTTAACCCAGGCTTTTGTGAATAGCTGGACAATATTGCTTAGTTAAACAATACATTTAAGCTTCATTCTGGAACATGTTCATGATGTTTGAATCTTTATTGGTCAGGTGTATTATGATTTCTGTAATTTACTTTAAATCTTTCAATGCACAATTTTGCAGGATCCATTCCAGCGACTATCCAAAAACTTCAAAAATAAACTGACTTCCGAGGAAATAAAGCAGGTGAAGGTTTTCCTTGGGCTCACAGATACTGACGTTTTCTCTTTGGAGCTACATGAGATCCTTCAGCTCAAGACCAACAGCACTGTTGAAGAAGGCTTCGCGCCACACTGGGAGTAAGAACTCATCTTATGTTTTTACATTTTATATCATTTACCCAGCATTCCAGCCGTCTGGACTGCAGCCTTCTTGACTCACCATTTGTGAGGCTGGGTTTTAATGAGGCAAACTGGCCACAAAAGGCAAAGTGAGCCTGGCCATTTTTCACAGATGTCAGATATTTACATTAACATTTATGCATTTAGCAGAGGCTTTTATCCAAAGCGACTTACAGTGCATTCATATTTTTGTCAATACATGTACATTAAATATTTGTAGATTACAGTACAGTACATATTTGACTTTTTAAATGTAAATATTATATGGGATAGTGTGATGTGAGCCAGTTATGATTACAAAATACTTTCAAACCTTCACAGGGTGATCAGGACTCAAACTAATTATCAAACAAATAATTAAATGGACATTAAATACATAAACCACAGAGTTATATGACACACATTGTACAAAAATATAGTGCAAAATTCTAGTCAAGTATTTTAAATGACTGTATAATAATCTGGGTTGTGATTGTAAACATTAATCCAATCCTGAATGTTGTACACTTAAATGTCATTGTTCAGGGTAATTATTCTCAAAATAAAAAGTCAGGAAATGTTCTAGCACCCAAAGCCAATACATCTAGATCCTATTGCATTTAGTACCACGTAGCCTACTACAACACAAAAAGACATGAGGGTCTGCTTTCAATCTCAATAATGCAGACCTCCCTAGTCATTCCCTGGAGACCCAAGAGAGGCACACTTTGACCCCTCCAGGCTCCCATCTGTCAGTGTGCCCTGCTCTAGTCACCTACTGAGCAGGCAGCTGGTTGGAATGAAAAGGAATGTGCGTGCTGAGAACAATAGTATCAGTGCTAACTGTTGATCCTAAACCACACCACTGAACACCCTTCCTCCTTTCTCTTTCTGTGATTCACAACATAGCATCAGGTCCACCCTGGAATTCCATTTGGAGGAGAAGAACATCACCTCTTTTCCCGGTCTGGACAGTCTTCCAAAGGAACTCACTTTGGCTAAAGCAGCAGATATCTGGAGGCTTGCAGTGGAGTTCAAACACTGAAAAGATCTTCTGAATGAGCCAAACCAAAATGAATAATACAAATGTGGAAAGATCTGGACTGCTTTGATTGTTTTGTCATGTCTGCTGTATAGGACAGATGTAGGACTCATTCCAGCACTCTAAATCTTTCTTGTCTTTATATTCTTAAACCATGATTCAAATATGTTTACTCTTTAGGACTTTGAATATGCCTTCATATTGTTGAGTACTTTATTGTTTAGAGATGTGTATAAATATTTGATAAATACTGCATAAATATAGGGAACAATAATTCATTAAACAATACTGTATTGCTGTAACACACTATATGCTCCACGCTATTAATCAGGGCCAAATAAAGTTGTTTTATTGATCAACAGCGCATTTACACTGTGGTCATTTTTTTTATAAATATATGAAAACTTGTCCAATTATTTAGTACAATTGTGCCAGAAACTGAAATTAATAGTAGTTTTTTTGTTGTTGTTGGCATAATTAAATAAAAATTACTCCATAAAATACAACAATTAGTAAGTAAATTAATTTTTGCCATGTTTAATAGTTATGATCATTCGTTTAATTAGTATGCTCTATCGTATGCCACCTTTAAAACTCCGTCACACAAGAAGTCATCTTAAATTATTTATCACAGTTGCTCAAATTGACGCCACATCTGCCGCCGGTTCAGCGCGCCTACCAACCTTGCCTTTTTTGTCACGCCTCTTTCAGCCATCATGCAAAAGATACACCCAAGCAGCCAATCGGTTAACTAGAACGCTCCGTCCTTAACCAATCAAAATTCTGAATGGGCGGAGTTCCTTATGTTTTCTGGTTGCCAATGAGAAGATGTTGCGCTGTGGAGTTGGAGACAGATGAGAAATCACTGTCAGACGCTCCGTAAGGGAAAAACGACGCTCTTATTTGGATAAATACTGTTTCTTCATCTGATGTGGACAATCTAGAAAAGGTAAGCAATGAATTGACAGTTCAATCCAGCTGTATTCATCGTGTGTATCATGTGAAGCCAGCTAGAAGTGGTGCGAGAAAGACAGTTTCGCCATAGCTGAACCAATGTAATGCGATCCTGTGGTAGCGTAACGTTACAGTAACTATTCAGTTAAACATCTTTGTTTATATTTTTGCATGTTTCTCAAAGACAGTGTATCGTGTATTGACCTCATCAGTTTTGTGCTTATGCCAGAAGAGGCCTTAGGTGTTAAATGTCTTTGTTTTTGTATGCTTGAACTGTAGATTATGATAGAAAGACCCAGACTGTTATGTTAAGGATTTATTTATATGTTCATTTAAACATAGATTATTTTTATTATACATAAAGAATATTGTAAACTATTTAGGTAACCAAAAAAGTGTTTTGAAATTGATATATGATGGAAAATGATGCTTTGAATTTGTTACCATAGAAACACACCTGTGGATGACTTTACTTGTGGCATTCAACAGCATCTTTTACAGTATTTTTGCTGATATAAAACATTGACCTGATATTATTTAATGTTTCCCCCCTGCTTCTGATCCAGAGGATAAGTCGGTCATAGAACCTAGAAATGCTAATGGAACACTGGGCTGGGAACTCAGTGATGGAAATGTGTATAGTGTATATAAATGTCTCTAGTTATGCTCATCGATAAAATGTAGTTTGTATGCAATTCTTTATTTAAGTACTTATTTGGTAATGTCTAGAAATTGGAAAAAGCATGGAAATGCATTGGTCACTAAATTTTGGTAATCCTGACCATATCCCGCATCACCTGTTGTTGTATATTGTTTTTGTCCATTTGTCAGTTTTTATGACTGAATCCTCTTCTATGTTCATCAGTTTAAGATGCATACAACACGCAGTCCATCCGCATCCATCCAGACAGGGGCAGCTGGAGACGTTCTGGACCTCAGCTTGACCGGCTCTCAGCTCACAGTGGGCCGCAGACCTAGCAGCGCTTCACCAGGAAAACACTTCTCTCGATCCATATCTGTGTCTGTGACCAGTGATGGCCGGGGGAAGCGAAACACCTTGGTGAGTCTGGCTAGAAGATTATGTAATGATCAAGAAGATGGTAGTAAGTGTCCCTTGTATAAGGCCATTGAGTGATTGTCCTATAAGCAGATTATACTTTATTAATGAGCTAACTATGCAAATTAAAGGATAAAATTGGACTATCTATACCACCATCGTCACTTGGAGACTTGCATTTGTCATAAAGGCAACTGTGCTGATATGCATGTTGTTTTCTTCACTTTTTGAAACTAATTTATTAAGATTTAGACAAATGCAAAACAGGATATTTCAGCTCTCATTATACTAACTCCTTTCTTTCTTTGTTTAAAGTAAATTAAATTCTGTCATTTTTTACACACTATTTTCTTTGTGGATCAATGTAGTTTTTGAAGCATTGCATTTCAAGTTGTCTGAAGCCATACAATAACTTGGTGTAAGAAAAGACAGAGTGTCATAACTGCACCTTTATATGAGAGTTGCTCCATTTCAAACCTGTTTTTAGTCTTCAGCAGGCCTGGTATTGTAACTACTTTGCACTCTCTGTTGTTGGCAGACTGATGCTGGATTGGGAAGCTCACGAGCGATTAAGAATCTGCGTCGGTCCAACAGCACCACACAGGTGAACCAGCAGGCCTACACAAGCCCCAGGTACAGAACCATCTGTCATTCCTTTGCATGCCATTTTGAAAGTGTCTCTCTTTTGCTGTTGATGCTGGTGAATCGTACAAAACACATCCAGGTGATAAAAAAATCCTTAATGATTATAATACAATTTTATCTATTTTGTTTGATAAAATTAATCCTGTTTTTTGTGATATTATTTTCATAATAATGAAATATATTTTCCATCAATTTTATAAACATTGTTATATTATATCTATAACATTTCATGTTTATATAATAATATTTCATAATAACTATCCTCTGTAGTTTATACAAATTTACATTTTTAAAAAGCATTGTATTATAATATTTAGTTACATAATACAGTTACAAAATACTGTATTGCATTGGTGAGAATCTAATAGGGAAAAACTGAATGAAAAAAATATATATTAAAGAAGTACAAGAAATACTATATATTTTATATTATGTTAATAATAATAATGAGATGTTCTTTTTTTTGCAATACTGTAATGAGAACTTAAGAGGAAAATCTGTTTAATTATAATGAAAATACTGTTCCATTAATTAAATCTCAGTCCTAAACGGTCTTATGCAAATCTTGGTCCTAAAATGGCCTTCATGTAAAATCAAATTTCTGCTTTTGATTTTTGAGGAAAAAGGATATATTTTTGTGAGATTCACCCACCAACATGTGCCAGCCGTCCCATTCAGACTTTGAGAATGGACCGTCCCAAAGGGATGTGTGTGAGAGATTAGCTGACAACTTACTCAACATATTATTTTTTGAATGATTATTTTTTTAAGTAATGATGGCATGTTTGTGCACGCACATCTCTAGTGCACATGCCTGGCTGCATGCACTCACTTCACCCAAGCTGTGGTATGTCTGGTTGATCACATCCTAAATGTAGAGGTTGGGGGGTTTATACCCTTAAAGCAGCAACAGCTGGGGGTTGAGTGATTTTGGGTTCCTCAGACAATAGCTATTGTAGCCTGGCGGCTGCAGCACAAGCCAAGCAAGAGGGGGCTGGGTTCAGCTTTGTCAAGAGGGGAGCCGGGGTCTCCGGTTTCACTCGAATGAGGACTCAGTGAAAGGAGAAGTGTGCACGCTGAAATTCTTTTGTCCAGCAGCTGCCAGTTCTGCCCTCCCATCCCACTGCATCCTGGGATGCCACAAGGGTGTTTAAATGAATGTACGACCTAATACCCCTCCCCCTTCCCTCTGGTGCTTAATAACTGTCATTCCTGACCTCTCTTCCCTTCTGAATTGCTCAAAAAGAGGAAACGTGGAGGAATGTAGTTCCTTGAATTGCTTTTCATTGGACCAGCTGACGCTAGGCGCCCCTTACACCCCCAAAACACTCACATATACATACTGAAGTTGCTAGCACAGATGCCAGTTGGTCAGACATAGGGGTGAGCATCATGTTAAACATTTCATGCAATTTAAATGCGGAGGGATGTGATTGCCATATGCTTATGGACATCTGCCCCTTTTAAATTCAGCCTCCGCTGAAGCATTCCTCTGCTGTGAGCCCGGGGCAGCTGCTGTCACCTCTGAAAAGGAAACTTAAAAAAAAATATATGCTCATCTGATACGTTTAGCCTAAATTGTCTGGTTGTTTTTATACTGGAGGTAGATGTGCCTCTATTTTTGTTTTAAAGAAGGGAAACGCAGACTAGGTATTCCTAATATTTCTAAAATGCATTTGAACAAACGTCTCACAAGTATAATTTCTTTAGCATATATAAAATATGTATTTATTAGAATTAGAATTTTTTTTCTTAAAGTTTTACTTTTTCCCCTTTTTGGGGCTATCCTTTAAAAGTTTGTGGTCAGTACTTTTTTATATATATAAATAGTTCAGCCATGAAACTCTAGATGGCGCAAGCTGACGGGTTCTTAACGTAACTGATGATAATCAGAGAGTTAATCAACCTGGCACAAGCTGATTGGTTCATGCTGGACATGCAGCAAATGAACTTACTGCCTCGCATTTATATGGCTGGCTAGTAGTATTCACTTGAGATTCCTGCAGCGTGCTTTCAGAGTATCTCTGAAGCCCTCCACCTTCCCCAGCTCCACCTGTATTGATCTGCTACGGGTTATTTTACATGCTATTTGTGCAGCAGCAGTATGTCTTAAATACTCATGGCACCATATGCATTGGCTATAGCAGGTTCCTGTACTTGCTTGCAGCAGGCAATAATCTACAACTGCAGCAATAACCAACAGCAGCAGCAATTCAGCAGCAGTGTAGCAGATCTATTCCGCCAAGACCAAACACATTAACATTGTCATATCCATCACCATGCTAAACTTTTCAGAGAGTTGTCATGACTGAAATACTTTTATTCAGCAAGAATGCATTACATTGATCAAAGGAAACATTCTATAAAGTTACTATATATATATATATATATATTTTTTTTTATAAATGCTGTTCTTGTGAACTATTATTAAAAGGATCCTGAAAAATACATTTCATAAAAAAGCTATCTATATCAAACATAAACAAAAATTCAACATAAGAAGAAATGTTACCTTTTGGACTTAATCGGCATGTTAGAAGGATTTCTGAAGGATCATGTGACCCTGAATACTGGTGAAATGATGCTGAACATTTAGCATTGCTGTCACATGATGATAATAATATGAATAAAAACAATAAATTATGTTTTAAAATATATTAAAATAGAAAGCGGGTATTTCATATTAATAATATTTCTCAATATTACTGTGTTTGCTATATTTTTGTTAAGATAAACAGCCTTGACAAGCATAAGAGACTCCTTTAAAACCTTTCAGACCCCAATCTTTTGAATGGTATCTTAGGTGTCATTGGTCTAGTGTTGTGTCTATATGTTCCTCGTGTGTTTAGTGTGTAATACTCTGACCTCTCTGTCTTTCCTTCCTTCCTGTCTTTCTCTCTCTACGTCTGATTGCAGTGAAGGCCACACAGAAGACTTCATGGCTCTGTTTAACAGCAGCTCTGATGGACGTAGAAAACTGGCCAGCCTTTCCAAGACATCCAAAGACCATACTACCTGGAACATCCTGGTAACGTCCAACTCCTCTTCGGGTGTTGTGGTTGTCAGATCTTTTTATACTAGTAAAATATATGTAGGACACCATGATTTTAGGTTAATTTGCCCATTTGATTGTTATGCTATGACAAATAACAAACGTATGATTTCATGAGGCCCTAATCAGTGGTAAGATGTTTTTGCTTGCTGTTGCATTGGTTTAAACTGATGTCTTGCTTTCAGGATGACCAGGCGAGAGCATTTCCTGTGCCCAGCAGCTCTCACAGTACCTGCAGTATGGATTCTCCTACAGGCATGAAGAAGAGAGAAGCCGGCGTCTCTCTGGCTGCCAACTTCACTGCCAACAACAGGTGGGAACCATTTTCACCTACAGCTTAGGCACTACTGTGTCCTGATGGGTAGCTTTCAAACGCTGTTGTTGCCATGAGAACCGTGTCATGGACAACAGATTCATTTTATGCCTTTTTTGTGCTTGTCAGTCAAAGCATTAGTATAAGCTGTAGGGAGAAGAGAGCTAGATTCCTTTCATTTTTTGGCTTTAAAATATACAGCACAAGTCAAACGTTTAGAGACTCTTGACTAAATCTGTGTCTCATGATTTTAAGAGTCTTTTAAACCAAAAGTTCAAACTTGAATTCTTGAAATGGTAAATTGTGAGTTTCATCTGTTCAAAAGTTTGTGGTAAGTAAGATTTGTTTTTTAAAAAGATCATGATACTTTTATTTAGCTAGAATGCATTAAATTGATCAAAAGTGACAGTAAAATATGTTTATAATGTTATAAAAGATTTCAATTTCAAATAGATACTGTTATTTTTTTATTTCTATTTATCAAAAATGAACTGTTTTTAGCTTTGAATTAAACATGATTGAGCAAATCAGCAATTTGGAATAATTTTGTAAAGGATCATGTGACACTGAAAGCTGGAATAATGGCTGGTGAAAACTCAGTTTTGCCATCACAGGAATAAATGGCATTTTAAAAATATATTACAATAGAAAATAATTGTTTTTAATTTCGCAATATTGCTGTTTTACTGTATTTTTGATTAAATAAATGCAGCCTTGGTGACTTCATATGTATTATATTGATTTTATTAAAATAATGTATTTGAATATGTAGACTGTCTTTGCATTGACTTTCAGGAGCAATAAAGCTGCTGTGGGTAACTCTGTGACCACCATCCTCCATAATAACCACTCCGAGAAACTCCTCACTCCAAAGAGCTCCAATCAGAAACCCTCCTTCAAGTAGGTTCATTATGATGTCTGAATGATTGCACAGCTGTGTGAACTAGTCTTAGACATAAGGCTCCATTTTGCTTGAGTATGCTGTTTCCAGGCCTACACATTTACAGTATTTGCCCTCTCTCTGTTTTAACAGTAACATAATCAAAGCTACCGTAAATGATGATGTGACTCTGGATGTGAGCTGTTCTCTTACGAAGTCTCAGAAGAACTTCTCCTCTGCGTCATCAAGCTCCAACAACAACGCCCCCCGTAGCCCCCGAAGCCCAGGTCAGCCACGCAGACGAGAGGTGACCGAAGAGGAGGCCGAAAGGTCAGCAGTGTTTTCCAGTCCTAAGCTGTTTCCACCCTAGTTGTGATCATCTCTGTGCAAATATTAGATTGACCGTTGAGACATTTCAAACTGTTTCTAAATGGCCTTTGTATATGATTAAACATTTACAAAATTTGTACAGGTATATTCAGCAGGTGAACCAGGCTGCTATTACCATTCAGCGTTGGTATCGTCGCCAAGCCAACAGAAAGAGAGCCAATGAGAATACAATCAAACACCTACTCGCATCCAAAAAGAAGGTAATGTATTTCACCCAAGGAGGTCTATAAAATCTAATATTTAATCATAAAATATAACATTAATATTTTAATTAAAAATGTATTTATTTAGAATACATGTTTTGAAATGCCCTTTAATGTAGAAAGATGAATTTTGCTTCCAGGTGATGTAGTTACAGTATCTACCAGCATAGGCTACAGTCCTGCAGTGGATATTGTTATTGTCTGTTCAAAGGTATCGCTCACATTCTTTCCATAGGAGAGGGAGCAGAGAGCAGAGGAGGAGAACACTGCTGAATCACTGAAGAAGAAAGATGATGATCGAAAACGCATCAGAGAAGAGAAAGCTCGTCTGGCTCGACTTACTGCCATACAGGTACGGTAGGGTTCAGAACTAATATACACTATGGTTAAAAAGTTTGGGGTCAGTAATTTATTATTTTTAAAGGAAGGTAATACTTTTATTCAGCACGGATGCATTAAATTGGTCAAAAATTACAGCAAAGACATTTACAACATTACAAAAAAAATAATATTCCTCAAAGAATCCTGAAAAAATAAAATTAAGCAGCCCAATTGTTTTCAACATTTATAATAATTTTGAATAATGTTGTGAGCAGCAAATCAAAATATTATAATGATTTCACAGGAATAAATTACATTTTTAGATATATTCATCTAAAAAAAACAGTTACTGTGAATCGTAATAATATTAAATAAATTCAGCATTGGTGAGCATAAAACTCTTACTAACCCTAAACATTTGAACGGTAGTGTAGTTTGCACTGCTGTTGTAGTTTGTCTTGGCTAACACATTGTTTTTTGACTTACTGGTGCATCATTGTGCATTCAAAACAGGAGCTTCAGCAGAAAAGAGCCCAACGTGCTGCAGAGGTACAGCAGATCGCAGAGGAGGAGGTAGTGGTACTAAGACATGCTGGGAAAGTGGGGCGTAAAAAACTCACCAAGAGTTCATCCACTTCTCCCACTGATGTTAAGGCTAAGAACACAGGTATGCACTATTCTGGGCCTCTGATCAAACTCAGAAAACCTATTGCAGTCACGTTTCACCCCTTGAGTCATAAAAATACATTTGAATTAGTCACAAGGTTTGGCATTTGTTCTTCAGATTCTAATGTGAACATGGTGGCTGATCTGGATGAGGTGACGAATCTAAGGGCTGCGTCACCCGCAGGTTCTATATGCAGAGGATCTCGGTGTTCTCAGGTATCCTCTCGTAACAAACTGGTCCTGATTCAACCAGCCGTGAAGATAAATAAACACTGACTCAAGCTCATCACATCATTTCATTCCCTCAGGAGATCCTCCAGAGGTCTGTGAGCATGGAGGACCAGCGGCAGGGGGCGTCATCGAGCAGGGAGCAGTCAAAAACCACTCTGAATGACTTGTTAGACACACTGAAGCTCTTGGAAGAGGAACCACAGAGACTGTCAGAGCCCAAGAGCTACAGGAAGGACAAGTATTCGTGGATTGATGAGGTGATTGACTTATCAGTTCTATATATACACTACCATTTATTATGCTCACAAAGGCTGCATTTATACAGTAAAAACAGTAATATTATAAAATACTATTACAATTTTAAATAACTGTTTTCTAGTTTAATATATTTTAGAATGTAATCTAGTCCTGTGCTGGCACAGCTGAATTTTTAGCAGCCATTTCTCCAGTCTTCAGTGTCACATGATCTTTCAGAAATCATTCTAACATGCTGATTTTGTACAAAGAAACATTTCTTATTATTTGAAAAGAGTTGTGCTACTTCATATTTTTGTGGAAACTGTGATACATTTTCTGTTAGGATAAATGAATGTATCCGTGCTGAATAAAAATAGTCATTTATTTTGAGTGTAAATGACCTTTTTAATGTTTGGCTAACCTCTATTTGCATTTTTTTTTTCAGGATGGAGACTCCAACTCCCTGACAACGGATAATGTGGAACGACACTGGCAGCTAAGTCAGACTCCAGCCCTACCAGATGGGGGTGCTCTGCTTTCAGAGGCCAAGCTGCAGAGCATTATGAGCTTCCTAGATGAGATGGAGAAGTCCGAGCAGGAGAGACCACGCTCGGTCACTTCTGGATCACATAGAGAGGTAAGCACATCTGAACTGAGCATATGATGCTATGTTTTTATACTGTATCAGCACTGAATTTTATATTCATGTGTAGGTGGTGTTGTCTGAAGAAGATATAGCAGTCGTGGAACAAGCCTCAGCCACAGCTGCTGAGGTCACCGGCTCTATGATGAGACTCAAACTGGAGCTGGATGAGAAAAAACGCACAGTCAATATGCTACAGACAGCACTGGTAAAACAAACAAACACACACACATTTGCATATCATCAGTATGGTTCAATACTCTCTTCACATTCTACCTCATTTACATTTATGCATTAACCTCCAGTGATGTTATATATGTTTATGTGCAGTATGCAACAGATGCTACATGAACAGTGCTGTCTGAGACTGACATGAAGGTGAATGTGTGTCTGTAGACCCAGCAGAGGGAGCTGACGATCCGGCATGTGAAGGAGACTGAGAAAGAGCTCAATCATACGTTCCAGTTACAGAAGCAGCAGTATGAAGCTACAATACAGAGACACTTGACGTTTATAGACCAGGTATTGATCTCAACACACTTCAACTGCATAGAGACAGCAGGCATCAGCAGACAACAACCTATATAGAGTATTGATTTAAAAGCTTTCCTAGTTTATGTGAATTATAATTTACATTTTAAACTATATTCAATTAAAATAAGTAATTTTATATTGTAATAATATTTCACATTTTAAATAACATCTCTCCCACCTTAAACGTTTGAATGGTAGTGTGTGTGTGTGTATATATATATATATATATATATATATATATATATATATATATATTCATCAAGGCTGCATTTATTTGATTACACATTCTGTAATATTGTGAAATATTATTGCAATTTAAAGCAATTTTTCCTATTTTGATAACCTTTAAAATATAATTTATTCCTGTGATGCAAAGTTGAATTGATCAACCATTACCTCCGTCTTATGTGACACATGATCCTTCAGAAATCATTCTAATTTATTCTAGCTTTTATTTAAAATAGAAATCCTTTGTATCTGTATACACTACCATTCAAACAATCTTGGGAGTCAGTAATGTCTTTTCTTTCTTAATTGATACTTCTATTCAGCAAGGGAAACAATTTTGAATTGGGGAATTTTTTTTTTATTCCTCAAAGAATCCCGAAAAGTATCACAGGTTCGAAAAAAAAGTTCAACATTGATAATAAAACATATTAGATTTTTGAAGGATCATGTGGCACTGATCACTGGAGTGATGGCTGATTAAAATTCAGCTTTGCATCACAGAAATACATGATAGTATATTAAAATAGAAACTGTTATTTTAAATTGGAACAATATTACAGTTTTTCTGTATTTTTGATGAAATAAATGCAGCCTTGATGAGCATAAGACATTTCTTTAAGAACATAAATCCTACAGATCCCAAACGTTTGAATGGCAGAGTATGTTTAACTAGTAGATGTATTAATGTGTCTCTCTCTTTCTCTCTCAGCTGATTGATGATAAAAAGGCCCTGAGCGAACGCTGTGAGGCAGTAGTGGGAGAACTCAAGCTGGTGGATCAGAAATACACGAAGAAGATCGCTCAGATGCAGGAGCAACATGATATGGTGAGTTCAGTTCATTCATATTTTGAGATGTTGGTATAATTATGATTTAGGAGGTGCGTCTCAGAAACATTTCTGCAACAACTTTGGCCACAAGGGTGCGATCAAGCTTTAAATGTCTGCTCAAGTGTATTAGCCAATAGTGTGTGTTGGTTTCTACAGCTATTGTTTCCACTGGTTTGTGGTTTTCTCTGCTGCTGTCATTAACTGTATCTCTGCACATAATCTTGAGTATGTGCATATTAACATCAAGTGCATGTTCACGTGCTGTGTTGCTTTGCTACTGCTAACTGTTTCTATCTTTCTGCATTGTTGTGTGTTTCTCTCGTTATCTTTCCCTCTGTTTGCCTGTAGGTGTGGCAAATTCTGGGTCCCATGTGTGAGGTAACTCTCTTTCTATCTAACCCCTCGTCACGCCCATGTTCTGTCATTTCCATTCTTTTATTCCACTCTAATCTTAACACAGACTTACAGACCTTCCATTTTGCTTGGACCCATTGACCTTGCATGCTTTTTTTTACCTCAAGCAAGAAGCCTGCTGGCTTTTGATGATTTACTGTAATAATAACAAGAGTATTTCCAAGTTAGTCAAACTTCTGGTTTCGAGACCTTGTTTTTTTCTGCATTCCACAGCCCATGTTTGTGCAAATGATGTGATATCTTTGTCAGTTACATTTTAAGTGCTGAGCATTCCATCAGTGTATCTTGGTGTTATCTTGTACATGGGAAGGAGTTAAGTGCACATTACATTTGTCATATGTTGAAGATGGAAACAAAATACAGAAATAGAAGATTTTTTTTTTATTGCCTAAAGCTTAAAACAGCTCTGCATTATTTACTGAAGTTTAACACTTTTATTCTTATATTTCATACGTTCATTATTCAAATGCGGGTCAAATGAAATGATTACTCTAGTCTAGTGCAGAAATGCACAAACTCTTTTCTACGAAGAGTCAAAAAACTGGTACAACTAAGCTTTAGACAGTATAAGGACTATTTCTCACTACTAACTAGTTGCTTATTAGCATGCATATTGGATGTTTATTAGTACTTAAAAAGCACATTCTGCATGACCATGTTCTACATCCCTAACCACAATAACTACCTTACTAACTGTTAATAAGCAGCAAATTAAATGTTTACTGAGGCAAAATTCATATTTAATGGTTTGTTAATAGCGAGAATTAGACCTTAAAATAAAGTGTGACCAAAAACTTGATAGAGGGCCATGGGTCGATATTAACTGTTGTATTATATTCAACTATACTGTATTATAGTTTACATTTTTAAATCATATTGACTTGTAATGCTGTAAAAATCTTGGCATACTGGCTATGGTCACCTTGGCACATGCACGAGAGAAGTACTGACGTGTGATTCATGAATTCATTATTCTTTGTGTTGGATCTTTTGATTGATCAAGTTCACAAAGCCCATCTAAACGACTCGCCAACAAATCAGACTCTTATTCTCTCATTAAGGTTCACATATTTAAGTTTTTCAGTCAAAGCTGTCCTATGACTTTGGTGTTTTTGCATCTTTTTAACACTAGAAAACATCAGAGCCCATTCACTGTAATTAGACAATGAACGTGACCAGTGCATTCTGCACATTTTCTTCTTCTGTGTTCCAGTAAAACACAAATTCAAAGTTTGCAATCAAATGATTTTGAGAAAATGACAACAGAATTTCCACTTTTATGTAACATTTCTTTACAGTAACCCATTAGACATACATAGTGTCCTGCCATGACTCAGGTTTTGTCTTTCTGTTTAACCCTCCTTCCATTTCTCTCTTTCTCCACATAGGAGATTAAGAAGCTGAAAGAGTTAATGAGTGCCACGGAAAAGATCCGCCGGGAGAAATGGATTGATGAGAAGACCAAAAAGATCAAGGAGATCACTGTAAAAGGTCAGCAGAGTCCAACAACAAGCGTCTGTTCACACCAGTGCCACATCGCTTTGTTTGGAATCAGATCACAGCATCCTTCAACAATATTCATTACAGCCAAGCCTGCTTGTTTCTCTAGCGTTTATGATTTATATCTGTGGCATTAAGAAAAGGATGAATAATGTCATAGCGTTCTCCAAGTTCTGGTGTTAAATTGCATAACTAGCTTGTGGTAACCTACTGTAAAACATACACATACATATATAATACACACACACACACAATATTATACATTTGAATATTTTGCCAATTTAATACCATTTTTAATAATAAATTAAAGGTTTACACGAGCAATTTGAGTTTGTTTTTGGATCCCCTTGTAACTCAAACATTACATTAGCGAATAGTGTCAATAGTTTTATTCTTTTCCTTCTTTGAATTTGGATTATTTCAATGCTACTGCAAACATTTATGTTGGTTTTGAATAATGTTTACGTAACTATCTCCTCCTGTATGCTCTCAGGTCTGGAGCCAGAGATTCAGAAGCTCATCTCCAAACACAAGCAGGAGCTGAAGAAACTCCGAGTTCTTCATGAGGCAGAGCTCCTTCAGGCAGACGAGAGGGCCGCCCAACGTTACGTCAGGCAGACTGAGGAATTACGACAGCAGTTGGAGAGAGAAAGAGATGAACAGTGCCAGAGAGAGAGAGAACTGGCCAAGCAGAGGTATGCACGTCCTTACATACTCGCATCTGCTCACAGAATACACATCTGTTCATCAGAGATCAGACGGAGTGCTCACAGATGTTAGAAAACACAAACACATTCAAACTCTTAAAGAAAGGGAGACTGGACAAGAGCGACAGAGGAAGCTGAGTAGACATGATCTCAAAACGAAATGCTGCTTTTGAAAACATACACCTATTAGGACCAGGGCTTGAAAATGAAAAAAATGTAATTATTGTCCTCATCCTCATGTATTATTATCATTCTGAAACCGGTTAATAATGTTGTTTTAAAATGTATTTGACTATAATAATAATAATAATAAAAATAAAGTACAGCGTTTTCTTTACTCCAAAAAAAAAAAAAAACAACAACACAGAATATCTGGTATCTTAACCCGCTGCGCTTAATCACAGCCAATACAGCATCGTCTTTCATAGGTTTTGGCCAAATGTAGCCTACTAAACAAAATTAGAAATCTGCTAACACTTTAAACAACATTAACATATTTTTTCAAGATATTTAAAAATGTTTTCTGCATTGTTAAACGCTCTTATAAAATTGTGTTTTGAGAGGAAAAAGTCACATTTATTATTACATTCAGAAATAATGTAGGCTAAAATGGCAGTAAAAGCAAAATGTTTACCAACATTATAAACGCAGTAAAAGTTCCCTTCTCTCCACAAAAATCCTCTAAACTTATGCTGATTTAAAGCGTTTAGGCTATATAAATGTAAAGCCAAAAATGAATTAATTTCAGGTGAAACCGATGCCTACCTCTCTCATTCAGCACAAATCCAAATGTTTTTATATTCGCGATGTATCTGGATACTAAAATATTATTATTTATGAAATAGGCTTTGTGCTTAAGTCGCATAGATCATCATCCTTCGCAAATCAGCATATTGGTCACGCTGAATGCAACAGATTGTACAACGGAGCAGTGCTACTTATTATATGGTTCTTTAACTGAATTTTGATAATGAACAGGCTGCAATATCACAAAAATATGTTGTCTGTGTGTGTGTCAAGCAGAAAAGCAAAAAGTTTTGCATCAGGTGTTCTGCTTCATAACTCCTTAGGAATTCATGGTTTCGATTCATAGTTTCGTCTTCATGATGAACAGTCATGTTTAGTGTGAAAGGACCTCAAGCTGAAAATTCTTTGTTATCCATAAAAGTTACACTCCTCCTAATGTGTCATTGTACAGAACACACTGTTTGTACTAAACGCTGCTTTCATTGTGTCACGGCTGGGAGTGGAATTAATTCTCAGTCAGAATGTATGTTCACCAGACAGACACACAGCTTTTAAAGAAAGTGGCAGATGTTCACAAATACTGTTTTGTTTCACACTAGGGATGTTCATTTCAACCGTTAACCGACAATAAGAATGTTGACTGATTAATACGGTTTAAACGGTTTGAAGTCACTTATTTATTAAAAAAATTTCAGTAATTTATCAAAATATATCAAAAAGTTTGTTGCATGGTTAAAATAAGCTACGCGTATTAAAAAAAACAGGTTTTTTAGAGAGAGAGAAAGAGAGAAAAACAAGTCGCCTATAAGTCGCATTATTATTTAATTCAGAAATAGGCCGACACGATAACTATCATTATAATAAACACTGTAAACATAGCTAGGCCATTTTAGTTCCCCTCACTCCACAACATATCCTTTCAATTAACAGTAGGGCCCTATGATTTCGCGACGATGGTAAACGCAGACGGCATCACGGCATCCAGGCATTAAAACAGAATTTACAGTTTAATGCATAATGTCACGGAATTAGTCAAAGTTTGGATGAATTAATCAAAAGTAGGTCATTACACTTAAATCTAACCGCATAAAGTATTTGAAACAACATGAGAGTGAGTTAATAATGACCTTTTCATTTTTTGGTGAACTATTACTTATATTTTTGTGTGGATTGTGAATAAAAGTCAATGTAATCAAGTAAGCCTAAATGTGTTTGGCTTTAATGAGGAGGCATATTTTTCCTCCCACATTCCATTAATTTCTCCATTCAGTCCTGAAAAGTGAACTCTCTCTCGCTGATTTCTGGCGGAATTGTGGATTATTAATAGGGGATAATAAAATCAACATGAGTACTGGATGTGTTTTTATTAGGTTATGTGTGTATAGCCCGGTACACACCAAGCCGATTGTCGGGCTAGTTTGTTTGGTGTGTGTTCCACTCGTCGGCTCTCGTTGGGCTCACGTCCGCGGTTGTTTGGCATCGTGGCGTCACGGACCGTCGGTGAGAGAGAGAACTCTGATTGGATGTTCAGTTTAGCTAACGAGTCCGTGCAGGAGAATTAAAGCAAATATGATTAAAACGGGCACGTAAATGAAGGCAGCACAGACTAAAGGCTGTTTTTTGATGTGACATGATCTTGCACAAGCATTTCAATATGCGAATGTTTTCATAACAACATGAGCTGCTCAACATTAATGAAATTCAAACTGTACGCAAGTGCTGCTTCCTTTACGTTTCATATATCTGTGTTTATCTCGTATATCTTTATTTTGGTTTCTCTGTTTGAATAATGAATATTTACTAATGATAGCTGCTGAAATAGACAGCGAACTCCTCTCTGTGTGGTGTGTTCACGTGCAGCTTTTTTGTCCGATGCTGCCGACGGTGACAACACCGTCTTACGGCGCCACTAATTATTTGAAGTCGGCTTGGTGTGTACCGGGCTTATGATAGAAAGAGAAGCAGATGGGATAGTGTGTCCTATGTTTTGTGTGTGCAAGAATAAATATATAGTATAAACGCACATGCCTTCTGCATTGTTTTTTCCACTGTTTTCACTTTATGCTAATGAGATTATTTGGACAAGCACATTGTCTAAGTACAACTGAGAAAATAACTGTGTTTGTGTCTCAGGTTTGAGAAACAGCTGCAGGAAGAGGAGAACTCGCTGCAGCAGCAGAGGAGACGTCTGTATAAAGAAGTGGCCGAGGAGAAAGAGCGAATCACACAGCTGGCAGCCAGGTCAGGTTCAAAGGTTATTTGAACTTAAATTACTGAACTATGTTTCTAGCCAGGAATAGTCTTGGCAAATCATTTCTAAAATAATTAAAGGAACCTCCATGTGTTTTCATGTTATGATAATTGATATATTTTTTAAATCCAATGTTTTAGTAAAAAAAGATGAAAGATTTAGATTTTCCTTCTTTGCAAACATGACTAAAGTTGTTCCAATGTATGCTTAAAACAAGAAAAAATGTATTTGACAATTGAGTAAGAAATGTGAGAAATATTAGATAAAACATATCAAATTGTTTTCTTAAAGGAACACTCCACTTTTTGGATATATATATATATATATATATATATATATATATATTTTTTTTTTATTTTTTTTCTTCTCATTTTACAACTCCTCTAGAGTTAAACAGTTGAGTTTTACCGTTTTTGAATGCATTCAGCCGATCTCCCGGGTCTGGCGGGAGTACTTTTAGCTAAGCATAGATCATTGAATCGGATTAGACCATTAGCATCTCGCTCAAATATCACCTAAGGGTTTTGATATTTTTCCTATTAAAAGCTTGACTCTTCTGTAGTTACATTGTGTACTTAGACCGACGGAAAATGAAAAGTTGTGATTTTCTTGGCCGATTTCGCTAGAAGTGGCTTTATCTTGTTTTTAAAAAGTATTATTTTAAATTTTTTTTTTTGTGAGTGTCCAAAAGAGAGGGGCTAGATGAAAGTTAAGTTATAACTAAATGTAAATGTGTTTGTGTGTTATGTAGGCAGCATGCTGAGCTGGAGGACTTAAGGAAGCAGTTGGAAGAGAACAGCTCTTTGGCAGCGAGAGCACTGAGAGAAGAGCTGGAGAAGAGCAGAGAAGAGCAGGAGAGACGTCACCAGGTAAAACACTACCACATCTAGTCATATTAGTGCACACAATCAAATACAGGTGCATCTCAATAAATTAGAATGTCGTGAAAAAGTTAATTTATTTCAGTAATTCAACTCAAATTGTGAAACTTATGTATTAAATAAATTCAATGCACACTGACTGAAGTAGTTTAAGTCTTTGGTTCTTTTAATTGTGATGATTTTGGCTCAAAACCCACCAATTCACTCTCAACAAATTAGAATATGGTGACATGCCAATCATCTAATCAACTCAAAACACCTGCAAAGGTTTCCTGAGCCTTCAAAATGGTCTCTCAGTTTGGTTCACTAGGCTACACAATCATGGGGAAGACTGCTGATCTGACAGTTGTCCAGAAGACAATCATTGACACCCTTCACAAGGAGGGAAAGCCACAAACATTCATTGCCAAAGAAGCTGGCTGTTCACAGAGTGCTGTATCCAAGCATGTTAACAGAAAGTTGAGTGGAAGGAAAAAGTGTGGAAGAAAAACCGAGAGAACCGCTGAGGATTGTCAAGCAAAATCGATTCAAGAGTTTGGGTGAACTTCACAAGGAATGGACAGAGGCTGGGTTCAAGGCATCAAGAGCACCACACACAGACGTGTCAAGGAATTTGGCTACAGTTGTTGTCAGAGGCGTCTTATCTGGGCTAACGAGAAGAAGAACTGGACTGTTACCCAGTGGTCCAAAGTCCTCTTCTCAGATGAGATCAAGTTTTGTATTTCATTTGGAAACCAAGGTCCTAGAGTCTGGAGGAAGGGTGGAGAAGCTCATAGCCCAAGTTGCTTGAAGTCCAGGGTTAAGTTTCCACAGTCTGTGATGATTTGGGGTGCAATGTCATCTGCTGGTGTTGGTCCATTGTGTTTTTGAAAACCAACATCACTGCACCGTTTACCAAGACATTTTGGAGCACTTCATGCTTCCTTCTGCTGACCAGCTTTTTAAAGATGCTGATTTCATTTTCCAGCAGGATTTGGCACCTGCCCTCACTGCCAAAAGCACCAAAAGTTGGTTAAATGACTGGCCAGCAAACTCACCAGACCTGAACATAGAGAATCTACAGGGTATTGTCAAAAGGAAAATGAGAAACAATAGACCAACAAATGCAGATGAGCTAAAGGCCACTGTCAAAGAAACCTGGCTTCCATACCACCTCAGCAGTGCCACAAACTGATCACCTCCATGCCACGCCGAATTGAGGCAGTAATTAAAGCAAAAGTAGCCCCTACCAAGTATTGAGTACATATACAGTAAATGAACATACTTTCCAGAAGGCCAACAATTCACAAAAATGTTTTTTTTTTTGGTCTTATGGAGTATTCTAATTTGTTGAGATAGTGAATTGGTGGGTTTTTATTAAATGTGATCCAAAATCATCACAATTAAAATAACTTAAACTACTTCAGTCTGTGTGCATTGAATTTATTTAATACATAAGTTTCACAATTTGAGTTGAATTACTGAAATAAATTAACTTTTCCACGACATTCTAATTTAATGAGATACACCTGTATGTTTTAGGGGATTCTCTCTTAATTTTACTCACCCTCTTTTTCTTTCTTGCATTGAACATAAGAGTCTAGCAAACTGTGCAATCTGTTTTAGGCTATACAATTTAAGTGGGCATGTGTGGTCATCATTCACTTTTATTTTATGAAAAAAAGCAGCTTGGATTTTTTTTCTTCATTTTTTGTGTTGCACACAAGAAAGGAAGTCATACATGTTTGGTAAGACATGAGGTCAAATAATTGATTTTGTAGTGAACTATGCCTTTCAGGCTGTGTGCATATCTTTTGTAAATTGTTACACATCAGATAACATGCTTTTGTTGTATTACTAAATCTTTTTGTGAGCAGTGCCCAAAATATGCACTGTAAAGAGTCATACAAAGCACTGGCAACCAATTAAACAGCATACAAACATTACAATGTGATGCAGTCAGTCTTAACATACAAACTATCAACAAGCAACTGGAAACAAGAAGTGAATGTGTTGCAACTTTCAGTATTATTGATACAACCGGTTTTAAAGGTTTCAGGGAATGTATTCTGAAAAACGGACATAATATGCTGCACTCATCTTTTCCTCCCTCCATGCATCTAAACCCAGCCAGTTTTTTTGTTTGTTTTTTGCCTGAGGCTTTCAGGCGCAGAACTCAAATGACCTGTCTGTTTAGACATGTGTACATGTGTTTGATGGTGCAGTGTTTGCAGAGGTCAAATGAAAGCACCTTTTTTTGTGGTGATATAGAATAGTAGATCATTCTTTTGGTTCTTTTGAATTGTGTTTTTGACTGTATTTCTCATTAGGTTGAAATAAAGGCCCTGAAGGAAAGACTTGAGATTGAGAAACAGACATGGGAAGAAAATTACATGAAAAAAGAGGTATGTGTTTGTGTCTAAACAAGTCTATCGAGCAGAAATGATGAGTTTAAATATTGTATCTTGTTCTATGCATATTTTGCATTTTACATCAGTACATTACGGTTATGGGTAACTGGGAGTTAAATTACATAATTATTCAAAGAAAATTGAAAATGTATTTAACAAGATATCCTGTATGGCTTCAAACATTTACTAAACAATATTTAAATTATTTAAACAATACTAAATAAATGACTAAAAATACCATTCTAAAATGTTAAATGGTAGTTTTAGTTAGTATTACATTTTTTCACTACCTTTCAAAAGCTTTTTCTTTACAAATTAAAACTTTTATTCAGAGAGAATGATCAAAAGGTGAGGCATGTATTATGTTACAAAAGATTTCTGCTTCAAATAAATACTGTTCTTTTGAATGTTATATCCATCAAAGTAATAAAAAAAGATCACTGTTGCCACAAAAGTATTAGGCATCACAGCTGTTTTCAACATTGATAATAATAAGAAATGTTTCTTGAGCTTCAACAGCTATTTTAAATTTTAATAATATTAAACAATATAACCGTTTTTATTAAATTTTTTTACTCTATTTTACTCATATTATCCATCTTATGTCAGCAAGAGTTAACGGTGGTAACAGAGTAACTTGCTTGGTGTAATTTCTCGGGTTTAGTGTTTACACACCTCTGGGCAGAGCCGATCCTAGACTTCTGGGGCCCTACGCAAAACTTCAATCCGTCTTGAATCACGCTGGTGGAAAGCGCTTGTGGCGATATGGAAGAAATCCATACCAGCTTTTCATTTTTTCTAATGGGCGGAAACCAATGAGGAAATTGAATATAAAAGAGAGCTAGAAACGGAAGAGAGGGAGAGAGAAAAAACAAAACAAACGCGTAGGTTGTTATCGGAGTGGGACACACGCTACCTGAAGGCCGTCGTTGCTATTCTTTGCTGGAATCTCTGTGCATGCGCTGACTGGGTGCGATCGCCAAAGTGACGGAGAAATTGAGCTCTACTGCTGGTTCGTTCGCCTGCCTGGTGCAACACAATCCAGCCTGGTTCGTTCGCCTGCCTCAGGTACTAGTGATGATGTCCATCATCTTTTAACCTCACGCCAAATCTCCAAACTCTTTTCCCGGGCCAGGATTTGCGGCCGCTACACAGACTGCATCACGCAGCCCCCACACACACACACTTACACGCTCATTGTGCACGCACACGCATACACTCATACGCAAACACTCGTTTGAATTAATTATTTTTCTTTGTGGTTTTATTTTTTTCATTTCTTTTGGTTGGAAATTGAACACAAACTAACTGAAAAAAGAAACGAACTGTACAAATTAGAGTGAATCAAGGACTCGTGATTTTGTTTCCTGTTTGTGAAATCTTGAACTGAACTTGAACCGCAATCTACTTGCTGTCTGTTAAAGAAAATAATACAAACTCTGTGAAAATTTAACTTTGTAGTTTTTTTGCTAAGTGTTTTCTTAAAATATATATTTTTTTTTGACCAAACCTGTCAATCTCTGAGTGTATCATTTAAGCCCTATTCTACATTATTTTGGGTATAAAAAATATTTTTTTATTTTTTTTGTGTGTGTAACAGTGGCTTGAGCTATTTTTGGGGAAACTGAATTTCATTATATATCTATAATTTTTTTTCTCTTGACAAGTTTTACTTGTCTGGCGCCCGAACAATTTAAATTAAATCTACATTCATTAAATCAAATTTTATTTTATTTTGGGGCAGCCACCGTTACACGCTCTAGAAACAGTGTCTGTTCCACGGCTCGGTACGCTTTCAACCCGTTATTTTAGTCTCGCGCAAGGGACTTTACGACATTCACATTACATGATTTGACTGATTTTTACATAGAAAGGGAGACCGCACCACATTACAATAAATTATCATTCATGTTTTCATAGCCGTTGGCCAAATTCTAAAACAAAACTAAAATGAAATCATCTTTGAGATCAAGGGGGCCCCCTGGTGTTTCGGGGGCCCTACGCAGCTTGCGTATTCTGCGTATAGGGAGGATTGGCTTTGCCTTTTATCTCTGTATTAACAAAGTCACAGAAGGTTTACAACTGCAAGTGTATGCAAGGATAAAAAGTCGCTGTGATGATCTCAGAACACCATGTTTCCTCTCACAGGAAGCATGGCTGCTGAGCAGAGAAAGGGAGCTTAAGGAGGAAGTGCGTCGAGGGAGAGACAAGGAGATCGAGCTGGCCGTTCAGAGACTAGAGGAGGAGACCAGAGGGGCGAGAGAGGAGTGTGAGCGAGCGTGTGACAACCGGTGTGTTTCCCTTTCCTGTTTGTGTGACCTTAAATGTCTCTGATGGAACAGGATGTTACAGTTCTCACTTGCATTTCAGTAGAAACAAATGTCCATGTGTTTAATTAGCACAGATTGTAAGACGCAGTATGTGATACACATTTTTTTTTCCTGCTGAACAATTTGCTTGTAGACCATCAGGAGTTAAATTATAATAGAAAATATACTCTATTCTGTGAAATAATTATGGTAATTTACACCTTTAGCATATTTGAATGACTTCTGAAGGATCATGTGATGCTGAAGACTGGTGTTTAGCTTTGATTTTCCTTACATTTCATTCAAATTTCAATTTTGCATCCTGTTTGCTATCTCACATTCAAATTATGATCATTTAATGATGCTTTCAGCAGGTTTTGAATAAAATGAATACTTGTGGGCCACATTTTTTAGCTCTTTCTAGACCATTTGCACTCCGGATGTACTGCCATTTACATTTAAGCCTATCCATTTAACATGTGGCAGGATGACTGTTTTTTTCGAACTGGATGTAAATTTGAATGGTATGTGTATGTGTGTGCGCAGGATAAAGCGTGTGAGGGAGAAATACGAGGCCGAGCTCCGAGATCTGGAGCGTTCGGAGCGGGCAGCATTGCAGAAACAGCAGGAGATGAGAGAGAAACACAGTGAGATGGAGGCAGAGCTCCTCCGGCTGCAGTCGCTTTTACGACAACGAGAGCAGGAAATAAAAGACCTCACCCAGGTAACCGTCGTTATGGTGGCACTGTTTGGTTTGTCCACACTCATTAAAGAATATAGGTTACTTATGAATTGACAGGCTCTATCTACAATCCTTGGTAGAGAGGGTAATCATAAGGATTCATTTTTAATGTAACAATTCTTGCTCCCTAGTGATTTTATTATTGATAATTGGTCCTAACTATACTAATCAATAACAGTCAGTTATTAGAATTGCACTGTATAAATAATTAGGTTGATTTAAGTCTCACAAGCTGTAAATACAAATAACACTGTAACAAACCATTACTTTGAGTTGATACAAAATATTGACTCGTTGTTCAATAAGTAAAGATGTGCTCCGATTAAAGGATAAAATCTCGGCAGCTTGTTTCTTTGGAAGTGTGATAAACTGAATGACTTTTGACCCTTTCTGTTTAACATTATACCTGAGTGTCAATGGCAGTGTGTGTGAAACGACTGAAAATGGATTACTGATTGTGGTTAGATAACTTACTCAGCTACAGGGGTGAATATCATTTATATTTCATCCTAAAATTATAATCATTTCATAAATCAGTGAAGCCCATTTTAAAGGAATAGTTCACCAAAAAATGCAAATTAGCTTGAAATGTACTCACCCTTGGGTCATTCAAGATGTGGAGTAGTTTGTTTCTTCATCCGAGTAGATTTGGAGAAATCTAGCATTACATGACTTGCTTAACAGTGGATCCTCTGCAGTCAATGGGTGCCGTCAGAATAAGAGTTCAAACAGCTGATAACAACATCACAAGTTAACGCCAATGTATCAATTAACAATTTATAAAGTGAAAAGCTGTGTGTTTGTAATAATCAAATTCATTAAGATAGTTTTTAACTTCCAACTGTTGCTGTAATATGATTCCATAATCGATAATAAAGCTTCCTCCAGTGAAAAGTAATCTTGAATGTCTTAATCAGGAGAGAAAAATGTACCGATCAAGTAGCATTTATAAGCAAAACCTGTTCTAAACATATGTGGATTTTAATTGACAACAGGGGAAGACTTTTCCACTTGGATAAAGCATTATTATTGATTCTGAATTTTATTTTGGCCCAAAGTGACTGTTTAATTTAAGTGCCTTGATGGATTTTTTCTTACAAACACAGCTTTTCACTTAACAAGATATTAATTTATGGACTGGTGTCATGTGGATTATTGTGATGTTTGGATTCTCATTTTGACGGCACCCATTCACTGCAGAGGATCCCCTGGTAGGCAAAGTGATGCTAAAATTGCTTCAAATTGCTTCCAAAGAAAAAAATATATTTTTTGGGGGGGTTTTCAATAAACTTCCATCCTCATCCTTTGTCTCGGTCTAATTTTATGTAACGGATCACAGGCCCGTGACAAGTTATCAGATGAGCGCCGCAGTCTAGCAGAAGTGATCAGACAAGAGTTTTCAGAACGGCTCGTAGAGACGGAGGAAGAGAACCGGAGGATGAAGATGGAGGTCTCGGAGGCCAAGGCACGACTCCGTTTAGAGGTGGAGCGAGTGACACGAGAGAAAGAAGAAGAGCTTGCAGAGGTGCATCAAAGGTCAGAATCAAAGAGTGTTGTCCTCTCCTTGTTTAGAACAGTGGTTGTCATATAATCAGCTTTGGATTAAAGCTGCAGATGAGGTGTTTACTATATGCTTGATGTGAGTTCCTGGTCTCTCTCTTTTGTAGAGTGAAGTCAGCTATTTTGAAGAAGGAAGAGACTGTTAATAACCTGCGCAAGCAGCATGAGGTAAGTTGCAACAGATCTGATTCAGTTTATTTGCTTGTTGCAGTAAATCAACACTTGCTGTGCATACGTTTTGATTTACAACTAACTTGTTTGTTTTTTCCTCTGTACTTTAGGCTGCAGTGAAGAGAGCAGATCATCTCGAGTCTTTATTGGAACAACAGAGAAAACAGCTGTTAGGAAAATGATTGAAGTTAGGGCGCTGAAATCCCCCACAGCCCCTTCCCTTCTGTCACACCGTCCTCCTGCACAAAGAAACTTTCTCTTTGTTTTTGTTTATATATATATATATTTTTTGTCAGGTTTCTATTTTATTTATTTGGGTTGTTTGGATGAACTGATGGATTCTGGATGGTTCCACCAGACTTCTCATCCAGAAAGGCGGCCTTTGGCGTTCCCATGGGAACAAGGCAAGAAATGAGAGAGGAATTTAATCTTCTCCAAGATTTTTGGAGAGGCTTTTGTGGGTCTCTCTTTCACGGATATGACCAAATTACAGACTCCTTTCAGCCACCCGTTAAACACAGCCAAATGAATTTAAGCATAGAAAAAGAAATCTAGATTTAGTATGTTATTGAATCTTATAAAACTTCGCCCCATAAACGTGTGCATATTTCACCCCAGAATCAAAATATACAAGTAAGAAATGTCTTTGAAAATTAAATTAGGTTCATTATGCAAAAATAAACAGTTTCTATATTGCAAAAATATGTATATTATTTAAGTTGTAAAGTATTTATTCAACATGTTTTTAACTTTTAATTTATGCTTGTATTATAGTCAGTTTTAATAAACATGGAAATCTTATCACAACTGAGATTAATGGGAGTCGCTAACCTTCAAATGTCAAACAATAATGAGTTTGCATTGTGTGCTAAATGTGATCATTTGTCATGGAAAATAGTCCTAAAATAAGCTTCATTTTCTTTATGCAAAATAGAATTTTTTACATTTCATATTTTGATTTGGGGGTAAAATCTGCATGATTTTGTTAGATTCACCCAAGAAGTGGAAAGCCCCTTTTGCTGGGCACAAAGGCATTCCCAGTAAACTGCTCCAGATGTTTCTGTAACTGCATATCCTCTTCCCGTCTCTCTCAGCACTGGAATAAGGGAAATGGGTGGAGACTACAGTGGGCAGAGAAGTTAACCCTTTACATTAAAGACGAGAGGCTTAACCCCCACCTACACACACACACATCCCTACTCCCCATGCCTTTTGTGTGTTGCATATAGATGCCTTTTGTCCCCATACCCCTCTGGGCTATCTCTAAATTACAGGAGATGTCCCAGAAGCCCTCAGGACAGCAAAACATGCTCAGACAAAGCCCTCAGTGAGCCCCAGTTCTGGTTTAGACATCAGAGAAATGACGGCAGCACAGCTAGATGATAGAGATTTCAGAAGGTTTGTTGACAGTAAAGCAGTAGATGGTGAAGATAAGTATGGAGTCTCTTTAGATTGATAGGGACTGACAGTAGATTGAGCAGCTCTCACGGGTGCGATGTGCAGCTGATTTGCACAAACCGAGGTGAGAGTCCTGGTTGAGGTTGAGTTGAGGTGGATGTAGAATGTTGGGTAGATAAAAATATCAGATGAATAGAAAATTAAGAGAATGACATGGTGTTTATGATTAGGAAAAGTAGAGCTGGGTACAATAGTATGTGGTACACAGTGCCTGTGATTTACCAAGCAGGATGTTCCTGAATCAACATACACACTTCCCACAGTCATGGAAGTGTCAGGGAATTTTAACATTGTGTTTTCCAGGCCTAGAAGAGTGATAGAAATGAATAAAATCTGAAAAGTAATGGAAAACATAGTTAATACATACTTTTTTGTCTACATAAGAACAAAATATTTTGGAGTAAACGTGGCTTGCAAGCAGTGTTAACTCAATTTTCATACGTTGAATTTTTTTATATATATATTAAATGGAAAACTTACATTTGAACAATCTAAATGGGCATTACAAATAAAACTGAAATAAGTTGTATTTGAAGCACTACAATTACTAAAACTAAACTGAAATAAAGTAAAAATAAAACACTACACTACTAAAACTATAAGTAAAATATTAAATATATAAAAATAACCAAAGGTTCAGTTAAAAATATTAGTAAATACTACAATACTTTGTTTGAGGTTTTTAATGAATCACTCCAATTCACACATTGGTCTGAATGATTAATGAATGGCTTTTTAGTCTGAATTAAAGGATAGTTTACCCAAAAATGAAAATGTGATGTTTATCTGCTCACCCCCAGGGCATCTAAGATGTAGGTGACTTTATTTCTTCAGTAGAACATAAACTAAGATTTTGAAACCGTTGCAGTCTCTCAGTCATATAATGGCAGTCAATGGGACCCACGGCTTTGAGAGACAAAAAAACACAGAAACAAAACCAAATTAAACCCTGCAGCTTGTGACTGTGATTCATTGATGTCCTCAGACACGAAACGATCGGTTTGTTTGAGAAACTGAATAGTATTTATATCATTTTTTTTAATTAGAATTTGTGTGTATGTTTTTTTTTTAACTCAATTTTGTGCCCATTGACTGACATTATATGACTGACAGACTTCAACGGTTTGAGTTAAAAATCTTCGTTTGTGTTCTACTGAAGAAATAAAGTCACCTACATCTTGGATGCCCTGGGGGTGAGCAGATAAACATCACATTTTCATTTTTGAGTGAACTATCCTTTAAAAAAAATCCCAATCGAAGAATCTCAAACAACCGGAAAGATCATTGAAAGGTCATGATAATTCATTGAAAGCTGAAAACCCCAAACATCTTGAAACAACACCAGCCAATTGAATTTTAGGGTGTGATAGCATTATTAATAACATTAACATTAAAACCCGTTTTTATCAACACATCTTTTCCCATTGAATTTAGGTATAGTCTGTACATTGTTTGGATATAAATGTGACTTTACATGACTTGTTTTAGCATGAACACCAAGATGTTGATCCAGGAACCTCCTTCTTGGTAAAATGACTGTGAGCACAGGGAGACTGGCATTGGTTCAGTGGTTTAAACACAGCTAAAAAAAGCCCTCCAATCTCTCTCGTTCTCTCTCCACATTGTGCACAAACGGTCTGCCTAAGAGGAACAGAGACAGACAAATGTAATTCAGCAGGGGTTGGGGTGGCAGGGTGGGGGAGGTGCTTCAGAACTCTCACAAGTCTCCATTGTTTCGTGTTACAAAATCCCTACATTTTTCTTTCTTTCATGTTTTGCAAAACATTTGGTTTTATTGGGAGATTTTTCTAAAACCTTTCAAGTGAACAATAATGACACAAGCCAGAAAAGCAGTGAATGTTAGTTCTGTTATTCGACCCAGATGTTTAATCCAATTGGGCAACTTTAAGGTTTTGTAACAAGAGAACTTCCTTTTAAAAACCCTTATCTACAAAAATACTCTGTTGTTTGAAAAGTTGATGTACTTGCCAAAGTAAATTGCTTATCAAAAGTTGATCAATGTAAGCGAGCCGTGAGCAACTTTCCAGTGTGAAACTGCTTTCTTGTACAATTCTTTGATAGATTTTGTATATCAGATTCTTCCTGATGTGTGTGAGCTGTTTATTGAACGCAGCTACAGTGAAAAGGTCAGAATGAAAAGTGCCTCATTCCTGTTCTCTAATGAGAGGATCAGGTGTCTCGTTTCAGGACAGAACGCCAGAGTGAGCTCAAACTGTCCTCACTAGCAGAATACTGCAGACTCGAGCGTAAATACTGACATTTCTCTGAGGCAGAATTTCATGAGTCACCTGTTGACATCACATTTTAATGTGTGCGTGTGTATCCAAGGTCGGTTGGATGCATTCTATCAGCACCCCAGTGTGAGGTTCAAAATGTTGGAACATTCTGAGAATGTTTCAGATGCATTTCATGAAGAGTAGACGTCCGTTTTGGCAGCAGATGCAGGTCTTTGGCTGTCTTTCACCTTCGGATGGCAGTGTGGTTGGCATGGCCAGAGTTTCTCAGTCCCACTCGTGCCAATGAACCATTCTTTTGTGAGTGTTAGTGTTTAATAGCCAAGCGCCGGTCGCCATTTTACTGGCCTTTTGTAACTGTGGTCTGAAAAAACACTACTTTTATTATCATAATTCATGTCTGATATAATTTCCCCTTTCCCTATTCGGTTTTTTGCTTGTCTAAGTGTTTAAGTAATTTAAATGTGCCCTTTAAATGTGTAGCTCTTAATTTGGTTCTTTTACCCAAATCCTGTATTTTGGTCTGAGTTTAATAGCTGTGTTTTTGAAAAATGAAGAAAAGAATCTCGGCAGTATAAAATAAATCTTGAAAATGAGTTTGTTGACTTTTTCTTTTGTTTTTTACTCTTGTAATACCCAACCATTATAATCACTCCTGTTCTGTGAAGTCCACTCCCTTCTTCACAAATTAACTTTTTTTCTTTTAATATTTTTTATGATGGAACTTGTTCCTATGATGCAAAGCAGAATTTACAGCATGATTACTGTCATATGATCCTTCAGAAATCATTCTAATATGCTGATTTTCTGTTTAAGAAACCTTTCTCATTATAATCAATGTGATAAACAGTTGCACTATTAATATTTTGTTGGAAACAGTTCCTCGATGTAAAGAAAGTTAAAAAGAACAGCATTTATTTGAGATCAAAATCGTTTTAAAGCATGTTTTTTTTTTTTTTACTTTAAAATCTTTCTATTTCCATATTGTTTTCAAAAAACTGTCAAAACGACTTTTCAACTAACCACTTCTTTCTTTCTCACGTTTCTGACCCCTAGTTTGCGAGGAGTGGCCTCAGTGTGAATAAGTGTGAAAATAACTGCCTTGTATGTAAATACGGCAGCTGCGATAATGCAGACTATCTGGCTCTTTGAACCCAGGGTGTCTTCGGCAAGTCGCTGCATGTCATTATGGGTATTCTGTGTTCATGTGCATCCTTGCGTCTGACGTTTGATACCTGAATTTGCACATTCCAGGGTCTGTCTTCAAACATCAGCTGACTTGTCACGGTTTGTTTTGTTCATCACTGTTGTTATCACTCAGCCCCGAGTTGTGTAACCATCTCTCTGTTCTTCTCATATTTTATGTCTTCCTTTGGGGGAGGGGGAAGAGGAGTTGACCAATTGCTAGCAGCTGTTACTCTTTTCTCAATAGGGCCGCCTCTCGATCCCAGTGTGTGCGAGTGTGACAGAGTTGTGTTGTTAAACCAGGCACACTGCAGCTCGACTTCACCCCTCTTCGCTTGACAGGACTTTCCTTCAGGTATGAGACTCTTTTGAATTGTTTTACAGTTCTTTTCTGTTTCTGTTCACACATTCTGCCAGGTCTCATTGGATTAAAGGGCTGCTGCGAGTTGCAAGACTTTGAATGTTACATTTGGGGACAGTTATTTAGTCTGATGTGATGTGAAGCTGGTTATTTTAGTTTTTTGTTAATTTTGAGAAGTTTGCTTGTTGTTTTCTTTACTTAATTCTACTTCTAAAGCTACTTCTATATTCTATGCACTCTCATAAAAGAGATTGACTTTGGTTTATGGTTTAATTTTCAGACATTACTCAGACTGGGATTGTAAGCAGAGTAAAAGTTACTGGAACTTTTCCATGTACAGAAAACAGTTCATACAAATAACATTCTTCTCATTCCACAAATGACAGAAAAAGAATAGATGAATTCTGAAGATCTCATAACATAAGCCTTTGTGTCTGAATTCAGCTCAATTCGACGGTATTTGAGACCGAGTAGTTGAGAATGAAATGTAATTACAGAAACTTTTAGAGCAATCTATCTGTTCCTTAATGGGATTTATCACTGCTAACTGTGGCATGTGAATCTTCAGGGTATTTTTATGATTCATGAATACCTAATGCCATTTTGGAAAGATTGCAAACTTGTATTTCCAGTTCTGCTTAAATTACTTTTAAATGGTTTATAGTGTCACTATATTTGTATTAACCTTCAGACCAGATTTAGTTTTTCCACTAAGCGATATATGAGATATATTGTCCTTTTTGATATTTGCTTTTTCAAATGTTGATTTGTGCCAACTCATCATTTTATACTTTTTTTTTTCTCTACAATGGACACCTAGACTGAAGAAACATAACAAATTACACACATTTTAACAACACCTATTAATTGAATGATAGTTATAGTCACAGTAAAGACAAATTAATTTATATTAATACTGTTAATAATAAATAATAATGTTCATCATAAAACATAGAATTTGTTTCTCTGTATGTTAGCTTTGAAATGCTCGCGTTACGCCACGAGGTTCCTGCACGTCCTGATGTTCATTGTGTTGGACATTAACTTTAACTTTTAAAAAATCCTCGAACGATCCCCTAAAATAACTTTTGTGATATTATCACTTGATAGTATTACGATTATAATAGGTACAAGTTTATGAGGCTACCATGAACATAAATTAGCATATAAAAGGGCCTGTCTAGTCAGTTAGCATGCTTGTATTTTGTGATGCCTGAAGCTCGATCAGATCAGAAGTTGGGGGTCGTGTATTCATTGTGATTGGTTGATCAGGGACCAATCAGTGACCAGACAGTAATCATATTACAAATATATATATATATTTGGTTTTAACCAAAAACCACGAGATGTCCATTTCATTGGTCACAGGGTCTGAAGGGGTTAATGTGATTCAGCTTTAGTGAGGGCCTGACTGTGAACTCTGTGGGAAATGTGGGCATCAGATATTTTAAAATATTTCCCTTTGTTATGTGCTAAATAGGCCTACTTTCTGCTTAGCTGCAACATTCGAACACCAAAAAGGAATCTTGGTTTTCAGTACAAATATCGAAACATTTTTAAATCAAAACACATTTACTCGAGAAGCAAACGTACATGATTTTAAGTCTTGTTTTTTGAAAACCCTATTAAAGTTAAGCAAGACTTAATATGCATTTATCTTCTTATGTAAGTTTGTTTAGATAGTTACTAGGACTGGAAAACAAGACAAGAAAACCACCTTTTGCAGTGAAAGGGTCTGAGAAGTTACACGATGCCAGACACATCGGCAGGAGATGTGGTCATAGGGAAATATTTCCTCAGGGAGTAATGCTGGCTTCCTAGAAGAACCACTACTCGGGAGAGTTACTAACAATCAATTTTGCCACAGTATCTCAGGCTTTCCCTCACCCTCTCCTTTATACGACCGTGAAAACAGACACATTTTCCACCTGTATGGTAATTGCTCACTCTTTCTGCCTTTCACCGTTCCCCCGTTTCTTCCTTTGTCAAATCCTGCCGTCTTTTTGGCACTATTAATTAGCATCTGAAACGCTCTTTGAGCAAAGGTGTGCTTTGAAACCAGGATCACATCTTCCTGGTTTTCCAGGCCCTTTAATTAAAACAGGATTACTGTGTAGAAGCCGCCATGTGGAGTTTCACGCTCTTGTTTTTCTCTCTCCCTCCTCTCACAGAATTCCTGGTGGTGCCGGGAGACTCCCACGTGTGAAAGCCGGAGCTCAAAATCAACCAATTAACTGGCAACGATCCTCCCAACCTTTTCCCTTGAGGAGCACTTGTAAAGCCCAGTTTCATCAAAACACTGCTTCAACCCGTCCTCAGGAGAGCGCTCATGTGCTCACAAGGTGACCAGACGTTCTTGGGAACGCAGACTTGCAGCACAAGGAAAGTAGCATGATGACAGGCCGGCTGCCCTCGAGGCTTCTGCTGTGGTTCATTGGATTGTTGGGCATTGCGTTATTGGCGTTTTTCGTGGTTTGCGTGACTCTTCAGATTCAGGTGCCATGGCAAGGGAGCCTCCAAAGCTTCCCAAGTAAACCTTTCAGGTAAAGTGAGAACTCTTTAGTGAGAAATTTTATGTGAACATTTGTACAAACTTGTGAAGAGGACGTTATAGATTCCTGATTGGCCCAGATGCCAATAAAGGAACTTTAACATCTATGAAATATATGTATTAAAAAAAGTTATTTATATTGGTTTAAATATTCTTTTTAAAAATGGTTCACTGAAAGGTTCTTTGGGGAACCCAAAATGATTCTTCAAGGGCATTGATGCAAGAAAAAAAACGAAACAAAACAAAAAAATCTTTTAGAACCTTTATTTTTTTTTTACATACAGTATGCTTTACATCTGAATGTATTAAAATATTTGTTTCGTCTAAGGAACTTATAGTGTTTTTTTTATAGTGTTATAAATTTATATAAAAAAAACGTATAATTATTGAAAAAAAAAATGCTCAAATGTAATTTATTCCAGCGATGGCAAAGCTGAATTTTCAGGTGTGTGTGTGTGTACAATGTAAAAATTAACATTTGAATAATATTTCAAAATATTACTGTTGTTATTGTTATCTGAATTGACTGCCAGCCATATTGTAATGCATGTCCATGAACAACAAAAGTTACTGAAGAAGTTGGATTAAGGTTAAGCTTGTGCTTCATTTCGTTAGTGATGTCACCGTTTGCACTTTGTCTCCTGAGATCTGTGGTCACAGTGCACAGTTGAAATGATTAGCGTGTTGCTGTGGAGACGAGTGTCACACGCTAAGAAAGTGATTTCATGTTTTGTTGCTCTCTGGTAGTGAGGGGAGGATTTTACTTTCAATTTATTAGCACAGCACTTTCCACTAGCCTACATAATTCACAAACAATAGACTTTATAAATGTCCCAATGAGCAGCTAAAATTGGTGGCGAAAGGGAAAAAACGTAGATGTTTAAGTGGTTAGGCGGAAACCGAAGTCACCTTTCCTCAGTTATCTGCTTTGTTCTGCAGTAAGGGATGGAAATGAACAACATGAGATGAGTTCAGTCAGGCGTAGAATCGCTCGGCTTTGGTTTTAACCAAAGTGTATTCTCCAGAGAAGTGCACAATCATTGCTCTGGAAGTAGGGGTTATTGTGTGAATTGTAGCTCAGATGCTTTTAAAAGGGCAAAGCTCTCATTTTAACACAAGAAATACAAACCAGAAAGTCAGGAAATAGCACATACTAGCTGGCCTTAAAACTGGTTATGTTAGTAGTAGTTTAGGGCACTTCAAAATTACCTTTTAAAAATCTGTTGTACCAGTAACTCTTATTATGTTTAATGTTTGAGAATAATGATTTAATTACGAGCTGTTGTCAAGTATTAAACAATTATATAGTGTTTGCTAATGATATATGGGTGAAGTGTTGGCAATGTTTCACAAAGATCACAAAAAATAAAACATCTGAAAATGTTCTCACCCTCAGGCCATCGAAGATGTAGATGTGTTTTTGCATTTCATGTCTTGCTCACCAATCTGTCCTCTGCAGCGAATGGGTGCCGTCAGAACAAGAGGCCAAACAGCTTATAAAAACATCACGATAATCCACAAGTAATGTGTTTTTTGTTTTCTTTTACTCTTCTGGAGTCATATGGATTACTTGACTATTATTATGATGTTTTTATCGGCCGTTTGGACTCTGACGGCACCCATTCACTGCAGAGGGATCCTCTTGGTAAGAAAGTGATGTAATGCTAAATTTCTCCAAATTTGTTCAGTTGAAGAAACAAACTCATCAACATGATCGAGAGTGAGCAATTTTTATATCTTTGGGTGAACTATTTCTTTATTAATTTTGAAGTATGATGCCAGTAATCAGTTTCCTAACACATGTACATAATTTCACATTATGCACAATGAAGCAATAATGGAAAAGACATTCAGGCATTTTATACTTTTTCTTCCTTGTGCTTTCATTTGATTTATACCTCTGCTATATATATATATTTCCTTTTTTCTAATCAGTCATCTGCTTTTTATTGTATTGAACAATGAGGTACTTGCCCCAGTTATGAAGTCAGCACACGGCTGTCATGTGTTTTCATTAAGATGTGTTTGCTGATGTATCAGATTGCAAGTCCGCTGTTTTCTATTGCAAACATTGAAATATTGATGTATGATTCAGTGGTTTCCCTGTTCATAATGGCCCCTTAAATTGAGCTGGTGATCTTTGGCTTCACTCTTGCTGTTAGGAAGTGAAACACATTGTTTATTTTTCTTTTCCTGCAGGTTATTTTCTGACAAGAATGACAGCAGTTCTTTGGAATATCATCAACGGTCTACTGAGAATGAACTGGACACTGCTGAAGAACTTGAGCAGAATTCAGTGCAGAAATCCGATGTTCAGGATTCATCAGAATCAGGAAATGATGCAAAGTCAATCACAAACTCCTCAAAACCAATGGCCAAACCCACTGAGCCAGACTTTTTTGGTGACCGGTATACCACAGATGACATTCCTTCTCAAACAGTGAGTGTTTTTTGGGCCTAGTATTGTGCACTATCGTGTCTATGTAAGTATCATAAGTGAGTGCAGTTTCCAGAAGCCACCTGCTTAAAGCCAATTTCTTTGAAGTGTTTGTACAAATGCAGTGGTCATTTAAATTTAATGGTTATTCAAATTCAGCAAAAAGCCAGCGGATGTCCGGAGAAAAAGCAAAGCAGTATGTAGTAAGCTAAGGTCCGTCAGTCACAACAGAACAGCAGCATTTTATCTAGGTGACACTGAAAAATATTAAATAAATGACCCAAATTAAAACAACTAAACATTACAACTCAACTGTGACCAGTGAAAACCATCTGCTCTATAATACAAAAGATGCATAGCCTATTGTTCAAAAGGTTTTATTTTGTGGGAAATAAATTATTTTTATTCAGCAAGAATGCATTAATTGGATCAAAAGTGACAGTAAAGACATGTACAAATTAATAAATGTCTTATTTTTTTATTTTCCTGAAATAAAATGCATTTTGGTTTCCACAAAAAACAACTGTTTTCAACATTGATAATCATAAGAAATGTTTCTTGAGCACCAAATCAGCATATTTGAATTATTTCTGAAGTATCATGTGACCCTGAAGACTGGAATTGTGGCTGCTGAAATGTATTGCATTAGTAAACAGTTCTTTTAAATTGAAACAGTATTTCACAATAATGCTGTTTTTGTATTGTAATGCATGTCAAATCTTAATCGTTAGCGTTTAACTGTCAGCCATTGTTGTTTAAATGTGAAAATAGTGTTTTTCACTGCCCTAAGATATACTAACCCTCTCTCGATATTTGTTTTTTTGCAGAACTGTCCCAACAATATTAGGAAGCGTGTGCCTCAGACTCAATATTCTGAGATGTTTCTGCACAAAATTCCAGTTCTCCAATGGGCAAAGCATTTTAGTCCAGAAGAGTACCAGCGCTTGAGTCACTACGGTGGAGCACACGGCTGGGGAAGTGTCACTGCCGAAGGTGTGTTGTTTTGGGTATCTGCTTGAAGTCACTAATCTTCAAAAACCTGCTCCGAGTGTTTTTTATTGAGGTTAAGGTTTGAGTGATGTAGCCATTATTGTGCCATTACTTTTTGTGCTGGGGTTGTGACAGTATTTTTAGCTAATACAATTATTTGCAAAAAAAAAACTTGTTACATTTTAATCAGGTTACACAGAATGAATTATTGCCAAAAGCAGATAAGAACCTAAACGTATTATACAAATCTTTTTTATATATATTATATTATAAATATTAACATTGTCTACTTTTGACTCCATACTAACAAACTACATTTATTGTAATATGCGATTTATTTTGTAGTGTTACTTGTATTATCTATTTCCTGTAGGGATTGAAGTAACATGATACGTCTAACATTTGTGTCTGTTGTTGTTCACAGTGTTGAACAGCTCACTGGCTATTTTAAATACATCTGCAAATCGGTTGATGTTTGATGACTGGGAGAACAGAGCGAACCGATCCGAGTGTATTCGCTGTGCTGTGGTGGGAAATGGTGGAATACTGAATGGTTCAAGAAAAGGCAAGGAGATCGATGAACATGACTATGTCTTCAGGTGAGGAGGTTGATCATTAAATCAATGTTTTGGGTTTGGGTTAAGATATTCATTATTCTCCACCATCAATATTACTGTATGTATATGCCATGTACAACCTGTTTGCACATTCCTGCTTATATTATTATTTATTAAGTCTACTGTCCTGCACATTTTATTTGATTGCACATTTTACACTGCAAAAAATGGCTTATCTTACATAGTATTTTTGTCTTGTTTCTAGTCAAAATATCACAATATTCTTACATCAAGATTTTTACTAGATAAGCAAAATGACTTATGATTTTTAGTCTTGTTTCCAGTGGGGGGAAAACTAGATTAAGTACATTTTGCTAAAATGATCTGCCAGTGGGGTAAGTCAAATACTCTTGTTTTAAGAATTTTTTATATTTTGACTAGAAACAAGACAAACATACTACGTAAGATAAGCCATTTTTTGCAGTTTTATTTTTTTATTATTATTTTTTTCATACCTATATTTATGTTTATTCTCTGGAGCGGACCTGACTTACATTTCACTGCTGGTTATATTCTGTATAATTGTGTATGTGAGAATAAATCTTGAACTTGATGTTTTCATTATTTAGACTCTTCTCTCTCTAAAAACGAAGGATACTCATGTTTATTGATTAATATCAGAATAATAATGTTTGGTCTCCCATCTATAGGGTAAATGGTGCGGCTCTTACAGGGTTTGAGAGTGATGTGGGATCCCGGACTTCATTCTACACATTCTCAACCAACACCATGCGAAACTCGATGCGTAGCTATGCTCGCGTAGGTTACAGAGGTCCACCTATATCCAAGGTAAGCACTGTTAAAAGATAAGACTCAGTTACTCTACTGTTTGTCAAAATTAATATATTGAGTGAAATTGAGTCCTTTGACTATGATCTGTTCTATGACAGACTAGTTTTGATTTGAGAACAAATCTAGTGTGGAAGTTGATAATAAAGCAAATATATGTTCTCACTACGGTTTACTTTATGCATTTTATTACAGTGCAATCAAGGTATGTCTTCCCTGGAAATGGCACCCACGGTGTTGATATCGCCTTGCTCTAATATTTAAACACTCTTTCATTTAGGCAAATGTGTTGAGTTAGGACGTTGTTTGCTGCAACTGTCTCTTATTTCTGTTCATCTCCTTCTGTGTAGGAAACCAGGTACATATTCCTGCCAGACCATGACAGAGATTATATTCTTATGAAGGCGGCTTCCACACACACAGTTATTGATAAAGGACCTGAGCGCAGCAAAAAGTAAATATATGAAAATAGACCCATCCCAAGTTCCACGTATCCTTGATCACTACATCAGATAAAGTCCATCTGTTTTCATTCTTGTAGATAAAAGACACTTTTATAATATAGAACATTATACACACAAATAAGACTCCATTTAATTCTAATGCATATCTCTTTCAGGCCCCCTACATACTTTGGTGAAGATGTGACCGTAGAAAAATTCAAAATCTACCACCCAGACTTTATCCGCTACCTCAGAAACAGGTAAGCTTTGCAAACAAACACTAAGGGATAATGTACACTCGGATAGTAATTATTGCTAAATTAATCCTAGACGGATCAACTGCGCATTATCCCGCTTATGAAAGGACTGCTTCCAAAATACACTCCTTTTCAAAACCTTTGAGTCATTTTTTTATGTTTCTAAAAGAAGTTTATGCATTTATTTGTTCAAAAATACTATACTCTACTATATAGTACAACTAAATACTATACTATATCAAAAACTGTTTTCTGTTTTGTAGTTTATTACTGTGATGGCAAAGCTGAATTTTCAGTGTCACATGATCATTATATGCTGATTTGCTGTTTGCTGCAAATATTTGACCACAGATCATCCTGAATTGGTTGGATGATTTAAATGGATTGCATGATCTTTTATGTTTTGTTGGTCTCCATTTGTTTGTATGAGTTGAAGTTTAACGCTTTCCGTTTTCTCATCAAGGTTCCTGCATTCAAAACTTCTGAAAACAGGCGCGAGAAGAATTTACAGGCCGTCGACAGGAGCAGTGATGCTCCTAGCTGCTATTCATACATGTGACCAGGTTTGTTTTTGTTTTAATTGAGATTTGAATTCAATCAAACAGGTTCCTTAAGAATGTGCCCTGCTTTAAAATGAGTAAAACACCCATATGCAATTCTAGAAGTGTCACAATTGATAACAACATAATGACAATGCAATGCAAACACTTACAATAACTTTACGTTTAATAATAACAATAACTTTAAGTTTGTCAAACGTTTAAACTCATCTTAATGACACGTATTTAACATGTGCTAGATGTGTGGTTTAAACAGACAAGACATGTGACCTCGGTTGTGACATATGGAAGACGCACAGCAACAGAATTGCTGTCATAAAACCAACCCAGGTTAATCAAAAAAGCATTCCAAAATGTTCCTATACATAAAATCAACTGCTGTTTTTGTTCCTTCTCGAACAAGTTCTGATTGCAGGGCAGGTTATCTATTAACAAAGTCCTTTTTTTATGCGGTTCCTTGCATAATTCTATATCAGGCCCTCAGAAATGTTTTACCACATGATTTGTTTAGAATACATTATTACACCAGCTCCACATAACCGGCTTATCTCTTTAGTAAACTTGCTCGGTAGCTCACCTGACATAGCAATGCGCTATAAATGGCACGATCGTGTACAAGTCTGGTAAAACATGATTCGCGAGATATGATAAAAGCTCAAAGACTCATAGAAGCAAGCTAAATTACATGGCTGCGTCAGCAACAGACACAAAACCAAACAATGGCAATACTATCAGTTAGGCTGTACAGATTCAAAGCCTATTATTATTTGTCTGCCAAGGAAAGTTAGTGATTATGATGATGTTTGTTTTATTTACAGGTTGATGCTTACGGGTTCATGACCCCTGACTACACTTTGTATTCAGACCACTACTACGACAAACAGCGACATCCAGTGCGTTTTTTTGCCAATCATGACATGCGAATGGAAATGAGGTTGTGGCAAGAGCTGCATACTGCTGGACTTCTCAATCTCTTCATGCGCCAATAAGCACAAATGAATGGACACTACACTGTGTAAATATAAGGGGTTTCTTATTGTCAGAACTAGGAAAAAACTCTGGTAGGCGTGTGCAGGACAAACCTGTTACTCTTCCCTCGGTATTATAAATATTTGAAGGAAAAGTTAATAATTGCTGTTCAACAGAAGAAAAAAACTATGTGCAGAAGCTCCATAGTCCGTACTTTGGATTGATTGTCTTTGAGTCAATTCGTGAGAGACAAATGGCTGACTAATGTGTTATAAGAAGAGGCCTTGTAAACACGGATATTGTTCAGTAATAACTGAATAACTCTTGTGATCTTGGCTGCTATTTGTTCACACATATGGAGTTATTTGACGTCAAGGCCTGGCAGGATGAATCACGGACTTGCTTTGGGCCACGTACAACGTTTCTGTAATACCTGCCTTAAGACTTCTCAAACGATGAACTGTCACGGCGTGTGAGAAACATCGAGAGTTTAAAAGATTCAGAGAATCACACTAAGTGAAAAATAATCAACCAAATGAATAAATATTTTTAATCATTTTATTTGTAATTATTAATTCTCTATTTTTAACATGGTGTGTAACATGGGGTGTTTAACATGGTAAATGTTACTAGATGGTCCATTCAAGATGTACTTGTTGCCATGTGATGTGGAAATCAAGAAGGGTTTTCTGTTTTTAAGAGATGTTGTCATGCCTTAGGCTGTTATGTTTACAGCTTAACTTTACTTGTAAGCTTTAAAGTGCAATATCTTATGGTTCACAAGCGGTTTGAATCAAAATGTGAATTTCTTTTGTGATTTCTTTGATCCTGCTATGGTCTGTTTGGTCACTTGATGCTATCTCTTGATTGTATTTTAACAAATTGCTTACCAAATAATTTAACTATGTTCACTCTGGGCAAATGAACTGGTTTAGAGATCAATAAATCCTTTGAAATGGTGTTTGTTGATTATAAATGATGCGCCTCCGTTTTGACGCAGAATGCTTTGATACGGCCTTAGTTATAGTGTGGAAATCAGTTCTATATAGTTTGGTTTAAAAATAACTTGATAGTAACCTTAAATGTGTTCAGAGTGAAATCTAATAGATGATACATAATCTAACTCCCAGTATGCTGGTATTGTTTTACTTTCATTGACTCCATTATATTTATGTTTATATGTGTTAAGTGTTAAGTGTTCCTGTGGCTCAGTGGTAGAGCATTGCGTTAGCAGCGCAAAGGTTGTGGGTTCGATTCCCAGGGAGCACACATACTGACAAAGAAATGTATAACCTGAATGCACTGTAAGTCACTTTGGATAAATGTAAATATATGTACCTAAGTGGTGAACCGACATAAAGTAATGTCAAATTGGTTTATGGAGCTAAATATTTGCATTTGTTTATAGCACTTTCAGTTAACTTATACTACCACTTCCTTGAGGAATATTTGATCACATCTAAGATAAAAAGAGTTTGAGGGTGTTGCATGTTTAGTTAAGACTTATAATCTGATGTTTAATTGGTAATGTGTTTGTTACATCAATAAGAGATAAAGAGCGCTGGTTACTTTAAGAGTTTGGAATGAGCAATGACGTTGACACTAGAATGTTTTCACACCGTTCAGTGACACAGTTCAGTGAAGTTAAGGAGAACTATAAAAAGTCAAACGAGTTCCAGTATGAGTCCTCTTTACAGACGTAACAAAGGGTGCATTGTACAATAATATCCATACCCACCTGTCATCAGGCCATAAATCAATACTTCATCTAGATCTGAATATATTTTACATTAAAGAAAACTCAAATATGCATATACAGGTGCATCTCAATAAATTAGAATGTTGTGGAAATCATTTATTTCAGTAATTCAACTCAAATTGTGAAACTCGTGTATTAAATAAATTCAATGCACACAGACTGAAGTAGTTTAAGTCTTTGGTTCTTTTAATTGTGATGATTTTGGCTCACATTTAACAAAAACCCACCAATTAACTCTCAACAAATTAGAATATGGTGACATGCCAATCAGTTAATCAACTTAAAACACCTGCAAAGGTTTCCTGAGCCTTCAAAATGGTCTCTCAGTTTGGTTCACTAGGCTACACAATCATGGGGAAGACTGCTGATCTGACAGTTGTCCAGAAGACAATCATTGACACCCTTCACAAGGAGGGTAAGCCACAAACATTCATTGCCAAAGAAGCTGTTCACAGAGTGCTGTATCCAAGCATGTTAACAGAAAGTTGAGTGGAAGGAAAAAGTGTGGAAGAAAAAGATGCACAACCAACCGAGAGAACCGCTGCCTTATGAGGATTGTCAAGCAAAATCGATTCAAGAATTTGGGTGAACTTCACAAGGAATGGACTGAGGCTGGGGTCATGGCATCAAGAGCACCACACACAGACGTGTCAAGGAATTTGGCTACAGTTGTTGTCAGAGGCGTCTTACCTGGGCTAAGAAGAAGAAGAACTGGACTGTTGCCCAGTGGTCCAAAGTCCTCTTTTCAGATGAGATCAAGTTTTGTATTTCATTTGGAAACCAAGGTCCTAGAGTCTGGAGGAAGGGTGGAGAAGCTCATAGCTCAAGTTGCTTGAAGTCCAGTGTTAAGTTTCCACAGTCTGTGATGATTTGGGGAACAATGTCATCTGCTGGTGTTGGTCCATTGTGTTTTTTGAAAACCAACATCACTGCACCGTTTACCAAGACATTTTGGAGCACTTCATGCTTTCTTCTGCCGATTAGCTTTTTAAAGATGCTGATTTCATTTTCCAGCAGGATTTGGCACCTGCCCACACTGCCAAAAGCACCAAAAGTTGGTTAAATGACTGGCCAGCAAACTCACCAGACCTGAACCCCAGAGAGAATCTATGCCCCTACCAAGTATTGAGTACATATACAGTAAATTAACATACTTTCCAGAAGGCCAACAATTCACAAAAATGTTTTTTTTTTGGTCTTATGAAGTATTCTAATTTGTTGAGATAGTGAATTGGTGGGTTTTTGTTAAATGTGAGCCAAAATCATCACAATTAAAAGAACCAAAGACTTAAACTACTTCAGTCTGTGTGCATTGAATTTATTTAATACACGAGTTTCCCAATTTGAGTTGAATTACTGAAATAAATAAACTTTTCCACGACTTTCTAGTTTTTTGAGATGCACCTGTATACTCAAAATAAAATTAAGGTTCCAAAAGGATGTTTTCACAGTGTTGTCATAGTAGAGACATCAGTTACCCAAATAACTTCTTAGCAGAACCAGTTTTATTAGTGTGAAGAATGTTTTAACCTTTTATTCACTACGAAGAACCTTTCTGTGCAAAAGCAAAATGTATTCCATGGATGTTAAAGGTTCTTATTTGAACCATAAATGAGTTCAACATCAGGGTTCTGGTAGGGATAGTATGTCAACATGTCATACATTAGTGATTTAAGCGTTGGAGTTCAACTTGTGAGAATTTCCACGAGGATGGGTGGGGGTTTGGGGTGGGGATATACTGGATGCCACTCCTGCTGCATGCCTGAGATTTGGCAGCCCTTGAGTGTGTTATTCAATGTCAATATCGTCACACTTTGTCTCCAGGAGACTTCTGCAGTCCCAGTGTTCACGAATCAGTGAGTCATGGGTTTTAAATATCAATAAAAGAGACCATATTCTAAACTATTAGGCAATTACAAGGGTTGCTCAAACACAGAATTCTGATAACGTTGCAACTTGTGATTTGCAGTTCCTTTCCTCTTCCGCCATCTAGTGTTGAATGTTCGCAGTTACAGCCCTATTCGTCATTTAGGTCATGTGGGCACACCTCAGTTTAGTGCGCTGTGTGTGTAATACTAATAAATGGTTGAATTATAAAACCTGAACATGGAGGCACTGAGGGGTTTGGGTTTGTTTACCTCTGAGTTCGAGACGTCCATCTTTATCTATGTCTGCTGACTCTATAATGGCGTCTTCACCTGTGTGTCTTCACCTGGCCTGGGGCACAGAGCATGGGCAAAATATATCTGAGAATGATGTTGTTCAGCCAGAGATGAGGACTGGATGCACTAACAGAATGACAATGTAAAGGTGGGATGTGAATGCTTATAAAATTATAGTCTTGTGATGAATTTCACACTGTTTAATGACAGAGTGTGGGTGTTTCTCTGCTGCTTTCTTTATCTATTTACACACCGCTCACTGTTGTCTGTATTCAGAGACTGAAGGTTCTTTTTAACAGAATCCTCCTGCACCTCTGAGGATTTAAACTCTGTCATGAACTCCTGTAGACTCCTGTCCTGAACTCCAGATGTTACTGTAGTTCTCTGGTGAGAGAGGAAATGTCCCCTTCCATAACTTGAAGACACTTTATGCCTGTTAAAACTTTTCTCAAGATGTTTTGCAAGCATTACATACATCTGAATTTGATGATGAAGTTACATGGACTTGCAATTAGTCAAACAATTTGTTTTATTATGTTGGAATTACCATTTGACTCCATTGATATTATATTATCATATACTTGTGATTTTTTTATCTATTCATACAGGCAACTGCATATCAGAGCACTGCCCGTAAGAACTACAAATGAATTTTGATTCAGAAACTGGCAGTGTATTCAAGACTACAATTTAAAAAATGTATACAAAAAATGTCCACAGCATATTATCAGTTTATTTAAAGGCACTGTCTAGTATACTTACAAAGCAGTGAAATCTCACCTTGTGGTCTTATCTGGATTTGACCAATGTTTTTCTCACTCAGATTCACCCTCATGCTCAGAGCAACTTCATCTGCAGTCCAAAGACATCTGCTGTTATATCAGCTGAAAGTTAAGATCTAGAGCAACATTTGAGCTCCAGTATCCCTCTCTTCATGCTTGTGTAACCATAAAGTCTTTAATAATAATGACTGACACAGAGATGTTATCATGTATAAATGAGTGTTTGCAGGAGGGGTGAAAGATGTTTTAATAATTGTAATGATCATTAACTCTCACCATTAGAATTAATGAGGGAAATGAAGTCTTGAGTCTATGGCTCTTCTGAGAGGGAGCATCTTACTTCCCCAAAGGCACGACCTGCAATATGATTCATGTGAATGAAGCAAAAGTGTGGCCTTAAAAGACCTGGTTTGAGACCTGACAGAAACAGCATTGTCGTTCTTGTTTTACCACCAATAACCTGTGAATTTATGCAATAACAGACAGTTCTTTGATAATCTATAATCATTTATGTCCTCTCTGTTTCTTAAAGGAATAGTTCTCCCAAAATAAACGTTTACTAAAAATATACTGCCCTCAGGCTATCCAAGATGTACTTTGTTTGTTTCTTCATAGTAACAGATTTGGATAAACTTAGCATTACATCACTTGCTCACCAGTGGATTATCTGCAGTGAATGGGTGCCGTCAGAATGAGAGTTCAAACAGCTGATAAAAACATAAGTAAACTCCAGTCCATACATTAATGTATTGTGAAGCAAAACGCTGTTTTTGTTTTCTTTTGTATTTTTGTAATAAATCCATTATTAAGATGTTTATAACTTTAAACTGCTGCTTCCAGCTAAGTCCTCTATCAACAATATTTATTTTTCCAATATATTTTTTTAATCTAGTCTGAATCAGAAGAGAAATATGCACAGATCAAGCACCATTTTACATATTCTAAAGAAATACATCGATCAGAAGCAGAGAGAGAGAGAGAGAGAGAGAGAGAGAGAGAGAGAGAGAGAGAGAGAGAGAGAGTACATTTTAAGCAAATATTCTTTTTTTTGAGTGATTTATTCCTTTAACTGTACTCTGCCAGCAGGTCTCTATTTTTGGCCTGATATTAATACAACAGCAGCTATTATTTGTATTGGAAAAGTGCCTAAAATAAGCAGTAAATTATTTCACTTGCTATTTATAGTCAGTTACAAAGATGAGGAGTATTTTTCTTTGTCATATTTGTGATGTTATGCAATGCGAGTTACATAATAGAGCTATAATAGCCTTTAAATGATTCATACTGTATGTCTTATGCACAATCTTTTTCTTCTCTTTGTTTTTTGTTTTTCTCTCACATTCAGAAGTTGAATTCCCCCAGTCTCTTAGTAGTATTGACATGGCAGAACACAAGAGTCTGTGCAGTGCAAATACAAATGGAGCTGGTTTAGTGGCTGTGTTTTGCTCTCTCGCGTTTCGCCCCCGGCTCTAGACTTCAGAAGGGACAGCTCTGATAGCTGTTCACACACATAAACCTTGATGTGTGTGCTCCTGTGTATAATCACTTTACTGTGTGTCCAGCTTTCGGTTGGCTGTTGCAGTCGGTTAAGGAAGAAGCATGTAATCGAGTTAGATGGTTGTTTGCCACACAGCCAAGTGGATCAGAACAGAAGAGGGAAGATGACAAATGGGGGGAAAGGCTAAAGAACACTCGGGGGGCTTTCTGGTTTAAATTAAGCATCTTAAGACACAGCAATTTATTATGTAAGCTGTTATGACTCACGACACAAAGATGCATCATGAAATTAATGAAATTTCTCCTTTTAGAAATGCATTTATGCCTCATAATAAAAAGACACAGCATTTGTCATAGCTGTCACAATATGCAATTTAATCAGCCGTCATGTTGTACCTTCAAAACTGGTTTTAAAGAAAGAATTGCATGTGTGTAAGTGCATATACTGATTGGCCTCCTCCTGATGTTCTCTCTCTATAATCTTCTGAAGCTCTCAGATCAAACTAGCTTTGCTCATATGGTCACGAGCGCACTAGAGATTCTCAGAGAGGTTTTCAAACCTCTTGAGCAACTCATAATTTATATCTGAGAGCTCCAGCAGAGCAGAATTTCAAAAGTATGCAGCCATTACACCTATTGAGAGCCTTTTCATTAAAAATAACACCACGTCTTTTCTTCTGTGTAGAAAATACTGTACGCAGAGTTGCAATTTTGCAATAATGTTGTCTGTAATTGGCAATTCTTGACCGTCTTTGCTTTAAAATGTCAGATAATGCACTAATCATGATTGTGAGAGACAGCCAAGCTATCACAGGATTGGCAGTCGGTGCAACTTTCTAGAACAATCAAGTTACACTGTTTAAACTGGAGGCAAGCGATGCGATGACAAACCCCCGACAGTAAACTGATGCCTCGTTCTATTTATGATGTACGGACACAAAGTATAAAGGTTTTGCAGTGGTCACTTTGTCGCGCTCAGCGCTCAGAAACCTTTCTGTTGAGTTTCTTTGATAAATTTAAGCAACATAATTCATCTGAAAAATATTATTGTTTTTGGTAAAGAAGTCTTTAATAGTTTTATATGTAAAACATAGAATTTTGATCATTTTGATCACTTTGCTGAAATAAATAAATAATACAAAATAAAAAAAATCTTCCTGACCCCAAGCTTTTGAATGGAAGTGTGTAACAGAGCACAACAGGACCACCGTTTGATGCCATTACGTACCAAAGTACAGAAAATTTGTAATGGTACTATAAAGAATACACAGTCTTATTTTATTTATGTCTTCTTATTATTTTAATCAATGTTGAAAACATTTGTGCTGCTTAATATTTTTGTGGAAACCTTTCTGTTGAGTTTATTTGATAAATTGAAAACAACATAATTTATCTGAAAAATATTATTGTTTTTGGTAAAGAAGTCTTTAATATTTGTATATGTTAAACATAGTACTTTGATCATTTTGATCACTTTGCACATTTCTTTTTGTTTGTTTTTTGACCCCAAACTTTTGAATGGAAGTGTGTAACAGAGCACAACAGGACTACCGTTTGATGCCATTACGTACCAAAGTACAGCCAAAGTATTTTTGTAATGGTACTGTATGTGGTGCACCTCCATGTGATGAAAAGTGTTCAAAACCAAAAAGAAATATTTATATAATACATATTTTGGTCTTATTTTAAATGATTTATGTCTTCACAGAAGTAAAATGGGTTGCCAGCACAGTTTAATTTTACATGTTAACTGACTGTATTCATTGTGTAACTTACATTATCACTATCACTATTTAGCTCTCAGAAATATGCATCTATTATACTAATTAGCTTTGTAAGACTATAAATGGTACACTCATTTAATGAGAACATAAAGAAACGAGCATGGCAACAGTCTGCTTAATGCAGTATCATGGCACAGTGATGTACCCTTTCCCATGGAAATACTGAGGTACTTTAATAAAACACCATGATAAACAGTAAATACTTTTTTTCACAGCTTGTTTTGCTGATATTTTATAAGGACACTGAGCTGATGTTGGTGTTATTAGTGTGTGTTGTGTTAATGATAGTTGTGTGTTAAGGCCGAGCCCTTCAGCTCATGTGAATGGTTCAGAAGAGGCTGTGTTTAATTGTTTGAGCTCAGGTCTAATTATTTGATGTTATCATTATTCTGAGATTATGGCTCCCTGGTGGAGATTTAACTTCTCAAGGCATTTGTTCGTGGTCGAGGCTATTTAGTCTGCTCTGGATATTTAAGACCATACTGGACTCTCAGATCAATTAAGAAACATCTGCTCTCTTCCCCTTGTGTGGTATTATATACATCTGATTCTAAACTGATGAACATACTGATACTGTATGAACACAAACATACGGATGAAAACATGTATGGCCTGAATGCACTGTAATAAAAACGTCTGCTAAATGCAAAAATGTAAATGCAAACTGGCGGTCATGTAGCTAAAATGTTCATGATTCAGTATAGTCTAATGCTTTGATATGTTTTATGGGATACCTGATACATCTCTTGTGGATAAACCATGCTCACACTTCCTCTTGCCTTCACTCTTGGTCTCTCCCACTTATACACTGTTAATATCTCAGTCAATGTGACTAGCCAGTAACTAATGTAATTTTGGAGGGAAGTGTCCTGTCTGAGCACCCTTTAAGAGGTTGTATTTCAGCTCCAATGCACTCATAGTAGAATGATTATTTAGATAACAAGTAAATGCACATACTATGCATTTGTGCACCAACGGTTGTATCAGTGACTCATGAGCTCAAGAACTTATCTAAATTCCCAGATGATTGAAAATGGTTTTGTAAGAAAAGATATGTATCAATGTATGTGCCTTACTATTCAAAATTGTTGAGTCAGTGTATTTATTTACAATGTATTTTTGGCTCGTGTGTGTGTGTGTGTGTGTGTGTGTGTGTGTGTGTGTGTGTGTGTGTGTGTGTGCAGATGTATATGTATTTGTGATATTAATCATCGGTGAGATCAGACAATATACTGTATATCATTTTTTGATCATGTTTGTTACATTCATAATTGGTGCTGGCTTGAATCAAGTATGAATGGGTCATGTCCTGATCCCATTCCTCTTCTCTCTCACTCCATTTTCATGTTTTTTTTCTACTGTCCTCTACATGAAAAGGCACAAAGACTAAAAAAGAGAGGGGAAAAAAGCAAAGTAACTCATGGATATCTGTTTTTCACCTGCAGGCATGTGAGAGGCAGATTTCAGCAGTGTGTGTGAGTATAAGAAAAGTGGGACAGAATGCTTTTAACATTCACCTCGGCACTGTATGAACACACTCGCTATCTACAGCGTTTCCACGGCAACCCTTACAGAGTGACATGTTGTCTCAGACAAACCGAATGCTTGACATTATGAGTCTAGCCTCTGAACCAGCTTCCTGTTAGGACATCCAAACACAGTGTAAGGGCATACAATCACGTGTCTTCAGATTTGGAAACAGGACATAGTCTTTGAAGGTGAATGCTGCTGAAGTGTATTGACTTTGATGATACTATATATTTTATCTTGTGCTATACTTATTGTAAGCCTCTGTGCCTTTGTTGTTTTCAAAGATATGTTGTGCTTTTACAAGAGTAAAGCCTGTTTTTCATTTTTCTTATTTTTTGACAGTTTAAATGTTTAATATATTTTCAAACAGAATGTGTTCCTGTGATGGTAAAGTTAAATTTTCATCAGCCATTACTCCAGTCTTCAGTGTCACATGATTCTTCAGAAATATACAATAAAAATTGAAAATAGATATTTATTTTATTGTAGCCATTGCAGAATTATTTGTATTATTATTGTGGACTTCAACATAGTTGGACCAAACATACACATATTATTTTTTTAAAGTGAATACATTCACTTTAAAAAAAGATTTTGGTCCATATTATCATGATAGCATCACGCAGTTGCTGCAGATTTGTCGGCTGCACATCCATGATGTGAATCTCTCGTTCCATCACATCCCAAAGGTGCTCTATTGGATTGAGATCTGGTGACTGTGGAGGACATTTGAGTAAAGTGAACTCATTGTCATGTTCAAGAAACCAGTCTTCTACTACTGTAGCCCTACTGCTACTGCTTCAGGGTTCGACGTGTTGTGCGTTCAGAGATGTATTCTGTATATCTTGGTTGTAACGAGTGATTATTTGAGTTACTGTTGCCTTTTTATCATCTCTAATCAGTCGGCCCATTCTCCTCTGACCTCTGACATCAACAAGGCATTTTCATCCACACAACTGCCGCTCACTGGATATTTTCTCCTTTTGGACCATTGAAATACTCAGACCAGACCACCTAATAAAGTGGCCGGTGAGTGTATATTAAGGTATTAATTACTGCAGTACTTTTAACAATTACATGTTGAGAATAGTTGAATGATATCAAAATCATTCCAAGTATGGAAAGTGTGGAGTGTTTTGAATTATGAACTACACAAAAAATGCTACAGTATTAGAAAAAAGACTATGCAATTCTTCCTCCAATTTACAGCCTGCTGTTCATTATTTAACGTATTGCGGAACAACAAACAACTTGGCGCATTAATATACCTGTAGAGTTCAATTAATGTAAAGATTGTCTGCGTTTATTGGCTATTGTACGTCTGTTTCAAATGTGGTTCATCCAATCACAGTTCAGAGTCGAAAATCGTATCTTATAATGAGCAATTATGCACGAATCCAGGTGTTTTCCCATGACTCTGGGAGTGGCATTAAAAAGTTGTGACCCATCAAACAGTTCCGCTAATTGGAACGTACCATAAAATAAGCGTTTATTTATTTGTGTCTCTTGGTTAAATGTTAGCGTCAGGCACCGCTGCGCTCGTGGCGCAATCTCCTCCCCTCAGCGGATTCCAGCAGAAGCAGTGCGCCTGAGACTCTGTGGAGGAATCGCGCTGAGCAAAGATGGCGCTGTGTCGTTCAGCACTGAACAGCTCCCGTCGGGCTTTTTAACAAACACTTTCATGTGAGCTTAGATCAGTCAATTAAAACGAAAGCCAGAATTCGCCTTGGGTTTCTCCTTCAGTCGGAACGCGAGGAAAGCTCCACAGGACGCTCGCTTCATTTGGTGCAGAGAAGCAGCAGAACCACCGCAGAGACCCTGGGTCTCTACGAGAATGACCAGAGAAGATTCAGATGAACACGGCAATGGCTTGCGGTGAGACCCATCCATAAGATAATGCACTGCATAACCAGCGGATGTTCTGCCTACCCCCCTGTTTTGGCTCTATAACATGGAGGAGCGAGAAAATGAGATGTTTGAACAGAAAATAAACTCTTTTATTTAACATCAGAGACATCGTTACTGGACTTCACGTTATCTTCAGCATGTTAGGCACTGTAACACTGCTGGTCATGTCTGCGTCGTTTTTCAACCCTAGTTTTGCGCTGAGCTCTCATTTTGACTCAGGTAGGCTTTTTTATATATGCATCTGTATTTATGTTTTTAATGCACGTAGTGTGATGTCATATCGCGTTTTTCAGTAAAAACCCGCTTCTGTGGTGATGCGCAAAATGCTCCTCAGTAGCATATGAAGAGCTGCTAGAATAAGATCTTCTATTAGAAGCGTTTCGAATGATTTTTCATTACACTTGTAAAGGGAAATACTCGTAAACTGATCATTGTATTGTTTTAACGATCTATATAAGATTGTCTTATTATTTCAGTACATAAACCCTAGGTGAAAGCAAACAAAATTAGTCAATTTGCCTCTCCACACATCCATTGACTCGCATGCCAAAGGTGAGAGCTGGAGGTGGAAGACTGGGTGATTGATGCACAGGTAGCCATTGCTGATTGGACAAGCAGGACACTACAACCTCCAGGGAGTGTGTGTGTGTGTGTGTGTGTGTGTGTGTGTGTGTGTGTGTGTGTGTGTGTGTGTGTGTGTGTGTGTGTGTGAGCAGCTAATTAAGAATGACTGGTAAATGAGGAAGAGCATAACCATCGGTTCATGACAAGGTCAATTAATGGAATTAATGGGTAGTTTAAGATAAGTACACACAGAAATAGTCATTTGTAAAATTGCACTCAAAAACAAAGATTTGCCTAAAGCATCTTCAATATGCTTATGGTATATATATCATGAAATTGGCTCATCGAACCACATCAAATAGCTGCAAAAAAAGAAAGTAATGGACTGAAATGGTTCATGACATTTATTTAGGGTGAAAACAAGTAAAGTGGGACACGTAATGGTCAGTTGATATTTTAAATATGATTTTAATTCAGATTAAACATTTTAAATGACTTAAAAAAATGTGTTGTGAATTTTAATTCAGTAATTGCTAGTAAATTTTACAAATAAATGGAAATGGCAAATTAAATTGAATACATTTAATTTGAAGTAGAAAAACAAAACAAGTATTTTCTTGTAAAACCTACTAGAATAATCTTATTTACAACAACAACAACAAAAATCTTTTACAATGTAATGCTGAAATGTTATGAAAGAATATGCAATAAACATGCTTGATTATCCTTAAGTTGACCTCTTTACCAATTAGCACTTAATTTATATATATATATTAAATGAAACAAAAGAAAATACATAATAAAATATCAGATGACACTAAATGAAGCTCCAACAACCCCTCACATTGTTGTTTTATTTCTTTTGTATTCATTTTATGATTGAAGAATCCTCAGAGGAAATTGTCCATTTAACAACAGTCTACAGTCTGTCAGGCTCCAGAAAGGGCAAAAACAAATGTGGAATTGTTCATATGACTCTTGAAAATCTTCTGGAGACCTGAATGTCATTTTTTTTAATAATTTAGTTGTCAGATCAGTTTTGTCTAGAAAAGGCATAGAATAAAGTTTGACATCATTGATGCACATTTGACGTCATCGACATCCAACCTGATATGACACTTCTAAAAGCACCACTTTTGTTTCTCACGCAAAGCTGTACTATTCTGTCTTGCTGGATAAAAAATAACAGAATATGGGTTTGAAACAACGTGAAGCCGAGTAAATACTGATGAAATTTTTGGTTGAACTACCCTTTAAAGCCTCCCTATGGTGTGAAATGAGCCTTCATGTGGGTTGTTGCAGTGAATGGTATTCCCTCCCTTCTAAATGAGGACTCAGCTGTGTGTTTGTGATCTCCTCACATGTTCCCATGGTTACCAAGAGGGTCTGCAGACTTGGATTTAAGAGTCTATGCAGTGATTCCATTTCTCTGCATTTTTGTGTTACCTTTTATGAGATATACTTCTATTAACTATATCGAAGCCTCTTTTCAGTATATATGTACACCATGTTCCAAATTGACTTGGCAAATTGGAATTTCCATGTTTTACAGTTTCAATTTGGAGTCGCAGACCTCTTCCCCTCCTCCGAATGTAATTATGTCCATCAGCAGTGATGAAGAGGGGAACAAGGTCTATCTGTCGAAGTGATGAATGGAAGTAGGACTCATCATGGAGAGTCTGGGAATGATTAGAGGGAGATAAAGGAAACAGAATCGGTTCTTGTAGTCCTGCTGGGCTTGTTTCACACCAGGATACTGAAGCCTGATTTAAATTGATTCATTTGTGTTTTCGTGAATATTTGCAATGTAAAACTGGTGCAGAAATCATTTTCACTCTGAAACTGCTAGTACATTTCACAAACCAATCACATAAAAATACAAATTTAGTCACATTACAAACCTGCGCACAAAAAGTATTCAGGTAGCTTCATAAAAATTAAGGTTGAACCGCTGATGTCACATGGACTATTTTAACAATGTCCTTACTGCATTTCTGGATCTTGAATGTGGCAGTTGCATTGATGTCTATGAAGGGTCAGAAAGTCTCAGATTTCATCAAAAATATCTTAATTGTGTTCTAAAGATGAATGATGGTATTACGGGTTTGTAACGACATGGGGTGAGTAATTAATCACACAATTTTCATTTTTAGGTGAACTATCGCTTTAAATGTGAAATTAATAACTGGTAATGATTTTGAAGTTTGAAGTAATCTTTGTTTTATTTCAAACTTTTAAAATAATTTTTACAGTTTATCTCCTTTTTCTAGAAACATAATTTTGTGTGTTTAAAATGCAAACGTTGTCACACTTCAGGCTGATATTTTGGGACAAATTCTGGGAAATCTTCTTTTACCCCATCATTTGCATTTGAATTGTCTTTTAGTTTTGTTTAGCTAGAAGGTGAATGACTCACGATGACTTAGTAAGTCAGCAGTTATGACCATGAATCATGGTGATGTAGCACCGCGCTTCATTACAGCTGGGTCTTCTTAATGGATTCTAAAATTAGTGGCTGTTACAGATGCTTAAAAACAAAACCGTGAACTTTTTAAAGAGGTCCAGAACAGCATGGCTCTAGTTAGACAATTGTTCCTGAGGTTATGTTGAAATTTACTTCTTAGTAATATAGAAACTGAAACGACAGAGGGGCTTGGTGATTGTAATGATGACATCATCTTTCTGGAAGCAGTGTTTGTTGGGTAATTGCTGGTGGTGTTGGCGGCCATCCCATGCCAGCCTCCAGAGCTCAAGTTTCCTGACCGCCAGACAATCAGACTGTCCTGTAGCACTGGGCTCTTCCTAAAAGACCACTTGCTGTTTATTCCCCTCCTGTGAATTTCGCACACAGGATCTAACAGAAGGATCGGTAAGAACATGTTACACTGGATTATAGTAGACTATACACGTGTTGAGATGTGCTAGTGGAGAAACAGGGAAAGACGAAATATGACATAATGAGATTTTGTAACATCGACACATTCTTCAAACCGTCCGAAAGAGAGTTTGTGTAAGATGATCTGGCTGAGATTGAGAAGGGAGGATATATTGTGCTCAGATGTGTTTATGAAGGACGTAGCATGATGCTATGTTATATGATGCACAAGTAATGGTGAAGGGCAGTGAAACGCATCGGGTGTAATGTAAACAAGCTGGCGAGAGGTGAGTGGCACTATGGTTTATATGCAATTTTGATTTATTTATGGTTTACTGGATTTAGTGAGTAGAGAATTTGAATATATACTGTTTAAAATGTTGGTGTTTTTTGATAGAAAGCAATACTTTAATTCAGATAGAATACATTCAATTCATTAAAAGTGACAATAAATAAATTTATGATTTTAGGAGTTATATTTCAAATAAATGCCGTTCTTTTCGACTTTATATTCATCAAAGAATGCGGGAAAAAATGCATCAGTTTCCACAAAAATAACAGTTTTGTCATTGATAAAAATAACGTTTCTTGATTTTTTAGTTTCTTCTGAAGGATCATGTGACACTGAAAACAGTCCTACACAGTTAAATTCACAGGCTTGAGGTGCACACAGGAATTCTGATGCTGCAACATGAGACGTATGCCTCATTTGTATGTACCTATTTGTTATACATGTAGCTGAAAAAGCCAAAGGCATTAATTATAAGGGGGTGTTCACATGCTTCAGCGAGCTCTCTGTTATTTTCATGATACATTTGCTCCCATCAGCTCTATTCTAAGTAAAGCTCTCAACACCTACTCTTTGGCTACAAGCGCTGTCGTTTGTTCCTTCAGGTTCAGTTACAAACAAGCTGCCATGATTGGTGCTAATGGCCTGTGCCATTGCATTCGTGCATGCGTGTGTGTTTTTGTAGTTAGAGAATACGGGTATGTAGGAGTGCAGGAGATGGTGGAAGATAATCGATCCTGATGGAAAGAAGTAGTCTAGTGCAGTTAGAAAAGAGCAGTCCATCATCTCTCTCTCTCCTCTCCAAAAATATGGCATCTGCTAATAGATGCCACTCCCAGTGATGGAGTCTGAATGAGATTATTTTCTTGCTCTTTGTATTGAACTTTTTATTGATTAAGTCTCATCATAATGGATATGATTGCAACCAATATTGGTTGTGTTGTCTTGGCTTTTATATATTGTTGACTTACTTTAATTTAAAATAAAAGGTATGTCACCAAGTCATTGGTGTTTGGTGATGAATTTTGGTTCAAGGTCTGCATTTAAAGTCACACCAGAGGTGTTCAGCTGGGATTAGGACTTGTCTTTCTGCAGACCAGTCAAGTTCTTCCACACTGACTGAATCATCATTTCTCTTTGATCCTTGCCTTATACACAGAGACACTGTCATGTTAGAATAGAAAAGGGTCCTGTCCAAACTGTTGCTATAAAATTAGAAGCACACAACTCCCTAGAATATCATTATATGCTTAAACATTAAGATTTGCACTCATGGAAATCACTAAAGTAGTCAAACCTTTCATTAGAAGGGGGTGCCAATACTTTTGGCAATATAGTGTAAGACTGGTTTTGTGGACCAGGGTCACATATTACCAAAGCTTTGAGAAAACAAGGCCAAGTGCAAGACTATTTCAGGGACTTGCAATAATGCCCAAAGTGGAGCTATTCAGTGTTAGAGAAAAGGAAGAATGTGACCTAGAACAGCACTGAAGTACCCAAGTTGTTTCCCTTTGAGATGCAGTATAATCCCAAAAGAAGAATAGAAAAGTGAAAAATGAAAGTGGCATAGCCATTAGTCGCTTTTCAGCCATTTTATAGTTAGATGAATCATATGATGATGGGTGACTAACTTTGGACTTGATATTTGATACCAACAGATTGTTTTAATTATTTTAAATTTTTTAAATAAGATATTTTTTTCTATTTATTTATTTTTTATTGTTTCATAACAATACATTTTTAAAAATAAGTAGATTATAACAAAAGATATTATCAGTTGAGTGTTCGATAACACTTTATAATAACTGCACACTGTGAATCATTAGTAAATAGTCAATTCATTCTTTAGAAAGCATTGTTCCAGCATTAACAGGTATTAGTAAGCAGTTTATAAATACAGCTATAAATGTTTTGTTCTTGAGCATATCTGTAATGTTTAATAATTGTATTTTCATACTTTATTATCAATCAATTTATGATTTATCGTTTCTATTATAATATTTACAACAATAATATTTATATTCTTGAGAGTATCCCAATAATTAATCATTTTGGGCCATATTTATCCACAGAAAGAACCAAATAAATGATGAATTTGTTTGTATAAGTTTTGAATGTCATTGTATGCACAGAATGTTTAGAGGGCTTTGCAAATCCCTTCATGTATTTAAGGGATTATTTCTGTTATCTGTGTTTAAGGCAGATGTTGCCACAACTTATCCTCTTCATTGATGAAACTGCCAGCAGTTTTGCAAACATATTAAATGAATCCCTCTAGACGGGCCATGACCTCCCTGTAAGCACCTCCTGCTACTCAGTTTGTCTCTCTCTCTAGGCCTACAGGGTGGCACACAGTAAACACGCCGATGGTCCTCAGTGTCTGCTTGAGAAAAGTTGCTTGCTGTCACACTCACTGCACGCTGCAGTGACCCAGAAAATACAGATGGATTGCACAGAAAAATCACTCACACAAGGTAGAACAAAAGGCTGAAAGCACAGACTGTTGAGATGAGAAGTTTGACTGTAGGAGTAATTTAAGTCAAACATGACAAATTGGCTGAGTTTGTACCCAGAGGTTAGATTGGGCTTTGAAATGGTACCATAGTGTCCTGTATACCTGTATTAAACTATACTACTCTGTATTTTAGTGAAGTGTGCTGTGTGTAGCAGGCTTTTATTGCACTTCTATTTCTGCACATCAGCACCACGGAGAGTTCCAGAGAGAGACACAGAGGCCATTATGTTGTTCTCATCTCATATATATTACCATGTTGAAGGACAGCAAGGCTAAGATGCGAGCTCAATATAGAATCCTTTATGATTGTTCGCTCTCTCCTTTTGCTGGCAGTCTCAATGCATCTTGTATAATACAGACAGCCGCTGAATGAGATGCAGGAAAACCCTTTGAAGGTTTTCTTGAAAGCATCTGGAAGAGCAATAGGTTTGGAGAAATAACATTCAACAGCTATGAACTGAAGTGTGTTTCATGATTGAAGTGAATTGGTTTATTTCCTTCTACTGACACTTTCCGCACATCTATTTAAAAAAGAAATGTTTGAAAAATTCTAAAAACAGATTTAAATATTTAGTTGTTTTTGGTGATTACATTTCTTTTCTTTGTTTATAATAAAAAATGGTTTTACTACATTGAATCCATGTATATGCCATTTTAACATATTGTATCAAGTTATGATGTTAATCTTGTGATTTTATTTGTAGAGACAGACAGTGTATATATATGTTTAACATTTTCAAAACTATTATTTATGCTAGCTAGCAATCAATTATTGATTTCATTATATATCTATTTATAATATAATATCCTTGTCATATCTAATGCTTAAAAAATGTAATGGGACTCCAAAGTACCCTGTTGGTGTACCTAAGTGCCATTTTACGTCCTGGCAGCCAGTGTAATATTTCTAATGATTTCTGTGACTGGAAAAGACCCTGCATTAATGCACTGCATGCGATTAATGCGTGTGAGTGTATTTGTAATGAAAACACATGTAAGTGGCCATTAGTATTTCTCTGTTTCACAGCATTTACTTTTGATCAAGACGTGTGAGACAGAAGCGTTGCTGGTGAGTTTACACAGCAGATGCTCGTCGCTCTATTTCCATAGCAACATGTGCCACAGATGTCACACCATCCCATCATTTCAGACTCATGAATCAAACTCTGATTGGCTTGGCCTGGAGGATTCATTCACCAGATACTGGATCTCCTCTGTCACTTCTGTCACTCCGGGAAATTAAGGGTTATTAGTCATCTCTAGTTTATTAGGAGGTCAATGACGATGTTGAGGCTGGCAGTTATTTAAAGTAATGATATATATATATATCATTAAAAAACTTATTTCGGTTAGTTAGCAAGAGAAGTTAGGCAACCATTTCAGCTAACTGAAATAAAATGTTTTGTTATTTTAGTTTAGTTTAATTTGATTTAGCTTTAGTTTTGTTTAATGCAATATTTAATGGACTTTTAGTTAATACTATTTTAGTTAACTATAGTAACCATGTTAGATGCCAGTATTATGTAAATCAAGCTATAATTTGTCATGACGCTGAGACATTTCTTTCCTGGCTAATAGCAGTTTTAGATTAAAAGAAATTGATCAAATAAAGTAAAAAAGAGAGAGATGTTGTTCCTTTTGATGTTTTTTTCTTATCATTGATTTATTAAATATTAAGAACATTAGCCATCGGTTCATATAAAGACACACAGATATATCTTAAACTACCCTGCAGGCAAACACATTTCTTCTATTAATATCACCCACTGAAAGTACAGAAGTGAATATAAACAGAATGTATAGTAAAGAAAAAAAGATAACAGAGCAACAAAAACTGTAGGGAAACAAGATTGTGACACAAATAGACATATTACATAACATTGCATAACGTAGCACTCTATAATAATAATAATAATAATTCAAATAATATTCCTACTAAATTATCCGACCAATGACAATGATTTTCAGACACCAGACTATTTATAGATATATATTACATTTACATTTATGCATTTAGCAGACACCTTTATCCAAAGTGACTTACTATACCTTTTTTGTCAGTATTTATATACATATATATATGTTTGAATATAAAACTGCTGAAAATGCTCTCAGACAGACCGCACTCTTTGCGTCACACGTGCAGCACATGCTCTGCTAAACTGAAGGTTATATAAAGCTGTCATTCTGATCACAGAAGATGGAAGATTCTAGATGTGTTTCACTGCTGCTAGTCTGAGCACAAACTCGACACAACTGAACCTGCTTTTTATGGATAATTGAGCCCTGGCCTTTAAAGCCCACATCATGTGATATGCATTGAAATTAATGAAACATATGTAGTCTCTCTGTCTCCATGGCAACCGCTCTTCTGCATCCATGGCACAGTGAGAGCACACTTAAAGGGACAGTTCTCCCAAAAATGAAAATTCTGTCATCATTTACTCACCCTCAAGTACTTCCAAACCTGTATGAATGTCTTTGTTCTGCTGAACACAAGGGAATATATTCTGAATAATTTGGGAAACAGAGCAGTTCTGGGGCACCATTGACTTAGTATTTTTGTTCCTACTATGGAAGTCAATGGTGCCCCAAAACAGCCTGCTTACAAACTTTCTTCAGAATATCTTCCTTTGTGTTTGGCAGAACAAAGAAATTCAAATAGGTTTGGAACTACTTGAGGGTGAATAAATTATGACAGAATTTTCATTTTTGGGAGCTCTATCCCTTTAAGCTTTCGGTTCTCAATGCTAATCACACTGTGGCCATCTATAACCACGGCAACAGCAGGAAGAAGACCAGTTCAGGCTTTGAAGGAATTAGAGGCTATATTATTCAGAGGGGAAGCGAAAATTCTCATTTTGCTTGAATTGAATTGTCATTCTCCACCAGGTAGCTCAAAGACCTTTCATACTGTAGTCGCCATTGTAATATTATCATTTAGGATATTTATAATGGCTGATTAGTGTGTTGGTAACTAGCACTGGACATTTCAGCTCTGTGGTTTGTTTGCTCTTTGATTACTGTCCACTTAAAATGTCAGTCTTGCGGTAAAAACATAATTTAATTTGTAAACCTATTTTTTGACCTTCTCCCTGACCCTTTCTGCTGCTGTTCCATTCAGAATCCATTTTAAAGGGTCTCTTTGAAAAGAGAAACAGCACTTTTTGCAACTCTTTGACGTTCAACCCAAGAACAGTGGTTCCATCTTTTAAAAACAATTTTTTGTAAATCTTAAAAAATAATCTGCAATGAAATTTGCACATGGTCCTGGACTTACTGTGAATAGTTAACTGGTGCACGTTATTCTGAAAAAAAAAATTGTCCTGACAATCTTTCTCTTTTTTTGTCACCAGTCACCACCCTTTGAACCAATTTTTGTTTAGATTTTTTTTCATAAATTAAGTAAATCCCTAATGGATAATATGAGGTTTTGACCAATTTTGACCAATTGTGCTATTTCTATTTCAAATTACATCATATTTTTCTCAAATGCCACCTTACAGAAGCAAAACTGGCTGTGAACACTTACAATTATTATTATTCACTCTCTGGTCATCCAAGATGTAGATGAGTTTGTTTCTTCATCTTAACAGATTTGGAGAAACTTAGCATTACATCACTTGCTCACCAGTGAATGGGTGCCGTCAGAATGAGAGTTCTGAGAGAACTGTTTATTGTACTGTTTGTACTTCCTTCTTGATGACTCATGATGATTACTGGTTGATAAACTCATTTTCAGTAGATATTGCTGCATTGGATTTAATTAGAAATCTGTAATGAACTTTTAGTCAGACACAAATAACTCTCAGCCCATGCTTATAATACAAATATTTGAATAAGAGATATGGCCTGAGGCTGAAACGGAGAGAGTACATCTGCATACATTTTTAATATAAAGAAAACTAGGGAAAATATTGAGCTAAACTCAAACACAGAGTCTATCTCAGGCATTTTTGTCCTCGTTTTATTCTATAGTACATTGTCTTCCTTTTATTTCTTCATCATTATTTTATCAGCTGCCTGATGCTGCAGCAGCTCTTAGGAACCGAGTTTACAACTCCACCAACTACTATCTCCTACTTCACTAGTAGTGTGTGTTTAAATTTTAATGTCATGTTTGAGTATCCTCTCTGGATATGAGCATCATGACCAGAACCAGATAGGAGTGCGTGGAAAGACATCAAAAAGAGGCCTGGCAACGTTTGTTTTTAGTGCAAGTTACATAACTTGAGTGGCACGTATACATGCAGAGATCTGCATCTGAGAGGAGATGATGTGGTGGGTGTCTGGCAGGATCAGACCAGGAATAAGGCATTCATACAGCTGGTTCCCACCACAGACACAGAGAGGATCAGAAGGAGAGAGTGTCAATGCTGGAATGACAGTGAGTAGATGGATTGAGAGATACAAAAATAATAATAATCGGCTCTGGTGAGGTGCTTTTAAGTAACTTATAACACAAGAGCTGTGCCAGAGAAGAAGCATTGCATGTATCCTTCATGAAGGCAAATCTCATAATTCACTGTGACAAGCTTAGTGGGAAACAAAATCCTGTACAATACAGCAGAGAAATTTTGATTATAAATATATTTAGGTATAGTTAACATGCCCTGTGTTATGAAATACTAAGCTATAAACTATAAATGTTAGAAATAATATATTTTTTTATTTATGTTTTTGAAAGAAGTCTCAATAAGACTGCATTTACCAAGATTTAAAATGACATTAAAAACAGTAATATTCTGAAATATTACAGTTTAAAAAAACATCTCTATTTTAATGTATTTTAAAATGTAATTTAATCCTGTAATGACAAAGCTGAATTTTCAACAGCATCACTCCAGTCTTCAGTGTCACGTCATCCTTCAGAAATCATTTAATATGCTGATTTGGTGTTCTAGAGACATTTATTTATTTATGTTTTATTATCACTGTTGAACATTTTTGAAAATTAAGTTGTGCTACGTTTTTTATGTAATTTATTTTTTAACTGATTTTTTTAAGATTCTTCAGTGAATATAGAACATAAAAAATATTATTATTTTTAACATGAACAAAGCCTTTTAATCTTTCTTTTGAACAATTTAATGCAACCTTGCTGAATTAAAATATTACTAAAAAAACTAAAATCCTCTTGACCACAAGCTTTCGAATGGTCATTATATAATTCTATATTGTATATTAAAAAACACTGATATTCAAATTAGACATTTCACCCAATGTAAGTGTTATTTTAATATAATTAGAGCATCGTGTAATTTGTAAAATGCTAACCAAACTTTTGAAATTAAATGTAAGTCAGTTTTCATGTGTGCTTCATTTGAAGAGTTTTTATGTAGAATGTAGAATATTAGTCACTCATTTCAGTTGTGATGCTTCATTTACAGACAGTAAGACAACAAGAAGGCTCTCTAGGTTTTGGAAGACAGTCATGAAATGGCTGGAGGAAGGGACGATTGATCCACATTGATTTTGTATTTCTCTATCCATCACTGACTCTTTTAGTGACCATACGATGTGTCCTCACCGCAGATGAGCTTTGATAATGCACAGAGATGCTATTCCTGTCACAAGAATCATGTAGACGCTGACTTAAGGGGAGTTTATCGATTAAAAAGGCTTCTTACTGTGCACAGACAGGAACAGCAGTAAGCATGTGTGTGTGTTTTCACTGGGCACACATTCCTGTGCTATGACTGAACAGGAAGTCCGAGTCAAACCATGACCTTTTCCCCCATTAAACCCTGCACTCTCAGGAAAAAATTACAGAGCTGTCATTGTAAAGACGGTCAGACACAGGACAAGAAGAGCACCGTCACATTGAATCTAGGACAAGTATCTCGGTATCGAAAAACAGAGCAAGTGGAAAGAGAAAGCAAGATCTATATTATTGTAGCTCTCTATATGAAGCATATGACTTCATTTACGGCAGAGAAAGACACATATTTTGCTAAAATATGCACAATATGCACAACTATCCCCTCATTATGCATGATGCACTTTAAAAATGATGTGGGACAAATATAATATGGAAGAATGGAAGACGATGTGAGTAGCACTTATTATTAGTGTGTTTTGAAAAGGTACTGCAAATGTATACCTTTTTTCCAAGAGTGTGTCAGTATTCAGCATGTCTCACTAGTCTTATTAAACACATAGATAAAGATCTTGAAGATCTGGATTGAAGGAGAATCATGGGGCCTTGGTCCATATAAACCGTTCCATTATTCTCATCTTCAATATAGATTGCTTTGCTAAGACCTAATAAAGAACTACTTGGATCCAGGCAAATTCAGGATGTGCTGTAGCTTTAAAAAGAACACAGATTGTAAATGAGGCCTATAAAAACTAAACACTGGGCATGGAAGAGCCTCAAGTCATAATGAGAAAATTAAGAAAATTAGATTTAAGATCCAGCTCAAAAGGCACAGTGGGAAAAGCTTGATAGATCTTTTTCTCTCTCTCTGGCTTTCTGTACAGATGGCAAAGTGACAACTACTAAAATAAATGAACTGTATTTAAAAGTAGGTGTAAAAGGATCCAGGGAATGTGGGAGACAGCCATATCACCCTGCAGCCTAAGACTGGTTGCCCACTGAAGCTAAGCAGGGTTGAGCCTGGTCAGTACCTGGATGGGAGACCTCCTGGAGGTCATGGGAAAACTAGGTTGCTGCTGAAGAGGTGTTAGTGAGGCCAGCAGGGGGTGCTCACCCTGTGGTCTGTGTGCATCCTTACACCCCAGTATAGTGACGGGAAACTATACTGTCAAAAAGCTCCGTCTTTCGGATGAGACGTTAAACCGAGGTCCTGACTCTCTGTAGTAATTAAAAATCCCATGGCACTTCTCGTAAAGAGTAGGGGTGTATGCCGGTGTACTGACCAAATTCCCACCACTGGCCCTTGTCAATCATGGCCTCCTAATAATCCCCATCCACGTGACTGGCTCTTTGACTCTCTCTCCTCTCCACCTGTAGCTGATGTGTGGTGAGCGCACTGGCGCCGTTGTCCTGTGGCAGCCGTCACATCATCCAAGTGGATGCTGCACACTGGTGGTGGTTGAGGAGAGACCCCCCACACACACACACACACACACACACACACACACATGATTGCAAAGAGCTTTGGGTGTACGGCAATACACAATAAAGCGCTATTATAAATGCATTCATTCAATGGAAAGGAAGGATAGCCTGGTCATTGAGTTGTTGATTTAGTATAAAAAAGCCACCAGTAAACCACAAAGTGTTTCTGACAGACACAACATGTGTATCTGGCCTTCGTGCAAGTAAACCAAACTGTGTTGCTGCTGTAAAAATCTGTCACTCTAACTAGTGGTGACTGTACAAAAAGAGGGCTGTCAGTATTTGGGTCAGAGTTATATATATATATATATATATATTTAATACACTTTAAATTTAATGTAAAAGATTGATCCTTTGAGTAAGAGTTAAGCATGCAGGTGTACATTACAATTGCAAAGCAGTGTGAAGTATTTTTTAAAAAGGATTGAGTTTCAATTACACTCTTACAGAAGGTTTTCCATTGAAGGTGGCCTATATTTCACTGGGAGTTACATAATCCCCACATTTGTGAGCCCAGCACGACTCCAAGATCTTCAAGCTTTAATGAAGACAGGGGCACCGTGGCCCGCGGGGCACAGACTTCACTGCTGATCTGCTAACGGACAAGCTGAAGTGTGTGTGTGCATTAATAGATGCATGTAGCTTCTTGAAAACACATTCAGAAACCTCTCGTTAAAACTTAATTTGAAACAGCTCTTAAAGGGGGATTGAAATCCCAAAATTGTGTCTCTGCTTGCCAAACGTAGCATGTCAATTCAGTGTTAAACTCACCATTTTATGCACATTTTATGCAGTTGACTTATTCCCCATACACTACATAGTGAATGACCACATGAAGAAAGAGTGAGCTAAAATCAGTGTATTCAAGACACATTCAACTCTTCAAAAATGACAGTAAAGACTTATAAACGTTCTATTCATCAATGAATTCTGAAAAACTATAAAGCAGCACAACTGTTTTCAACATAAATATTAAGAAATTCTTGAGCAGCGAATCAGCTTATTAGAATGATTTCTGAAATATTTGTGTGATTCTGAAGACTGGAGTAATGAGTAATAATGCCATCACAGAAGTAAATTACATTTGAAAATAGATTCAAATAGAAAACTGTTATTTTTAAAATAAAATGTCAATAGTATTTCAAAACAGTACTGTTTCTATAGTATTTTAATCAAATAAACACAGCCTCTCAGTTTTAATGTTGGATATCTGTAAGGAGTGTCTAGCTCCTCCATCACAAAGATGTGCATGTGCATGTTTTAATTACTTCCTGTGAGCGAGCCTAAATAATTAGTGCTTTCGGTGATCGGAGACAGAGACTGTTTTGAGAGTGGCCATGGAGTCCAGATATTGTGACACAGCATGTTATTATCATCTTAATTTGATGGAAAGCAATGAGAGAGTATCTTAAATGACATAAAACAAAAATAATGTAAAATACTGGATATTGCTCAACATTAGTTTACAGGTTCATCAAAGATAGGGATGCAAAATATTTGCACAGTAACATTATAGTGGCTTTTTTATTCATCCGTATTGATATACATTTGTGACCCTCTCTGTGAAAACCCAGCTAAAGTCATTTTTGATTTACTATTTTCTGCATAAAATCATTCCTCGTATTGTAAAGAACATTCTGTGAAAATATATTCCTGATGTCTTTAATATTGACTGAGTAAGGCCATGTCATTGTTATCCTCCTGAATGCTCCTCATACGTGTATAACTAATCAAAAGTATGTATAAGATAGCAAAGCAACCATGGTTTATCAGTTTGTAGCTTGATTTGCAGTGTAGCATATACTATTATAGTATTTATTCATATTTATATTTTTTTTACATATATTTTAAGTTGTATTAATTTTGTTATGTGCTTTTGTCATATTTATATAACCTCTATTATGATATTTATATTTATCTTTTATTTTACACTGAATTAACACTTGGTGCTAGTATATTTCACAATTAATTACAAAGAAACGGAAAGTAACACATTGAATTAAATGTGAAATTAATTACTTCAACTTGAATTTCAAAGGCACTGTTTTAAGTTTTTCCATTTAATATTTATATTTTATCTTTATTTAATTTAACAAAATAATTTTAGTTTTGCGTTAACAGTAACAACGCTGCTCATTTGAGCTCAAGAAATAAATGTATACATTTTTTGTCTGTTATTATTGTGACACTGTATTGAAACGTGAGGAAAAGCCTCTGTAAATGACCTGCCTGGGGCGTTACAAAGATAGCACCGAGTCGACTCTCTCGCGTTCTAAAGTACAGATTTAGGACACATCTGAAGCTGAATCTTGTCCTGCATGGAGTTAGTGTGTTTGCTCTGGTGTGCTGATGTCTCCAGGGGGCTGGGTTTCTCATGCACGCAGGCTGTATTTGGGGTCAGTCTGACGGAGTGAGCAGCTCTTTGGCCATATGTACATTATGTCTATGTCCATTTCCAGTTTGTCTGCCGTGGCCTTGGTCCAGCTCCACCTCTCCACCCGTCTCTCCATTTGCCTTCTGTTCTTACATTCTGTCTCTTCATCAATATTAGGTTTCAGCTTATTAGATTAATGACTCGATCGTGTTTGAACAGGCTGTCTGTCTTTTTATCTGAGCATGTTTGGCATTCAGCCTCTACTGTCTCTCATTTTTGTCTTTAATCACTTGCTTTTTGCCCGCTCTTGTGCTGAATGCACAAAGCTGTTGGAGATAGTCGAGTGAGGGATGGGAGTGATGCCAGCACACTAAAACTACCCGAGTATCAGTGTGAGGAGTGTGTGCCCGTTACAGTATCCTATAGACTATTATTTGGCAATATCTCTTTCTTGCGTTTCAAATGAAAGTGAATGGTGCGAGCAACACCAAAGTCTTGGGTTCGATTCCCAGGGAATGCATGAGTTGAAGATATGTACTGTATAGCCTGAATGCTTTGGGTATAAGAAGAATCTGCCAAATGTTAGGTACATGTAAATGAATGTGATTAGCTAAAAACTCTGTGTACCACTTTATATTACGTTATCCTCGCTCTCTGTGCGCATAAACAAACATACGGCGCAATTAGTGGAGCCCAGTTCACAAATAGATGACTCATGTGAGCTTGTTCTTTACTCCTAATTACTCCTAACGAGTCACTCCCAAGTTTGAATCAGTCTGATGCTTCATTGAATGAACTCACTGAAGAAGCCAGAGTGGTTATTGAACTAACTTGACTTTGACTGAACCTTAAGTCATTACTTTCATGATGCCATGAAGATTCATGAAACTTAATATCATTAGCATGAATTATCAAATCTAAAAAAGTAATTGCTGACTTATAACAAATAATTTACATCACTAAACGAAATCTGTTAGCATTTTTAAATCTTGCCTTAAAACTCATTTCTTTAGAGTAGCTTTTACTTGAATTTTTATATTACATATTATTTCGTTTTTTAAGTGTTTTGAATGCATTTATTCTCTTATTGCTTATTTTATCATCTTTATATGGTGTATTTTGTTGTTGTATTTGTTTATGTAAAGCTCTTTGAAGTGAAACATTTAAAGGTTTTATAGAAAATAAGCTATTGAAACAAAAATGTATTTTGTATTAACATAAAAACAATCAATATTATAGTATTGTTTTTTTCTATTGAGAGTTTACATTAAAATGTTATATCATGTACGTTTTAGAAAACCTAAACATAAAACTTGACATTAAAGGGATAGTTCACCCAAAAATGAAAATGTGATGTTTATCTGCTCACCCCCAAACCAAATGAAACCCTGCAGCTTGTGACGATACATTGAGGTATTAAGACATGAAACAATCGGTCTGTACAAGAAACTGAACAGTATTTATATCATTTTTTACCTCTGATCCACCGCAATGTCCAGCTGTCCTGAGCTCATTCTCAACATCTGGCACATGATGTGTCAGTTCTTCTGTATGGTGCCATTTATTTCTTTCATATGCTTACAGCTGTTAATAGGAATAAACTTTTACAGAAACCTCATTTGGCTTGCAGGATTATTTGTATTTCTACTCTTAAATTATCAAACCGTGTCACTTCAGCTATTCTAAAAGCACATATAATCCTAAATGATCCATATCATCCTCTCATCTGTACTTCATTCCCCTTCCATCTGGCTGTATGTGTAGACCTGTGTAGGAGGACTATAAGAGTGTTGCTCCTACAGCTATACGTGCTTTAAACACATTGGAAATTAGCCATCATCTTACACTCTTGCATTTTTTTTGTTGTTGTTGGGATACGTGATTGTTCTTGAATGTGTTAAAAACCCACCTTCTGTGAAAATGAATTTCCTCCCTGAGGACAAATAAATGATCTATCAAATATACACTTACCAAAAAAACATTTAAATAAATGTAAAAATGTATGTATATGGTTTATTTATTGCAATTTATTTGTTTAAACGATTAATTTTTTGGTACATTTTGGCAAAATCTTATGATTCAGTCACACGTTTCCATACGATGTGTTTACACCCTGTGACAGTTATGTTTAGGACTGGTGGTGGACCTTCATGCTTTCATATGTTTTTGTAATCGAATGATCATATGTTTTTGTAATCATATGTTTTCAGAAATAGTCACCTCTGTAAATAGTTAGATTTTCCCATGAGATCAGGTTAAAGCTTTGTCTTCTTATTTCAGTCCATCAAGTGAAATGTGGATGTAGAGTCATTAGAAGTGGTTTCTGTCAGTTCACACTGTCTGGTTTTGGCAAACAGACCTGTCAATCACAGATAAATCTGTGTGCTGACATGACTAGAGGCCCATTAATGCTGTTCAGGCCGTTTATTTCCTTGTATAAGTGAAAGCGCATGACCTGTGCAAGCACCAGCCTGTGCCGTTTAAATCACCTGTCAGTCATCTCCATAGAAACAAGCAGAACTCCATCATCCAGTCTTATGATTGGTTAACAGGTTGGGCTTGGTTTATGTCAATGATTCTGCTTGAATGCTGTAAATGTACGGTTCAGCTTGGGCTCCTTTGTCGAGCTCAAGTGACTTCCCACCGGGAACATGTACACGTTTCCTCCAGCTCTCGTGGCTCTGCTCCTCCCTCATCATTTAGTCATTAGAGCTGCTCCTGCTCTCTGCCTGAGCTCACTGAAAATGGGTACCAACCCCTGAGCTACTCTGGAGGAGATAGAGAGAGATAAAACTTTTTTTTTTTGACCAAAACAACTTTATTACATCACTTTTTCACTTCATGACAAAATTAAGTCCACGACAGATCAAAACACAATTCTCCTTCCACCACATTACAGACAGCATCCTATAACATCATTGCAATGTAGCAACTTAATATAACTCGTTTCTCATTTCTATTTTGTGATACCGCGAGGACCACCAACTCGCTTGGGGGTTTAGAAAGTATCTGTCAAATTTGTAAAAAATTATGACTTTACCCACAATAGCACTTTTGTGCAAGGTGTAGTTTATTTACAGAAACATATACAAAAGTCCACAAGTGTTGGTGTGAAGAAATATATACAGTGTAATAACCAAAAACCTTAAAAAAATACAAAATTACTATAATTTACTTAAATATATAATATTTTTGGGCTGGCAAAGTTGAATTTTCAGCAGCCATTACTCTTGTCTTCAGTGTCACATGATCCGGATTATTTGATGAATAAAAGGGCAGAAAGCATTTACTTGTCATATTCTTTAAGCACATTGTATTTGTTAAATTTACTTTTGTAAAATATATTTTTGTGCTGTAAAAGAAACATTCTCTGGAATGAACAGCTTTCAGAAAACTGTATATATAAAAAATTCAGGCATGTCAAATTTGGTTTAAAAGGTATAACAATGATAAACCTATATTTTTTATCTGTATTCCTACGCTTGGCTGATATTTGTGGTGTATTGTCTCTGTCTACTAACTGGCTATCTGATAAATGTTTATTACTTTGGAAATGATAGTCTCCAAAGCCCCATGGTGTTAAATCTGATGATTACTGCTCATTCATTTCTGTTTAGATTGTTTTCCACTCTGGCTTCATTGTAAGCTATAAAACACTTTTAAAGTAAGAATTCTAAGCTCCAGAAAGCACTTTAGACTAACGTTTGAGGTTTGATTGGGCCAAATCAAACCTCAAAGACACAGATTTTGAGAGCACCTGAATCTGAAAGCCTTGCAATGGCTCGATGAAATCAATGAGTCACCAAAGCTCTCACACTTAGAGAAGCAGTCTGGAATTAGAGCTCACAGGATCCAGACAGCGTGTTTCAGAGAATGTGTTCAAATGAAGATAACTAGACGGTCATCTCAGAAATAGAATAGCATTGCATGACTAATGTTGATGTAAACACTGAATTCTGAAAAGGAAAAGTGACAGAATATGTAGCTGACACTTCTAATCGTTGTATTGTCTCACTTGAGCAGATCTTGGAAAAGGTTTTTAGATTATAAACGAATAGCACTAAAACCTAATAGCTATTGCATTAACGTTTCAGTCAGAAAATGTCCAGAGAATTGTAATAACAGTTTTGTGGAAAATGTGATGCCGTGTTTTCTAGGATTCTTTGGTCAATTTAAAGTTTAAAAGAACACAATTTATTTAAAATAGGATCTTTGTAACTTAGTAAATAACTTTTGATCAGTTTAATGCAGGGGTTTTCAAACTGTGGGGCGCGCCCCCCCAGGGGTAGTAATATCTTCAGTAATATCTGTTCTCATTTAGAGAGGAAGGCTCTCGGCCCTCTCAATGTCTTCATTAAGACAGGACTCAATAACATTGATCTCACACTAATGTGGTTAAATGTATAAATTTGGCTATACTTGTTTTGTTTTTTAAGAAACGTCCTTACAATTAAAATGACAAATGATTTTGAGGAAATTCAGTCTGGTCCTTATTATTTGAGATGTTTTTAATGCGACCCTGAAGCAGCAGAAGCATTGTATTTTTCATCCTATCATCCTTTCCTAATGAAGGATGCTTGAAAGGGTCTTTGTCACTTCCTCTGTGCCTCATCACCGCATGCGATCTGATTCATGAATACTAATTCCAGCGCTCGTACGAATCAGACTGTGACTCGTCTTTGAAAATAACCAGATATGCTTACACTCAGAGCGAGACTAGATCTCTAATAAATACATTCCTGATTACCTGCTTTACCAGGCACAACAGAAGCAACACAACTGCTATTCATTAAAGCAGTGTCTCTATTGTAGTGGTTTGGCCACAGTTCTGCTGTCTCTCTGCTGGTTTGAACTGAATGATTTACGTCTGATTGTAATGCAGCTGCAGTGAGCGGTTCGGCACCAGAGGGAATGAAATATAGAGGACTGCATTTCATGAGGCCTCACAACATATTGCTCATAAAACATGCCAAGTACACACAAACTCATATCCTCTTCATTTAGAGTCTAGGACAGGCAGACGAACGAACGAACCAGATGGATGAGGCAGGATGAATGGATAGATAGATGGATAGATGGATGGATGACGGCGGACGGGACGAACAGAACGACGAACGAACGAATGGCAGGATAGATGGTGATGGATAGATGATGGATGAGATGACGGATGGATAGATGGACGGCAGATGGATGAATGGATGGATGATGGATCGGGCAGACGGAACAGACAGAACGACAGACAAACGAACGGGCAGATAGATAGATGAATGGATGGACGGACGGACGGCAGATTGACGGATGGATAGATAGGATGACGGACGGATGGACGGATGATGAGAGATGGACAGACAGACTGGATGGATGAGATAGATGGATGATGGATAGATGACGGATGGATGGATGGAGATAGACGGATGGATGATGGATCTGATGGACAGATGGACGGATGGATGATTGACAGACGACAGGACGATGACGATGGATGGATAGATGGATGGATGGATGGATGGATGGATGGATGGATGGATGGATGGACGGATGGATGGATGGATGGATGGATGGATGGATGGATGGATGGATGGACGGATGGATGGATGGATGGATAGATGGATTAGATGAGTGGGCTGAAAGGTGAGGATGAGGCTTGGATTCATGGATTGAGGGGATGTGTTAAAACAAGGAGCGTTTTGCTGCCAACTGCAGATTTTAAACTCGTTTTATCCATTCTAGTTTCCAAGGCAACTATTTGGGCTGAATATGGAGTGAAAATATAACCCTGATATTCTATTAAATAAATAAAGCTCTCAAATACGACCTCACTGACAATGACAATCAGTCTTGGTCTTGTTATTTTGTTGTGTTGATGATGAATTAGATCATTTCCCTTGTATTATTGATAATTATGCTCTTTATTACTGTATGTGTTTGCCCTGGCATTTCTTTAATAATACATGTGCCCCTGGCCTGTGTATCGCAGTATAGGATCTGACAGTTTAAAGAGTGAGAGAAAACATGCATTACTGCAGTTGACCTGTGAAAAAAAAGATTGACATAAAAAAAGGTTTTCATGCTTAATTTGTTTCAATGTTATCATGCAGTTTTGAGAGAAATAATAAAATATAGCCTTTCATCACCAGTGTTATATTTATATTTATAATTAAATGAAAAATATTTTGCCATTATAAGTGTTTATACAAAACATTACTCATAATCAGAGCCGGTGTCGTGCCGAATTCTGCATCCCCTGGTATAGAGTGAGGGAACTATGACGTCAGAACCCGGAAGAGTAATTCACCGCGGGTTCCTTCGAGATTTTCCTTTGGGGTTTTACAGTTTATGAGTAAAATAAAGCCTGAGGTAAACATAACTTGACAACACTTTAACGTTTTGTTCTACAGTGTAAACTGCACACACTCACAGCCCAAACGGTCTTATCTAGTTACTTATTAAAAACATATAATAACATATAACTGCTTCAAATGTTTAGTTTTGGGTAAGGATGTGTGTAATAGATACGTTGTTTTGAGGCTATCTACAAAACCATCTATGTAGATATCAGAAAACAATTTAAAATATTGTATCAATGCATTCTATGGTCTCTTTAAAAATGCACTTAATGTAAAATTCATGTTTCAAATCAATGAATGAAATCGAAAAGGTGGTTTGATGAATGGTGACCAGATACAGCATCTAAAAACACAAACTTACACCAAATATTTTAACCAAAAACCTTGATGATGTTAAAAAGAAAAATGATTTCCTTGTTCACTTGCCAACAAGCTTCTTATTTTATTGCATCCATGTGATTGGTAAAAGACTATTGTAGTATTGGTTGTCTAGGAACACAAATATGAATAATCAGAAGAAAGAATACAGTGTGCATTATGTGTATTGTATTCATGCTCCCTCGTCCTGTATTGTGACAGCAGTTGTTTAGTTAGTGTAATGCTGTCCTGTCCTGCAGATGGCGCTCCACTGAGTGAGCTGTCCTGGTCGTCCTCTCTGGGTGTGGTGGCTGTCTCTTTCTCTGGACTCTTCACCTTCATCTTCCTCATGCTGGCTTGCCTGTGCTGTAAACGAGGTGACATTGGCTTTAAGGTGAGACCCTCTTTCATTTCAATCGCTTTAACGTGGCTCTTAAACTCCATCAGCCTGCCATGGTTCAGACTAGAATGAACCAACTCAGCAAAATTCAGTCCCAATCAGAACACACATAATAAATGATACCATATTAGTGTCAGGCCCGTGAAATAAGCAGACAATGCAAATCTACACAGTATCTTTCTCTTGTTTTCCAGTCAAACATGTTTTGGTTTTAATGTAGAATCTTATATCATTTAAACTAATTTCTTGTTTAAAATAAAAATGATCCTTTATTTTTTTTATTTCTTGTACAATATTTTCTTCATTATTTATTTTTCTGTAAAGCACTTTGAAATATCACTGTCTATGAAAATACACTATATGAACAAACTTGCATTCCCTTTGTTTTGTTTTTATCTTAAAGAAAGCAAGCAGTTATTTGCACTAATAGTGATCGAGGCTATTTACACTAAATGAAAATAGCATATTTCCTTAGCAATAGATGCCATTTAGACTTAGTGAAAATAGCAGTATTATTTTAGCAATATGCTTTTTACACTTAAGTGCAAGTAGGAATAGATTATGTTTACACAATGTTAAAATAGCAGGATTGAATCTGTTATAGTTGAAGAATAGTTACTATTATATTATTATTATTATTATTATTATTACTGTTATAGTTATTTGTTATTAGTTGAAGAATCTATTACTTAATGGCATTCACATTGATTTATGTCTATATTTATTCTTATTGTGAAGTGAAAAGCTAAACAAAGACTATACTTATCTCAAAGATGCATTCCAGTAATATCTAATGTATGTTTGTTTCTCAGCTATAATATTTTGTTACTGGAAAACAAATAATATCCATTAGTAATGAGATTTTCTGCAGTGCACCATCAATGATAAAACAAGATCATCCAATGACTTTCTCATACCATGAATATGTAAGCATAATGTGCATTAATAATGTAACACTTTGCCAGAAGCAAAGATTTATTATACTTTATTTTACCAAATAAGGGAAAAAATTGGCATGAAATATTGATGAATTGAAATAATTAAGTGAGAAAGATATCATATAGTGATATGAGAACAATAGCTATGTAGGAATCAATTAAACCATTTAGCAGTTATGTATAATAAAAAATAATTTTAGAATCCCACAACTGACCAATCAGAATCAAGTGTAAACACACTGATATAAATGCCACATCTCTTTAGATTGAATCTCTATTTCACATTAAAAGATTATTAACGGGGAGAGATTTTAATCATACTTGCCAGACAGCAATGAATTTACACAAACGCATCTCTCTCTATTGCAACTTCTTGGCCTGTTGTCGTCCTGCAGTTATGAATGAAATGGTAAAGTCTGAAAAGCATCTTTCATGAATCACTTCTGAGTCTGTTTCAGATCCGTAGGAATGCTTTGATCAGCTATACTTGAAAAGCAGCACAGCACATGCACACATGCATTCTGTTCAGCTGCATGTCCTCTTGCCCTTTTGAGGTTACAGAGTCCCAGAGTTTCAGAGAAAAGCAATTTCTTCGGTGCAAACCACTTAGTCCTGTCTCATAAGGTTAAAGGAACCGAGGCAGAGAGAGCGCAGGGACACAATCGCTTCCCTGTAGATGTGTTTATGTAGTGAACAGCGGAGGCCTTCAAACGGCATATGGCTATAGATCTCAGCGCACACTGTGCATTTTTCAGCAGCAACTTGAAAGTGGGTCAAGGCACAGGAGAAATGAGACCCGTGTGAGTGTGAGAGAGAGGAGGATGGCTCTTTCATGCTTCTAAGCACCTGGTCTCCAGTAAAGGCCAAATATTTGTAATTACACTCTCTCAGTGGAACTACAGCTCAGTGCTTAAACATCAGCTGCTGAAAAGAGACTCTTCCTCTTCCTTCTGTTTCTCTGTGTCTATTATCTAACACATTTTCTGTCTATTTAACACTCTCTCGTTCTTGTATACAAGCTGGGAGTCTGACGAGCCTGAGGGTAATTGATTCATTCATTCCCCTTTAGCATTCTCAAAACATCACACACAACCCACGAGCGCTGAGAAACAACTGTTTGTTAGTTTGAGGTGTGACTGTAATACAGTGCTTGCATACGTGTTTTAGGCTAATATGTTGAGTGCTGTATATGCAGAGTCAATAATGAACGCTCATCGTGCTGGCTAATAAATGAGTGTTTGCTAACTTTATCGGAAACTGCAACAAGTCAAGGTTTTTAGACCATTCGTTCTGTATTGTATAGTTGATATTTGATTCTATTCAAGTTCAGTTTAAATTGAAATTGGTATTACAGATATATATTTGTGCACCTGCACCACTGTGTAGAAATTGAGGGTCAGTAAATGTAATTTTTTATTTGTTATCTTATGCTCAAGGATGCATTTCTTTGATCAAAAACACTGTAATATTATGAAATATTAAAAATATTTTGATATATTTTAAATGTAATTTATTTCTGTGTTCCTGTGGCTCAGTGGTAGAGCATTACGTTAGCAGCGCAAAAGGTCATGGGTTCGATTCCCAGGGAACACACATACTGAAAAATGTATAGCCTGAATGCACTGTAAGTAGCTTTGGATAAAAGTGTCTGCTAAATGCATAAATGTAAATGATACAAAGCTGAATTTTCAGCACCATTTCTCCAGTCTTCAGTGTCACGTGATCCTTCAGAAATCATTCTAATAAGCTGATTTGGTGCTCAAGAAGCATTTCTTATTATTATCAATGTTGCAGTTGTGTTGCTTACTATTTAATATTTAATATTTTTGTAATAATTCTCTGATGAATAGAACTTTAAAAAGAACAGCATCTGTTTGAAATAGAAATCTTTTGCAACATTATAAATATCTTTACTGTCACTTTTGATCAATTTAATGCGTCCTTGCTGAATTAAATCTTAGAAAAACGTCCCCAAACAACTGAAAAGTAAAGTACTCTAGTTTGGTAAATATGCTAAATCTAACCTCTTCAAATGAATGCACATGCATACAAGCATACATGTGAGCGTGCTCATTTGTGCCGATGGCTGGAGCAAGGGCCTGTCATGCACATGTGTGAAAGAATGAGCGCGAGGAAGGAAGGATGAAGAAAAAAAAGTGATGTCATAAGCACAGAATGTGAAAGCCTTTCCCTGTTAGATTTTTTTTTCAGCCTCACATTTTTGTGGAAGCGTCTCCACTATTCTTAATCACTGGTCGTCCACACTCTCATGGGAAGAACACAGGAACTGCCCCTCCCTGCATTCTCTCTCTCTCTCTCTCTCTCAAGTGCAGGATCTATTTGCTTTTATTTGTATGTTTTCTTGAGCGTTATCATGATGTATTCTCAAGTCCTGTGTTCTCCGGTTGCGTGGCAGCATGAGTCGGTTCCTAATGTTCGGTCCGGTGAGGGCTCCGTCTGGGGTCACGTGGGCACCTCACAGGTACTCTGTGAAGAGCCCAGCGGTGCAGGTTCACGGGGCGGAAGGGAAGAGTTAAAGATTCAGAAAAACCTGTTAGATGTTACACGTGTGCATTAAGGGCAGGTAAGATAAATTCAATCTTTGGCCTTACAGAACTGTGCTTTCTTCAGAAAGTTGTTTTAATTAAATCACAGTGTATGCTATATGTTACTAAAATGTGTTTGCATATAATTTAACTTTGTTTAATTAACCTATTGCCTTATTTTATTAAATAGTGGATATAGGTTGTGAAACCATGGAAATCTGAGAATGTTTTATATACAGTAGCATTATAGGAATTATGTATTGCTCCCTGATGGCAGTGCACATAGAACACAATATATAAGGAGACTGGGGCAAGTTGTCACATCGGGAAGCTTATCATAAAGGCTTACGCAAATGCTAGTTTTCTCTTTAAGTTGTTTCATAACATGTTTTTATGATATCTATTTTGTCATTGTGGATTTTAATTGGGGCAGTTCATCATGTATTTTATATTATAATACACTGTACAATTTGATAAAATTTGTAATAAAATTACTGTAGTCTAACAGATATGGTTATGTAAATGCATTCTGTGTGTTCGTAAATGTCGTACTCTTTAAATGTTACTTATTGACCTTTTAATAGCAGGTTCTCATTGTGACAACTTTTCAAAATATTCAAAAAAAATAATCACACGTTTTTTTTTTTTTTAAAGAGAAAAATATTTTTGTGCAGGTCTTTTTATGAGCTATTTCCCCCAAAAAATATTTTGCCAAAGATTATTGCAAAATCCATTGTTTTGGGGTGGATGCGTTGGCTTGTCCTAAAGAATTATCCCTGAATACTATATCCATGTTTTTATATTCTTGTAAAAGACCGTACCAGTACTTGCTTAAACCAGATGTTTCTTCATCAGAAGATACAACAGTGCAGACTAGATGTTTCTGATTATTAGGCAGATGTGATAAAAACGCAGTGTGATTCAGCTGACAGGGCTGTTTATACTGTGACTTTAGCAATGTGGTTTCAGGCCACACATTATTGCAGTCGTTTAGTTAGGAATCGTAGCGTTCGCTAGCGCTGCCGTGCGCGGGCAGATCAGGAGCCGGGTCATGTGGCATCCGTGTGGGGCGTGTGAAGATGTGCATGACGGAGCCTCCGGGGGAACTGGAGTGTTTGTGTGTGTTTGTTTGCTAGCTTGCGATTTTAAGTGTGCGTGACCCCTCTAGGTCACTGTTTTCCATTTCTTCAACCCAGTATCTCCGCACCCGAGTTCACAGATATTTGCATGCATCTGGAGGAGCATTTCCGATTTCCAGATGCTGCCAAGTCTTGTCTTTTCTTAGCACTGTCTCAACTCTCTTTGTAGTTTCATCATATCCATGAGGAGATGAAAAGCATATTGGGCAAGACGTACAAGTTGAAAGCTCTCGAGATTAAACGGATGGCTCATTATTTGATCAGATTACGGTGACATGCTGTCTAATGGACTGTTTAATAAATTGTCATTTGTTCCTGTGAGCATTAAATGTTCTTTTTTATTAATTTTATTAAAATAATCAGGATAAATGCTCCTCGGTTAAAACAGTCACTGATGTTTCTTTTCAGTTTAAAGATCTGCTTGTTTATTCTTGTACATCAAGTCCCAAAACACACACACACACACACACACACACACACACACACACACACACACACACACACACACACACACACACACACACACTAACAAAGGGTCCTTGAATCCTTCCCACAAAGATGGAATTGAGTTGAGCAACATAATATGACTATTGGGATCTCTTTTAAAAAACAAAACCTGAGGAATGAAAATATTTTTGAAATATATATTTATATAGCTATTTATTATTATTATTATTTTATACTGAGGTGAAATATACCCTAACAAGTTATCAGGGAACATTCCCATAACTTATGTAGGTAATGTAAATGTTATTACAAAACATTCTAAAACAAGGTTTATAGAACATTCTTATAACATTAATATGTAATATACATTATGTTTAATGTTGAGAGGAAACATCCTGTTCTCATAACTTCCTTGTGATGTTACTTGTACTTGATGAATGAAGAAGAACATACTTATGTTATCAATTCTTATGTTATAAATAAAGAGTGGTTTCAATATTAGCAGAAAACAGTGATAATAATATTCACAGAAAATTCATAATGTTCTTATAATATTAAAAGAAAATGTCCTCAGAACAAAATGTGTATAATTTAATATGTAATTGATGAACTATATCTTGGGAGACATTATTTGTGTTCATTATTCTCAGAAAGTCCTTTAATTATTAGAAGGATCAGCGAACAGGGGAAGTTTTTACAACATTTTCAAAATGATAGAATGGAAGGTAAATCTAACATTCATAAAACCAAGAAGAAATGTTCTTAATACAAAGATCACATTTTCATTACTTACTGGGAATGTTAACAAAATGTTCTTAAAACATATGTTTGTTAGTTAGGTAGACATCTCTTCACTCAGCTATTCATTGCAACTGTAACCTCTGACCTTTGAGTTTTTCATTGCTACCATAGGAATTTGAGAATGCAGAGGGAGAGGAATATCCAGCAGACATGTCCACGCCGGCATCTCCTGCATCTCACACCGGTCCTGACGTCTATATCCTGCCTCTCACCGAGGTCTCGCTGCCCGTCGCCAAGCAACCTGGCCGATCAGGTGGGTCATTGTCACACCGCATCTGTGGAAATTGCTATATGAGCTGGACCAGATGTGATAGCACTTAAGAAAGGCTGATTTCCTCCCAGTCCTGAATCCGCTCTGACCCCACTTATGCAACTCCCAGAGTTTCACATTCTCTGGACTGCGTTTTTTTCCAGAGGATATTTTAATGTGTTCGGTCCCGCTTCCAACCCACACAATCTCCAGTGTAAAATCCAGAAGAGACCAACGCCCTGCTGCTGCCTCCACTCTTCCCTCCGGGGGCGAACACTCCCCACAACCCTTCAGAACCCAGGCCATCTGCTCCGTGCTGATGGACATCAGTGTTGAGCAAAATTCACAATTAAACAATGCAAACTTCAGTTTATGAGTGTGAGTTTTAATTGAATTGACCACACCTTGCTGGAAGCTGAAGTGGAATTTGAATGGGAATGATGGGATGAGTAATTTTTTCAATTTTAAAATGTTATTGAATAAACATGATTAAATATACAAACTAAGTACATTATATTGGTTACTTTTCAAATATACAGTATCTACACTACCACTTAGTTTGTGTTTGGTGAGATAAAAAAAAATAACTTAAAAATGTTCACCAAGGCTGATTATGTAAATTTGTTATAAAATAAAGTAAAAACAGTAATATTATGAAACATTATTTACAATTTAAATCTATTTAAATAGATTTTAAAATGCAATTTATTCATGTGATGGCAAAGCTGAAATTTCAACCATTACTTCAGTTATAACTCAAACTTCAAACTAAAAGGCTTTTTCAATTTGCTTTTCTAACTTAAAAACACAGTTTTATGAATCTTTGAGTTCCATTTTATGGAAGCCCATTTCCACCACTGAATTAAAATAAAAGGTAATTGCAACTTTTTTTCTCTGAGAATTCTGAGAAAAGTCAGAATTGCGTGATATAAACTTGTAATTCTGACTTTTTTATCAGAATTCTGAAATATAAACGTGCAATTGCGAATTACATAGTGTCAGAATTGTGAGATATAAACTCTCAATTGCATTGTTATAAGGCTTTACTATATATAAGACTTTATTTCTCACAATCGCAAGTTTATATCTCACAATTCTGAGAAAAAAAATCTTCTGCAATATGTAAACTTGCAATTGCGAGAAAAAAAGTCAGAATTTGAAGATAAAATTTGCAGTTAACTTTTTTAACTGTTTATTTAGTGGCAGAAACAGGATTCCTACCTTTCAGTTTAGCTGTCTCACATTACATTTCAAAGTTCAATCTTGTTTTCTACCTCAATTCAAATTCAGCAACTGAATTAAAGTTTCAAAAGCATTCTCATTTCAAATAGTGCACGACTCTGATAGACGAGGAGGACTAATGGGAGCTGTGGCTCTTCATATTGCCTTCAACCAGTCTCTTTCTTTGTCTCTCTGGACTGTAATCTATGGGCTGCCCTGAGACCACGAGGCTGGTGGAACAAACACGTAGAAAAGAAACAGACTTTTCTTCTCTTTTTTTGCGTGCACTTCAGTGGTGCAAATTCCCTTGTTTTTCAGCACAAACATCCTTAATTAAGACTTGTTTACACAGAATATTTCACTAATTAAGTGTATTTGTCTTTCCCCACTAGCAAATTGTCTAGAAATCCAAACAATTTTTCACTCCAACATTCTTTTTATCTTGGTTTTCCGGCTTTCTCTCTCTTATTCCATCTCGATCCGCACAACATCTGCCTGTTGCATAATGCCGCCTCAGCCAGCCTACATAAATGTGCCGTGGAATCTGAGGAATCTGGGAGACGATGTGTACAGTCCAATCCGTGGATACTCTGTCTCTCTCTTCCCCACAACAACTCACTTTATCATAGCCTGGCAGGCCTTAATGTGGTGCGATTAGTAGAGGTCAGAGGTTAAGAGGTTGTGGTTTTCTACAGTAGATTCAGCTCACACAACTCTCACGCTCTGGCATTTCATTAACGCAATAAATGAATAATAGATGCAGCATTTTACCACCTGACAGATAATAATGCTAATTCATCCCACTATGGTTTCCCTTATGGTATAGTCTGCAATACGATTTTCAAAAACGTCCCTGGTTTTTAGGAGGGGCTGGAATGATGTCACTCCTCAAGGATGAGGTTGAGGTAAGATATACAAACCTCCTGCCAGGAAGTGCAGGTCTCAGTCAGCGTAACACAGATAGCATCTGTCTGTAATCAGACGTGTCATTCTTCTCCTGGGATGTCAGTTAGACAAACGAAGAAGCTAATTGTAGTGTTTATCATCCGATTTGAGATGTTTCAGCCAAAGAGTTCTATGTATTGCACTCTGGTGTGCAGTATCCACCCCAACACAGCTGTGCTCATAAACACACACCCTCACACACACAGATCTATATCTGAGCAAGCGAATACTCTAACATCACATCATTTCATATGTATCTTGTACACACCTCTTTATCACACTCACTTCATTAAGCTACAATATTATTCAAACTCATTTGCATTGCTGGGAAAAACAATCTAGAGGGACACATAAAGCAAGACGTGCACAGCAGCAGTAAACACATTTCACCGTGTTCGATAATGTATGATAATTCTATTTGGTTAGAGTGGAATGATTTCTCTCCATTATTTTCCCAGCTAATGCATTCCCAGCAGCCATCTGGCCAGCGTGTCACTGTCACTGACCAACACCGCGGTAATGAGTAAGCCAAGTAGTCAATCATGTATTCAAATACACCATGAGCAAATTCTGATACGTGCTGGGATTTGTGTTGGCATATTGCTGTCATGCTGTTGGCAGACCTTTTCTATTTAGGGCTGTTTTGTTCATATTTGGCTGCGTGCATACTGAAGTTTTAGTGACAGGTGCATTTAATGTGGAAGTAAGTCTCCTAAATGACCGTTTTGTGTGTACTGAATAATAGCCAACATATAATCAAATAAGTCTTGTACTTGGTTGACGTAACAGCAGTGTTTTGGTGTGTCATGGCTGTATAAGAAAAAATAAATGCCAACAGTTTGTTTTTGGGGGCTAAACTACCACTAAACTGGAAAATTCAGTTAGCTGTGTTTATTCCAGCAAAATAGAAATTGGAAGATGGATTATCATCTGGAAATTGTTAATCAGTTTGGATTTGTAATGACATTTTGTTGTAAGCAATACATTTCACTATATTTTTTAAAAGTGAATTTGTAAATAACTGACACGAGAATAGCAATATTTTGGTGTCTTTCAGCTGTAAACAAGAAACATGTGCCAATAGTTCGTGCTTTTCATCCAAGCTAATGCTAACCTGCTGAAGACATTTTGGAACATTGTAGCATATTTATAGCTGACCTAAACTGGTAATTAACTGGCCTAAGTCAGTCAGACCATGTTAAAAAACGGCCTGAATATCATAAACTATTATGACAAGCTAACAGCAAGGTGGTCTAGCATCTTTGACCAGCTAATGCCATCTAGAAACCAGCTGGCATGTTCCTAAACAGCTCAAACTGGATCTTCTAGCAGAATACTAGAGAACTGTCAAGCATTGGTTTTGTTTAATACAGTGTTATTTTACAATCCTGTTATATTATTTATTCATATTTTGAATTAGCTTTTCAACATTTTCAATTGTAATTTTAAGTTTTAGTCTTTTTTTATATGATTTATTACAAATGTGATCCCGGACCACAAAACCAGTCTTAAGTTTCAATTTTTCGAAATTGAGATTTATACATCATCGGAAAGCTGAATAAATAAGCTTTCCATTGATGTATAGTTTGTTAGGACAGGACAATATTTGGTCAAAATACAACTATTTGAAAATCTTGAATCTGAGGGTGCAAAAAAATCTAAATATTGAGAAAATCGACTTTGAAGCTGTCCAAATGAAGTTCTTAGCAATGCATATTACTAATCGTAAATTAAGTTTTTATATATTTATGGTAAGAGATTTACTAAATATCGTCATGGAACATGATCTTTACTTAATATCCTAATGATTTTTGGTATAATTTTTTTATAATTTTGACCCATACAATGTATTTTTGGCTATTGCTACAAATATACCCCAGCGACTCAAGACTGGTTTTGTGGTCCAGGGTCACAAATATTACTTAAAACAATTTTTTAAATATTGCTTTTTTTTTTCTTTTTTTTCCAGCCCAATCTCACAGCAATTCGTACATATTTTACAAGGTGGCTAATTCGTACGAATTCGTACGACCTCACTCTTACAAATTCATAAAATTTTTGCTAAATCGTACGTATTTTACGAGTTGCCAATTCGTATGAATTTGTACGAATGATCTACACCTAACCCCGCCCCTAAACCTAATTGCCGTAAGATAGCGTTGTTTTTTCTGATATAGTTCAGCCAAAAATGTTGTCATTAATTACTCACCCTCATGTCGTTCAAAACCCTCAAGACCTTTGTTCAACTTTGGAACACAAATTCATATATTTTTGATGAAATACGAAAGCTTTCTGACCCGACACAAGTGGAAAGTGACACAACTGGAAGATTCAAGGCCTAGAAAGGTAGCAAGGACATCGTTAAAATAGCCAACCTTAATTTTATGAAGCTACGAGAATACTTTTTCTGCACAAAGAAAACAATATAGCTACTTTATTCAACAATTATATGCAAAGAATTTTTGGGTGAACTTATTTATTTCAGTAATAGTTTTTCATCTAATATTGATATTTTATTTCATTTCAGTTTTGTTTCAGATACCAAACACTATTTTTAATAGATTTACTTCGAGTTAACAATAACAACACTGGTATAATATTTGAAGTTGTTCTTTAGTTTTGGCTTTGCGCTGCTAATGTTTGATATAAACATTGATTTAATTGATAATTGATTTTCACACGGTTTGAAACCCAGGCTGTTTGTAACAATATCTTCAGACTCTTCATATATTCTGTACTGTTGTTTGCAATCCCACTGTAATATAGTATTTATTCTGATTTGTTCTTTCCTATCCCGCACCCACATCAAACATTTCTGATTTGCTTACCGGCCATTTGCTTTCCCAGTCTCGAGCTAGAAACCTCAGGAATAATAGCATTAGTGTTTCCATCCTCTCAGTGGTACCGAGCAGTACCGCCGGCATGACAAAGAGCCCAATTCTTCCCAGCGAGGGCTCTCTGAGAATGAGCAGGCTCTACAACACCACATGGGCGTAAAATATGGCTGCTGCATAAAAAGGGGACAGAGAGTGAGACAGTATGTCATACACACTGACAATAAACTGTCTGTTTGTGGGCACGATGAGATGAGAGGAAGAGAGAAAGGGACTGTTATGGCTTTTTGAGAAGATAGAGATATGCAAGGATCTGTCAGACGAGAGGTTGAATGGTACAGAAAATCATTCGTCAAATGCGTCCCTACTGCGGCAGTCTTCTGCTTTTCAGAAAATATGCCTTTCAAGCAGTCTGATAGTTTACGGGAAGATTCTGAACTCTTCAGACAGTCTCTTGAAATTGATTTTGAGCCGTTTAACATCACTCTTGCACAGAAGATCGCTCACTGCTTTTTGGAGAGGATGTTTGGAGGACGATTGTCTTGTTGGAGGAAAATCTTGATGAAACTTCTCTTAATGCACTTGCAATGCTCAGTTGTGCACTAAGGGTGTTGGAACAGTTGTCAATATTATGCGTATTGTTTTTTTTTTTTTTGTTGGTTGATTTATTTTTTATTTAATCAAATCAAATTAATTTAAATTGAATTGAATTCATTTTTATCAGTATTTTTCTTGTTTTAAATAGGGGTCCAAAATTGGGAGAGTACAAGTGAAAATGCTGCTGTTGTGCATTTTTCTCATTTAATTTTTCAAATTTTTAATTTAAAATTATATCGTATCTGCGTATTAACATTAATTGGACTGGTGATGACAGTAGCTCTTAAATTTGAGAATGATCCCAAAAACATCTTGAGCTTCAAAAGAAGTTATGAACATCTGTACAATAGAACTATTTATTCCTGTTATTTCATTTTTCGGGATTTAAATTCTAAAGCTTTCTAGATTTCATTAGAAAATTGAATTCCAAATGTTACATTGTTTTATTGGTCCAGTTGCTAATTCGTGTCTTGTTCTATCTCTGTCTTTTTATTTCCTGATAAACATCTTTTAGTCCAGCTCCTGAGATCCACGGATCTTGGCCGCCACAGTTTGCTTTATATAAAGGAGATTGGACATGGCTGGTTTGGCAAGGTAAATGTAGTCGGTTTATTGTTTATTTGTTTTGTATGTTTGTTCACCTCACAGACATGAATGCCCTAAGCATGTTCTGCTATGGATCAAATGTTTATCTCTGTAGTTTAGTCCCAAGGATGTGAAAATATCACCTCAGTAATACTCAAGCTTTGATTGGACTTGTGTCTTGACTGTTCACTGTGAGAGTTTGATGGTATTTCTGTGTAGCAGTGAACTCCGGAAGCTCTTTAGTATTTCATGAGAATAACTATGCCTCATTCATTCTCATTCTTTCTCTTTCTCTCTACTTCTTTGTCTTTTTGTAACACACACACACACTACCCCAATTACCCCAACTTTCCATTGAATGGGTATGTCTGTGTCTCTGTGGCTGCATGTTTATCGATGTCTCATCTGGCTTTGTGTTGTTTCGTATTTCTGCATTTCCTTTTGAGCATCTTTTCGCATGATTCCTGGACTTGATTTAAACCTTTTTGGCTTTGTTTGTGTGCAATATCTGTCTTCCATTTCCTTCATTCCTTCCTTCCTGTGTACCCATTTCCTTTATGTGCACATCTGTTTCTTGTCTATCTGTGTCACCCTGTCGATAACTGTGCGTGTTGTCCATTTTCCCTCTGTTCATACCTGTATGTGTTTCTGTTGTCTTTCCCTTGTGTGTTTGTGTATATGTGTGTCGTGGGATGTTGTATGCAGGTATTGTTGGGGGAGGTTCACTCTGGTCTCAGCAGTACCCAGGTGGTGGTGAAGGAACTAAAGTCCAGTGCCAGCGTGCAGGACCAGATGCACTTTCTGGAAGAGGCTCGGCCATACCGGTAAACAAATAGATTATTTCATATATATATATATATATTTAATCTCCTTTGCAAGAATAAATAAGGTTTGAAAAGTAATGGGGGGTGCATATGAAAAACATATTGCTTAAGCTAAAGTGTGTCTGATAAAATTAGTAATTTGTAATAAACACATTAATTAATGTACTATAAGACATTAAATGCACAGTTTATGCAAAAATACATGTTTTCTCATCATTTACTCACCCTCAGGTTGTTGCAAAAAATGATGTTTCTTCTGTAAAACACAAAATAATTTGTTTTGAAGAATGTTCAAATGAAAATGAAAGTGAAAGGGGTCCAAAACAACACTGACCACATTGACATTTATGTTATGTATTTTATGTTATTTTGGGTTCTACAGCAGAAAGAAATTCATAAAGGTTTGGAACAATATTAGGGTGAATAAATGATGACAGAATATATTTTTTGGGTGAACTATCTCTGTAATATGAATGTATAGTATGATTGTGGGATATTGTTGTGATGATTGGGCTCAAACTGTTTCTGCAGGTCTCTCCAGCACCCGGCTCTAGTGCAATGCCTCGCTCAGTGCACAGAGGTCACACCCTACTTAGTGGTCATGGAGTTCTGCCCGCTGGTTAGTCCATTATTTTTATTTTTTAAATATCATATCTTTATATCTTAAGGGAAGACGTGCTATTCATTTTTGGGTAAAAAAAAAAATCCCATAGATTGTCATTGAAGGAGGCCATATCTAGACACCAGAATATGATGGAGAATTTGGCCAGATGTTGCAAATTGGTATTTTTTATCATATTATTTTAAATCGTCTTAATAAGAAAAAGTGGTTCGTTTTAAAGATATTTTTACCCTTAATTGCCCTTTTTTATTCTTTTGGTTATTCTTTGGCTATAGTAGCACATGGACCAGAAGTCTCACACATTCATAATATAAAAGTATACTTCATCATTGAAACATAAGGTGGAAATGCAAGAGTCACAATATGATAATGTGATTCTATATTTCATTTCATTCTTCTCCTGTTATTGCCTACTTAGGTCAAATATGTATCAGACAGCATGTTTTTTAAACAGAACTTGCTAGCGACAACATCAAACAGCTGCCCTTGTGATATTTTGATATATATCGCCCCCCGATGGTTAGCTGAGGAAAATCAGGCTCACAGCACACTCTATTGATGTTTATAAATACTGATTTGAATGTACGTCTTACCTTCATGTTTTAACATGTGTTTTATGTGTTCCATGTTAACAGGGTGATGTTAAAGGTTACCTGCGCAGCTGCAGGGCAACAGATTCCATGACCCCTGACCCCTTACTACTTCAGAGGATGGTGTGTGAGATCACTTCAGGCCTGCTTCACCTTCACAAAAACAACTTCACCCATAGGTCAGCCAACAATTTATTAACTTCAACATTCTATTTTAGTGCATGAATCTATGCTTATATAATTTGAATTCTTTAGAACCAAAATATAATAGTTATCTTTTTTTATAATTCTCTAAATATTCTCAGTACGAGTATGAAGCTGATGAATGTGAATATCTGCATTGCCTGCTTCCTGTCTCATGGTTTCTCCCTACAACAATCTCCTGATGCTGCCTGAGTGTTTTTACTTCACTCCAGCATCAGTGATTTTGTTGCCGGGGGTCACCACACATCGACAAGCAACTTCAACATGTCCTTGCCAAGATGCTTTGAACAGGTTCCTGAAGAATTATTTTTGGAAAGTAACATCACAAGGCAGTAAAATGATGGCTATTTCTGGCATTTCATCTTTAATGTTAATTTTATGCAGGCTTGCAGTTTTGTAAATGACATCTGGTTATGTTTGAGCCTGCAATATGAAATCATTTAGGTCATGTCCTATTTTCAGAAGGTGCTTATCATTTATTTATTTATTTTTGGTGCTCTGGTTTTCTGCAGTGATCTGGCTTTAAGAAACTGCCTGCTAACATCAGACATAAAAGTTAAGATTGGAGACTATGGACTGGCACACAACAAGTACAAGGTGTGTGCACTTACATCTATAATTATTTTCTACAAAATATCTAATTATGAATAGTACTACTAACCTGAATTTTATATTACATTTATTTACTAATTGATTTTGTGCTTTTTATTCAAATTGTAGTTAGCGTATTTCATTAAAGGAATAGTTCACCCTCAAGTAGTTCCAAACCTGTATGGATTTCTTTGTTCTGCTGAACACAAAGGAAGATATTCTGAAGAACGTGGGAAACAGAGCAGTTCTGGGGCACCATTGACTTCCATAGTATTTTTGTTCCTACTATGGAAGTCAATGGTGCCCCAAAACAGCCTGCTTACAAACTGTCTTCCAAATATCTTCCTTTGTGTTCGGCAGAACAAAGAAATCCATACGGGTTTGGAACTAATTGAGGGTGAGTAAATTATGACAGAATTTTCATTTTTTGGGCGATCTATCCCTTTAACTCTTATTTCATGTCTTTTATCCCCAGGATGACTACTTTGTGACATCAGACCAGACCTGGATTCCCTTACGCTGGATTGCCCCTGAACTGGTTGATGAGGTTCATGGTAACTTACTGGTGGTGGACCAAACCAAGGAAAGCAACATCTGGTCAGTACCTTAAAAAGAAGCTACGGAGCAAATTCTTACATATGTAGAACATAAATCTAATGTTGAATTTAGGCCTTTATTTTGCAGAGGAAGAACATACCGCCTCCTAAATAAATAATTTGTATTATAGATATCAAGTCATTGTTGATTGATGCATTAATTCCTGTTAGTTACCAAAATACTTTGTTTCTCTCTGTGCATAAGGTCACTCGGTGTAACAATCTGGGAGCTGTTTGAGTTAGGGAATCAGCCGTACGTCCATTTTTCAGACCAACAGGTTCTCAGCTATGCTGTAAAGGACCAGCAATTAAAGCTGCCCAAGCCACTTCTTAAGTACCCTCTTTCTGACCGCTGGTGGGTGTCTAATAAACTTTATATTGCTCTTCTTACTCTTTTATTAACCATTACCTAGAGTTAGAGCCTTGAATTTTCATTCTGCTAGATCCTTTCAATTGTCTCCCTTCTCTTTTCAAATTCTTGATTTTAATTTAGTTTTTTAGATAATTTGGCCATAACACAATATAGTTGTATTTTTATGTACATTTCCACTTAAAATGTAAAAAAAATCCTCGAAACAAAATAAATGTACTCTAGGTCCAACACTGCATTAAATAATAAGATATTATATTGTTTATAGATTAATCTCAATCTGTAAAATGCAATCTATAAAAAATCTTAATATTATATGCAGTTATTTCTCAAGTAAATGTATCTTGTTTTAAGGATGTTTAGATTTATTTCTACTGAAAAATAGATTTAAAAAAGCTCATTAATTCACTTTGTAAGTGTAACTTTTAGTAACAGTTGCCCTAAAAGTGTGTGTTTGTGTTTCTCTATCACCAGGTATGAAGTAATGCAGTTCTGTTGGCTTCAGCCTGATCAGAGGCCCAATGCAGAAGAAGTTCATCTGCTGCTTAGTTACCTATGCGCCAAAGGAGCCAGTGAGGCAGAGGAAGACTTTGAGAGACGCTGGAACTCCATGAGACCAAACACAAGCCATGCTAATGTCCATTGTGCCGGTGCACTAGCAATCGACATGCCCATGTCATCCATCACTTCCTCATTCCCCCTACTGGAACACTTCCCCACTGCAGATGGCTACCATTCAGAATCTGGAGATGACATCTTAACGGTTACTGAAACCAGCCATGGCCTCAACTTTGAGTACAAGTGGAAGCAGGCACAGGCTGAACAACACTACCGTTCTTCATCCACCTCAGGCACTTTGGGTCAAGGCAATCCCCATTGTCAGGAGGTCTACTACCCTCCAGGTGGAATAGTTGGGGGCTGTGCTGTTGAAGGACTTACCCTAGGGGTTTCTCCTTCATATTATGAGTCCAAACAAATACACACCCCTGGTGTGGTACCAGTCCTGAGTGCTCACAGTCCATCAGTGAGTAATGAGTACTACATTCGCATTGAGGAGCCAGTACAAAGCAATATTGACATGAACTTCACCCTGTGTGCTTACAGCCCAGAGTTTGGGGGCAGCAATGGAAGCTTTCTAACAGGCAGTGGAGAATCTAGAGAGTGTATGAACTGTCCCCCTGAAGCTAAACCAGACATTTATTGGTCAGCGGATATCCACAAAAGCAGTGCCTATGATTCCGACACCAGTCCTGCTATGTCTTTAACTATGGAGCCTCTTTTGGGCCATGGTAGCCCTCTTAGAGCATGGGAGTCTGGTCACTATGTCTCATACAAAGAAAGGGATGGAGGTTACTACTATGAACCATCACCTCCTAAGTTATTGGACCGCTACTTGATACGAGACCCAACAGAGCTTCCACAAGAGAGCTGGGGGTCTCGAAGCTTAAGACAGGCCCTTGGGGAACTGGAGGAGCCTTTAGGTGTCTCACCATCACTTGGAAGTCCTCCACAAGGCTATGCTGATCCTTACTTGGAGAACATTCAAGGTTCCATTATAGGAAAGAACGTTACGGGAGGATACTATGATATGATGGGCTCTTTGAGGAAGACTATGCCAGGTAGCCACTCAGTTTGTATTGACATGGCGTCAGGTGGTGCCATATTTGTAGGACGAGATGACAGCGAATCTGAGGAAGAGGAAGACATCTTTGTGGAAAGGCGAGCAAGAAGCTGGTCCACCAGCAATCCAGCAAATACAAACACAAGAACCTTGCATCAAAGGCAGGGGTCTTGTATCCAAGATTCATATGCAGATTTCCACTACACTATGCCGATGACTGATGTTGAAGATACATGGCCAGAAGAGCAGACCCTGCCGTACCATATGGCCAAACCTGTTGACTACTTAGAGGCAACAGTAAAAAGCAACACTTGTCTGGTACATGGAAGACATGTACCTTCAAACCCTTCTCCCGAGTGCAGCTCGTATATCCATATGTGTCATGAACCCAGAGAGGCTGAAGTATATCCCGTGCCATGTTGTCAAGCTTTAAGCAGTTCACATTTTGTAGATCCTCTAACAGGAACTCTTGTGAGGAACTGCTTCATGATTGACTGTATTCCAGGGAAACCTATGACATTGCCCAAAATAGACAACCATCTATGCCAAGCACCTTTATCTGCTGGACATATAGTTTCCAAAATAGAGTCATCAAGGGAAGGTGCCAAACAGTTTGATGTCTCACAGCAGTATGTGGATATTGCGGTAGGAGAAACAAACTTGAAGCAAGAAAAGGCTTTGCTTGAAGATACATCTCTTATGGATCCCAAAACTGAAATTATTGCCATCACTCCACAAGCAGAGTTACTCAAATCAGAGCCAGAGTCAGACCTAAGCAAGACAACGGACAGTGGTGTGGACCATGGACACTCTAGTATCAGTCTGGTGGAGATTGATGACTGCAGCGATGATGACATTACTGACGTAACCTCAGGGATTTTTGGTGACTTCACCATTGAAGTGGAAACTGTTGACTACATTAATCCAACTTTCCAGTCATTACAAAAGCAGGTTGGTACCCCAGACTCCATGGACTCCATTGACATACCATCTACAGCATGTTCCAGCGAGACACTCAGTCCTGCTTCCATCCATCCGTCAAGCTCTCCCAAGACAGTGGACAGTGGCTATGACACCGAAAACAATGAATCTCCAGAGTTTGTCCTAAAGGAATCCCACGAGCTACAAGATTCTAAGGTTTTCATCCAACCCTTGGGAAAAGTGACATCTGGGTCTAACTTTGAACAAGAGATTATAAGGGCGGGGAATGAGAAGCTAGAGGACAACTTTGATACTGTAATGGCATTGACGACATCTGAGAGCAATGATGGAGAGCTGAAAGCGCTGAGTGATAAAACTCCATATAGAGATTCTGCCTACTTCTCTGACTATGATGCCGGGAAAGATAAAGAAAGCGAAGAGGACATCAATGAACTCAAAGATCAGAAAGATGGACCAAAGGAAATTATAGATAAAGAGGAGCTACTTCCTCTGAAAAAGGAGGCAGATGAAGATGAATATCTTTTGCCATCTACAAAGGAAAGTGAAAAATCTCCTGAACACTCTCATGATGCAACTTCAAATGTTCCATCAAAGATCAAGGAAGTTATGTCTGGTTGTGACACACTCAGTAGTGTGTCTCTCTCATCTCCTGATAATGAAGTGTCTACCATAAAAGATCATTTTGGTGATGATGAAAATATTGGTGTAGATTCAGATCGTTCTGCAGAACCATTGGAATCTGAAGGATCTAATTCAGATGCTTTGCTTGGTCCCAATGTAAAGCAAGAGGAATCTTTAAAAGAATTAGGCAGTGAAGATAGTCTGTCTCTCGACCAAGTAACTTCTGAGGGTGATGTTGCAAACACCAACATTCCAGAGGTCCTTATTGATGAGAATGAAGAGAGCGTAGTCAAAGATGTGAGCTGTGTAATTTTGTCCGAAGAGGAACTAGCATCTCAGAACGAAACAGCAGAAAGTGACAGTTCCCCTACACACGAGGGACTGGAATCCAGGAGTAAGGTCTGTGAAGAAGGAGGACTCAAAAGAAGCTCCACACGTTCTGGCTCTCCTCCCCCTCCACTAGAAGGACGGGTATCTCCCACAGATGGAGAGGAGGCAGATGAAGAAGATGGCGACTCTGAGGATAGCGATGAGTCCGATGAGGAGCTGCGCACTTACAGTATCCAAGAACAGAGTGAAGAAAGCGAGGAGGAGATCTTGACTGTACCTATCATTGTGAGCGACTGCAGTGATGCACACAAACTCAGAAGTCTGCTTAAGATACCAAAGCTGCTCAAAGATTCACCGTCTGACGAAATGGAGAACAAAAAGAAAGTGGTGTCTTTCTTCGATGATGTCACCGTCTTTCTGTTTGACCAGGTATTTATTGTCCAGTTATTTCAAGAGCTTTTCTATGATATATTGAATCACATTTGAGTTCTTTGAAGTTTAACAATACAATTATGTCAACCCCACCAGGAAAGCCCCACCATAGAGCTGGCAGATCAAAGTTTTCCATTGGGTGGAGAGTCAAGCAAACCGAGTGCAAAGGGTAAAGCACAAAACCAGCAGGAAAAGATCAATGCCTCCGATGACTCTTCTGATGGAAACATCTCAGAAGAGAGTAAGATACTTTTCCCTCTTTTTTTGCCCATCTTTTTTTCAAGGATTTTTTCACATTAATTGTTTACCGTTCCGCTTTGTCTTTCATCTAAGGTGCAGGGTTTGAATGGGAAGATGATTTCCCATTGTTGCCCCTTCCCACATCTACTAAGGTGTCTCCACCGGACGTTACTCCAAAGCCGAGCCTACCGAGTGGCAGTAATAAACCTGTGGCACAGGTCTCCCGTTTTACCGTTTCTCCATCCAGTGTGTCACGTTTCTCCATCACACATGTCTCAGATTCAGATATGGATTCTGCAGGAGGTGAGATAGCACATGTTTGAAGCAGTTCTTACAATAAACTTTTTCCCCATCAGCATTTGTTTTTTAAGTTGCAAGCCAGTACCACCATTTTTTATAATTTTCACAAAATATAATGGTCCCTAGAATATTTTGTTATATGAATATCTGAACATGCATTATATAAAAAGAGTTTTGTGCTTTTGTCAAAGACTACATGTTAGCCTAGATGTGCGTGAGCAATACTTCTGTTGCTTGTTTCTGCTTCTTAGCTTGATTTTGCATCTAGAGATTTTGTACTATTACAGAAAATGCACAATAGCACCCCCTAATGTATCATTTGCATGTTAATTAAACATAAAGCTAATATAAATGTAATGATTTTCTTTCTGTTTTAAAGGGAGCAGTGAAGATGGGGAGAGAGAGTGAATCACCATACTACTGCCAACACTGAGCAGCACTGACAGATACTTAGTTATTTTTGTATTTTATTTTTATTGAGGAGATCACAATAAGGAGGAGGTTTTGATCTCTTTGGAAACCGTTTTTTTGTTCCCCTTAAAGACAGTGCCTCTTATTGTCAGCAAACACTTCAGAGCAGCCCTTTCGAAAGAAAAAAAATAATATAGAAATTATTCAAACATAAAGGAAACACAAACTAAAATTAAGCGTATTATAAATGAAACAGTTTGTATGGATCTGCTTAGTTTTTATGGAACTACTGGAAACTAACTGTGACTGTTTACAACATCAGATACGGTATTTTTGGAAAGTGTTGAAAATACGCAAAAGGTATCACTGCATCAAAAATTGAACGAGTGAAATGTAACAAAACTAAGCTGAACTGATTTTTACTGTGAAATATCAATGCAGTGCTATTTGTCTATAAAAGGAGGAGTTTTAAAAAGGAGGTTATTTAATAGTTTGTATGACTAAAATGAAGTTCACGACACACAGCTGCCTTGTGTTTGTCACCTGCCTGAGAGTAGCATTGTGTTATGGTGACATGGTATTCTGAAATCACTTTTATGATTTTAATAATAATCACACTAGGATTATCATTATCGATTATCTTTCTTTGTGATTTGAATGCTTAGTGTTTTAGATCATGTTGTTATTTATTTATTCAGTGCTTCAATTTAAATCAGTTTGCACGAGGCAAATTGATTTGTCATTTTTTGCTATTTCCCTGTTCATAGTTTGACTTTGAATATCCACAGTAAAATACATAACAACAAATATTACATTTTTTTAAATAGTGAAGTTTTAACATGCAGCAGAAAATTTGAAAAACTCAAAATAATCTAAAAATAAATATTAAACCATATGTAATTGACAACCATTTATGTAATGGAGGATTTGATGATTTTACATGTATTTAATGATGTATTTAGGGTGACTACTAGTGAAGAGGGACACTTAAACAGAACTCAAGCATCATCATTAATATATAGCCATTTGGATCATATTATTAAAAAAATGATTACAAATGATCAGAAAGTGTTCCAATTGACCTGTATTCACCCTATTGAATGATGCTGTACATCTTTGCTACCTTTGAAGATTGAAGCCGGGTTGTATTTTGATCAGGGTGTTAATCATACACTTAAGAGTGTTATTTATTAGTCAACATGTTTTATGTTTCCTTGAACTTTGAAGAACAGATCAATGCTTGTCAGCAGTGCAAGCCGCAACGCTCAACAGACTGTCAAGTCTAGTTGTTGGACTTTATAAAAATGGACTAATAGGAACAATTTAAACTGCTGAACAAAATGGACATATATAGTGATTTTTTTCTCATATGGTGGGGAAACAACACATTGGCCGTGATCAAGGAGGACGAGCCTGCTGATGTGATTGAGAACCGTGTACAGTATGGAGGAACTCGATGCTACCTGCACACTTCTGTGCGTCCGACCAAGCATAAATCTCATTACACTACTCTCGATATGTTCTGTTCGTTTGCCTGGGAAGGCATTTATTCTATGTAATCGTCTAGCTTAGATTGAACTAGACAACAGTCTGTACTATTTTTGTATTTGATTCAACAATTTTAAACTGCTGAAAGATCAAATGGACACATAGGAGGTAAAGGGAAAAGATGTGTTTTCTGCCAAAGAAATGTATCAGTTGAAGTGACACAAGCCGGATTTGCGTCCCGTAAGTTATTCTGATTCAGAGCGGTGGGTGGATTCACAGATTTTTCTTGGGGAATTTGTCCGTACGATGGTTTTGAGTCACGGTATAGTGTTAAGCGAGAGTGTATGTTATTCTGTTCCACAAATTTGGTGAGAAAAATAAAAAAATTCTGTTTGACGGTTCTCTCTTGCAGTTTTTGTTGTTTTAATGTATAACTTTAATTAAAACAAATTAAAAGCAGATTCAACATATGTAATATTTCATATAGATGTTTTAGCAGGATAAATAAGATACAGGTAACCTTCACTTTTATACAACTGGTTGTTTTATTAGTCTTTATACTCATGTTATTTCTTTAATATGACACACACAAGCGCAAAAACAAAGAAAATGGAAGAAAATACATGCTGGTGGAAAAATAGCTAATTCTGAAATGGGCTACCAAGTAGATCATACAAATTCTCAGTATAGTCATACTAAATTTGTCCATTCTCACTCTGTTCACACACAATATTTACATCAGTATAAGTGGTTCCCAACCCTGGTCCTAGAGGCTAACACTGCACATTTAGCATCATTTCTCTGACACCAATTTCAGGTCTTGGAGTCTCTACTAATGATCTGATGACCTGAATGATTAAGGAGACATGCAAAACATGGGGTGCCTCGGGACCAGGGTTGGGAACCACTGCTATACAGTCTTCATAAACAGTGAGTATTGCTACATCTTTTCATTTGGAAGTTGATCTACTCTGGGAAACGTTTTCTGGAGCTGTTTGGTACTTACAACCCATTAATTAACTAATTGATGTGGATTGGGCTACAGAGTGAACACAGGTGATACCTGTTACTGAAAGGCTTTAAAATCCTCAGTTTGTGGCATGCATGTAGAAGAATGAATGAGAGAATAAGAGAGAGTGAAGTTGTTTGTGTGCCAATGTTGAAGGTGTGATTATTAAGAAAGTATGAATACTGAGTGGGTTTGTGTGTAAAAAGAAAAGCTAAAGATGAGGGAGGAGGCTGTGTTGGTAGAATTGTAACAGACAATGTAAAAGTGATACAAAAAAGACAAGAGAATAGCTTTAAGATCTATCCTCTAAGCACTTTTTTTGGTATCTGCAAAAATGATATCAAAAAGTGAAATTTTGCTTGCTACATAGGGAGTGTGATATCTTGCTATATTGGAAATGTGACTAAAATAATATGGTTACTTTACCGTTTAAGAAAGGCAGCAAATCTTGGCTGTTTGCTACTAAAAGTGCAGATTACAATACATTTGAAAGAAATTGAAATTTCACCGTTCACATTAACGAATTGAACTTCATTAGTTAAATATGTTCATGACATCGATGTGTTTTTCTTTTTCTGTGGAATACTGAAAGCAAAACATTCAGCACATTTTGCAAAGCATTCCTTTACTTTACGATAAATACTCCTAAAGGAGAAAGTAGTAGGGCTGCTGTATGTCTTCTGAAACCATGATTTATTTAAGTTACATTTTAAGTCTTTATTGACCAAAAACTGCACCAGAATCATGATAGTGATATGAAATTACAGTCTCTACAGTAAAATCTACAATCTTAGTACAATACTTAATATATAAAATGTGTTTATATCAAGTGAAGAGGTGCATTTCTGTTCAAATGTCAATTCAAAACAAGCTGTCTCGCTTGATTCAAGTGCAGAAGACCCTAAACAAATGTATGCTAGCAGATTTCTACACATCCTTATGTCTGGAATGAGACAAAAACACAGAAAACAATCATGCTTATATTTTTTATCGTTTGAGTAGTTTTCCTCAACGGACCAAACAGACCTTGAAGTCTTCTAAAAAAAGTTCTTACTAAATGTATTTACATTTTTATATACACAAAAAGGTTTCTTCCAGTCATAGATAGAAATAAAGCTTAAAATGAATCATCAACTAGTAGCAATGGTAATACTTGAATGACCAGAAGCTCAGAGCATTGCCTTCTGCTGCGTTAACTGGGGATTGTGGGTAATTTGCTGTAAGATGGTTCTGTACAGTTGCTCTAGTCCATGTGGCCTGCACAAATGTGTTTGGAATATTGATGTCCTAATAAGGGAGTGGAGATCCAAGGAGTTTGGGTTTCTGCTTGCTGTTGAAATTGCTTTGTCTTTGGCGAGATGTGAGCGCAAATGTGGTGAATTGGAGAGGATCCGTCAGTCTAAAAAATATAAAAATAATACAAACCATGACATCATATAACGGGCAGACGTGCTGTTCTTTCTAAGCATGCTTAAAAGTTATTACCAAAAATCTTGGACAATATAGCATGCAGCATGAATTTTTAAAAGGAGGTTTGAAGCCTAACATTTGAGGGAATAAAATGGAAGGGAATGGAAATGTGAGATTATTCGTGCTTTAAAATGAGTCTAGCTGATTGTAATTCAACTTCAGTCTCTTCCCTGCACCATTTATGCACCCGTGGCTGCTCAAAAGATTCATTTCTGAGGCACTATATTGACAGTCATGTCAGGGAATGATCACATCATATTCTGCATTCAAATATTGAGTTCTTTAGAAAGCTGGAGCTTTATCACAGACTGGGGAGGAAAGAATCTGAAACTGAAGTAAAATCAGAGCTTGTTATAATCGAGTTTGACGTGCTATACATAATATGCAGAGACCCAAAAAGCATTTTGAATACTAATGACTGAATACTTGTACAACCATGGAGTATTACAATATACTTTCATACCATATTTTTATATTTAAAACAAAACAATTTGCTTAAAAAAATATGATATGTTTAATGAAATGACATTTAGATTATAAGCATTGAAGTACTTTTTGGGCCCATTTTATTATTTTGAAGATTTCCATTAAAAATTCATATATTCAATGATGTCAGAAGCATGCGATTTTCTTTCAGTTTTTTCCCAAGACATTCAAATTATAAACGGTCATAGAGATAAAACGGCACAGTTTACTCACTCAAAAGCGTTCAAATTCAGGAACCACACTGAAAAAATGAGAAAAGGCCTGGAATTTGACTATTTGCCTTATTTAATGTAAGACACTACTATAAATGGTTAAAATCAGTAACCACTTTCACAGAAAATGATACAAGATCGTCAACTTCAGAAGGACAGTGGAGAGCAACTTTTTACGGTGAATTGAACATTAGTTTAGCAGATAGTCAAAATATGACATGATAGTTTCAAAAATGCTTTGTTGTGCGCATTATGACAACCACAAAAACTGCACAGATATTAAGATTAAACGAATCATCAGCTGACAATTACAGATCAATTTAGAGACAAATGAATTGAATTGTTGACAATCTCATATTCTATTCATGGCAAGTCAATAACCATAGTCATCTATATGAAATCCAATTATGACTAGAGTCATAAAAGTTCAAGCTAAGAAATGACTACACCACTTTAATCTGAAGAAATGTTTATTCATCTTTTCAAGAGTAGAAAGTCACATGGTCATTTAGCAACATTACATTGTTCTGGCATCGCCCAAAACACATGCAGATTGGAGTGTGTATATACTTTGCTGTACAATTATTGTACTTTCTCTCCTTTTACATCCAAAAAGTGGGCATTCCAGAAGAAAACGACATTAATATCATGACAGGTGGAGCTCTCTCGGAGTGTGGCGGCTGTACCACAGACTTTACTCTAGTGCAGAAGGAAGAAACACTGGCACTGGCTTCCAGTCCTTGACACCTTACTGCTTTTGTCTCTAAATTCATCAAAACAGAGATGGAGAGTGTTGGCAGAGCTGCAGCAAGACGTTGGTTTAGTTACACACAGAAAAAGACAAAACTCTAGCCGGAGGAGAGACAGACAGACACAAAGAACCTGGCAGGATCTTGGTGAAGGACAACATGAGAAACGTGAAAGCAAGTGTACAATCTCGACGTCTCCACGCATACTTTGTGGCAATAATGAAGGAAATTAATGATTTAATTGTGCATTACCTTCATGTACAACAATAAATCGACTTTTCAAGTACAATACAGAGAAAATATAGAGCAGTGCACCTTTAAACAATTACTAGACCAGACAAGCAATGTGGTGTTCCTATCACATTACAGAAACATTGTCTCTTTTATAGCTTAATCATAAGCATTTGTTTCTATGAAAAGGCTATTTCAAAGCATTTAATCAGTTCCTTTTCATTACAACACTGGAACTAAGACGTCAGCTTTCACTCCTGTGAAAAAGGCTAAAAAAAACTCACACAAGTGGTGTGCAAGTGTATTATAAGCATAAAAGATCATGTTTCAATTGATACTAAACAAAAACGGATGGTATCAAATCTGATTATTGCTGTTTTTACATATGTTTCGAATGTAAAAGCTGTACAGGGATCCACAGGGATCTTGTTGAACCAAACTAAACAATGCATCCATGTCAAAGAAATAAATCTGAAATACTCATGTTTACAATTTAACATTCGATTATCAGTTATAGTATTTACAAATATTGTGTGCTATGTACAAGGCACTGGATCACATGGATTATACTAATATTAAAACTTGGCACATCATTAATATGTATGTATCGCTGAAACGACTGCAACACAGAAAAAAATCTGATTGGATGAGCTAAACATTGTACATTCAAATATTTACGATGTTTCTTGGCAACTGTAAATGGAATAGACTAAAACTAACTTTCTGCTTTTATTCATTCAAGCAATGAGCCGCTTGTTACCATGTGTTGCAGTGATTTCCCATGGTTAAGAGGGATACACCTCTCATCTGTGGTGAAATCACTAACACACAGCTTCTCACTGCTTATTGCTTCACTCGTGGATGGTGATGAGATGTGAAGGTACCAGTTGTCTTTTCTTTCATGCATGAACCATGAATTCCAGAAACAACCCATTTTGTCATTTATATTTAAACAATTTGTTCCAATTCAACTTCTATGCTTTCAAATGCAATCTTCACGTGAGACTCATGGAAGGTGGAGTATTTACCGCACATCAGATTTCACCGTCCTGCTCTACAACACTTTAGAAAACAGATACTTCAACAGGGACTCCAGGTGAGATATTGTGAGATTACAGGGACACTTTACATCAGAAATACAAGCAATGAAATGGAAAAACAATCGTACAATGTAAAAGGAATAATTTAAAAAACACCTGAATATATAGATATTTCTTTAAATATGCAAACTTCCCAATGTACAGAATACGGTCTTTCTCAGCTGAGTTGAATTATTAACAGTCGTTTCTACTTGGATAAACCCACCGGTATTGTTACAAACAATACATTTAATCATGTTACCACATTGGTTTCCTTTAAGATTTTTTGTTCAACAAAAAAAATGATTTACTTGCCTTCATGTTGTTTCAAACCTTTACAACTTTTCTTTCTTCCACAGAAATGACAAAACAAAACAGATTTCTGAGCTACTCTCTTCCCGAAAGTGAAAGTGAATGGGGACCAGTTGCAGTCAAACTCCAAAATGACCAAAAAAACACAAACAAAAACATTTTGTTCAGAACAAATCTGGTCACCATTCACTTTCAATTGCAAGGAAAAACACTCTATTTCGATCGCATAATTCTTTTTGTGTTCCATAGAAGAAAATAATATAATAAAATCATGTAAGCAACTGAAGTTTCATTTTCATGTAAACTATTCCTTTAAATCCGTGGACCCCTAGATGGCAAATGTTATGCATTTATACATTGTTGTACATGCATGAAAGACAGGCAAGAGATACATAAAGACAATTCAACATGTTTACTGAAGTAAGTTCAACATCCTTATGATAGGAGCGGATAGTGAGGAAGGTCAACATGGAATACTCAGCATTCCGGTTCCGTTTGGCTGCTTCCAGCTGGGATAAAATAAGGAACTAGAAGGTAGGAAGGGTGGATCTAGATCCTCTTCCTCAGAGGGTGGAGTGAAGGGGGATGGATTGTTGAGAGATAAAGAAAGACAGGGGACGTGTTGGGGACGGAGGGGAGGGTGGTGTCTGTCCTCTCACACTGTCGATATCAATTTGCCCTCCGCACTGTGGAACAAAGAGAGGGAGATGCTGCCAGGTTGGCTTTGGACACAGACACATTCAAGCACAAAGAGCATAAAGCACTGATGTTTAAGGAATAGTTCACCCATAAATGAAAATGGCCATCATTTACTCACACGTTCCAAACCTGTGTGACTTTATTTGTGGAACACCAATGTACTGGTGTTCTCTTTTTTCCCAGTTTCAGTGAACGAGGACTGCAGCTTATTGGGCAAAAGCACCATAAAATAATAAAAGTTAGTCCACACGACTTGTGCACTATACAGCAAGTGTTCTGGATCCAATTATGTCAACTGAGAAACGGATGGAAATTTATGCCGTGCACTGATAACCTTCCCTTCAGAGTTCAGATCACTTAAGAACCAAGTCGGTCAGATTCATTGAAAAGGGTTCATGAGATTAATGAATATAGGAAATTTGCTTTTTGAACCAAGAAACCTTTTTTGTGGTTCGAGGAAGGAAGAATGTCCTTTGTATGAGTAAAAGGCAACTTTTTCATTTTTGAGTGAACTATCCCTTTAATGTTACTACTAATACTAATCTTTAGAAATGCACATTACAAATATGTGATGGGCTGCATTTCCTACAAGTCATGTGTGTGTGGTTCAGAAGTTACATGTAAACAAATCTAATGTATGCTAATCAGAAAACAGAAAAAGCTTTAAAACCGACCCATACACATGTATTGTGAAAATGGAGCCCATTGTTCTAAATGCATCATGGGGGTCAAATCTAAATGGTGTGTACAGCAAGATATAAAGTGAACTACAAGTATTGAAAATTACCCTACATAAATGAATGTTGGAACAAACGATACTAAAAGACTAATTAAGACAAACACATATGGACAGAAAAAGCAAGAATGGAATGGGAAATATTTTTTATATTTCATCTATACCTACTTTAAATTGTGATGCTAAAGGACTTTAATAAAAGGGAATAAAAGCTGGGAATGGTCTTCCCCATAGATGACCCATGAGGGTTTATTTTTTTTTTTATTGTGATATCACACAAGGTGCTTTGTACAATACAAAAAGAGTTCCTTCAAATTGATAGCATGGCTACACCATGTTCAAGAGAGTAGGTATGGCTCTCATCTATGGGAAAAGACCAAAAACGACTGACTACAGAATATCATTGGATTATGAAACCCATTTAAACAATCAGAGGTTTCTCCCTTGTTCAATATGGGTTTAGGTGCCGTTTGGTCACCCGCACACCTTATGTTTGGACTAGACCTTCAGAAACGTCAGCTATGTTCGTCTGTTCCGGCTGCAGGTCAAGCAAACAAGACTTTTTTGCTTGCCATAGTCAAAATTTTAAATAATATGTGGGATTTTTAAATTCAAACAAAACCAGAGAAGAATAAGTCAAATAAAAATAAAACAAAGAAAGAACTTACAGACAAACCAAAATGCTTTTTAAAATGCTGTTTCTGTTCAGTTGGCACATGAGTAAGTGAAAACTTAGGTCTTACCTCGTTTGGTATCGAGACTCGTAATCCTCCAACCTTTGCTGTGAAGAAAAAGAGAACATCTTTTAGTCATCTACTTTTCCTCAAATGTCCAGTAGACGGCAGTAGAAGAATGCATAACACTTATGAACTGTTACTGCAGTATTGGCGATAGTTAAAGCATCGTTGCTGTAACCAGGAATAAAAAAGGTCATTGAGTGCTTCCTGAACGGGAACAATGGGAAGAACCAATTGAGAACTGACTTTAGGAGAACAGAGAAACACAACAGCCATACATGTCCTTTTTTCCAAGCAAAACTTAATAAATATTGAATGCACTAACGAGGGGACCCGGGGGTAACGATGAGAGAGTTGAGATGAGATATTTGTTGCATAACAAAGCCCTACTTCTGTATTTCAATGCTGCTCAAAGTATTTGCATGCTTATTCATACATATTTAAGTCTGTAATGCCATTGCAAGTATAATTATTTCAGTAAAGTGTATACACAAACATGTTTTTCATTCAAACCATTTGCAAAAATAAATGATGGTTTTAAATGCCAAAGACAAACCCTAGAATTTGTATGTTTGTAACACCATGCGAGCTTCTAAAGCTATATTCCTGGTGAAATCCAGGTTGTAATATTAAAACTAATACATCTGAAGAATAGCTGAAATGTTCTAAGGCTGCTGAATGTATCTGTACCTGTATAAAAATACATTTAATTTAAAGAGAAGACCTCCACAGACACATACTCGCTCTCTCACTGCAGTCGTTTCTCTTTGTTCCCACCCCGAACCCATCTATTTGTAAATGTCTCAAAATGGCCTCTCAAAGGGTAGTTTAATCAAACAGGTCTTTTCTAATGTAGGCTCAGGCTGCTAAAATAACACATGGTCACATGATCTCGGTTTAGGTAATGTCCTGGAACGTCCTCTATGCGGTTAGCTGGAGATTGGGCTGCATTAATCGAATTGTCGCCCGCTATATTTCAGCATGTCTGATAAATGTCTACGTAAGGTGATTAATGCTTCAATACTATTAACATTCTTTATAGAAAGCTATATTAATATCTCCATACATCTGTAAAGGTTAATCAATGTGTATTGGATGTAGAATGACACTGCATTAAGAATAGGGTGTGTGTGTGTGTGTGTGTGTGTGTGTGTGTGTGTGTGTGTGTGTGCATAGCCTACTTGTGAGAATCCTGGCACAGCCACGCTGTATGGTCTCTGTCGACTGTGTGGTGTGCTCTGCTGCTGGGCGTGGAAGCGTGAGGGCATGCCGTAATCAGGTGACGGCAACGCCATCTCTCTCTCCAGAAGATTTCCTGCGCTGCTGCTCCTGTTATGCTGCAAACTACAAACACACACATATATGCACTATTAACGTGATTTCATTTCTGTAATGTGACATTTCTGAAAAATGTAGGACTTTATTTTATCCATTGGGAATGACCGGATCAAGAAAGTGGGCATGGATTAGAATGAAGCGAAATGTAATGCACAGTTGCTCAAATTTGACCTAAATCGCTGCACTCTAAAACACGCTGGTTTAAACACAACCCACTGCTGGGTAAATATTGGACAGAACACATGCTGGGTTGTTTTCAACCAACAGTTGGGTTAAATGTTTAACCCAACCTTCTGGGTAATACCCCAACCGCTGGGTTCGTCCATATTTTACCCAGCGCTGGGTTGTATTTAACCCAGCATTTTTAAGAGTGTAATTATAGCATTATAACAACGTCAACATCATCCAAGTGACATCAGTAAAAGGGCAAATCTTGTCAGAGGAAGAGCAAGACATTTTATTTTGAATCAAAGGTTATGAAGGCTTTTCTCTTTTGAATAACATGCACCGATGAATCAATCACAACAAGACTATAAATGTGCATGAATAAAGTAAACAAGGTCAGGTTTGATTGGTCATGTCAATGTTAAAGCCTTTCTCAATTGCATGCTTTATGGTGTTATACAGCTCATGACCGTAGTTCTCTAAATGCATTTCATAGGTTGTGCCAGCACAATATTAAATGGCATTTAAACATTGAAAGGGCTTTTGTAAACTCATTAACATTCAAACAGACTCACCTGACGTGGAGTTTATTGCTGTCTGGTTCAGGAATCAAGCGGGTGTAGGAGAACGGGAACCAGCCTCTCCTGATAGGACACATACAACGTGGAATTTGAAGCAGTTTCTCTGGTTCATCAAATTCTTAAATTAAAAAATTCTAATGTTTCTGTATGCATGAGCATATTTAGTTGTGAAGTTAACCACAGGACACGTACATTCTGTTTTTCTCGTTTTCGCCATAGTGCCAGCCGTCCCGGGCTTCAGGCACCAACAGTGTGATGATGTCTCCTTCCGTAAAGCTGAGGAGTGTGCTGTTGTCCCCGGCGGCATGAGAGAAGAGGGCCTGAACACGTGTCCGTCCATTTCTCTCCAGCCCAGCTGCCATCGAGCTAGACCTGGGGAGCGTCTGTGTCTCTGCTGGGGTCACAAATTAGAAATCTACAGTGAGCAATTTTTATAACTTTGCAAGAAGAAAATTACAGAACAATTATGTACATTTAATTCAAAACATAACATACAATCCATTAGATTAAAAATGATCTATTTTACCTTATATTTATGTATATATATTGTATATATTTTTGCATTCAGAATATTTGTTTTAACATGCCATCAAACTATTGAAATGAGTTTAGGACTACTTGAGTTGCCATACAAGATTTCATTGCTGCCTAAGTAGGTATCAAGGCAGCTCAGTAAGTTTAGGAACATTTTTTATTCCATTTAAAGGTCGTGAACGCCACTCATTAAGAACTTCGTTTCCACTCCTTCTTAAAAATACTTTCCTCAAAGAGAAACTATACCCTTCACCTATTTTCGATCCATTTTTAAAGCTGTCCTCTCTATTCCCACCCGCTCTGCCCTGTTTTCATTTCCAGCAGTGTTTGCCCTGTTATTGTCCACTCACTACTTTCTCAAGGAGAGAGTGAGAGAGAAACGCACAAGTGCACAGACACTGACACAGCTATAAATACAGACGGTGGATTATTAAGTCATATAGAGATGCTGGGTATTGAATAAACAGCACTGAAATCTTCCAGATGTCATGATCAGAGAGTTACTGTTTGCATTGTCGTTCCTTAACTTACCCAGAGTGTTCTTGGGCTTTACAGGCACCATCTTGCGTACAGGCAGGGTGTTGGAGAAGGTCTCTCCACCGTGTCTGTGGGCCGGTTTCTCATGTGCAGCTCTGGTCTCCATCCAGCGTTGGTAGTCTTCTCCACCTTGGACCCCTGAGCCATTCATCATGGGAACACCATCTACTCCCATCATCCTCTGCAAGATGCAAATCGCATTTTAAGGAACAATTAAGACACCTAGTTTCAATTAATGCTTGAATACATGCATTTTTTTCTCCAGTCTCTTTCATTTTTAGATAAGTGATATAAAAAATACCATCAAGTATTAGTCACACTACTCCTGAATGAGATTTAAATTAATGTCCTTCCTTATAAGATGTAGCCCTTTTTAAACCCATGTCTTATACACAGTTTTAACCATTTGTGACTTGATTTAGTGAGAAACATTAAAATCTCTCCCATGTAAATCAGAGATTTGGTCCTATGATGGAGAGAACTTCCAGTTATGCGTCTGCCATTTTAAATGCTCAAGCTCTTTAAAACAGAATGGATTCTCAGTGGCGGTCAATATTTGTATCATTTATTATTAGCAGGGAAAACATTTTTTGAACGCGATTCCAATGATGTTGTTCCTATAATTATGGTTGTGGTGTGGATTAATATTCTTTGAAATGCAGCATAATGGTTACTGCACTGTGATAAACTATAAACTAAAGAGAGCTGTAAGTGCCAGCAGGTTTCTGATTATTCTTTTCACAGCATTTTGGTCATTATGGAAATGTATTTTAATGACTTTATATCTATCTATACAACTTTGAGAACTCTCTCATTCCTATGGCCGTGAGTGTGCCCCCTACTCTCCCAAACACCCTCAGGATGCAATTATACACATCATTAATGCAACCATTTACAAATGATCTTGCTGCAGTTTAGACACTGTATCATTTTGTGGCTCACTTTTTATGATTTGGGTCAGACTGGGATTCTAACTCACCGTTTGTTGGCTCCCCATGAGAGCCGCGAGCTCAGGTGGCACAGGAAGTGGCTTGGCCCCAGGGATGGGGTCTGAGATGGTCAGGCTAGATTTAGAGGTGTGGTGGACACTGGGTCCCAGCGTCCCCGTCGCTCCTGAGCCCATTTGCTGAGCTAGAAGCATTGCCCGCTCTGGGAGTTTATTTGGGTCAGCACACGATTGTTGCCACAATGGGATCTTTTGCATCAGCAAGTCTCTGCTCTAAAAACAAACATACAGTGCCACAGCTAGTATTAGCACCTAGCATATGTGATGCAAGCTTCACACACCTGTGAGAGAATCATTTAGATTAGTCTAGAAAACCCATGTTGGCAAATCAAGGATAACAGACCAAATATAGACTCTCTCTGTTAATATAAAGCTGAGCTCTTCAGTTGATGGACTGATAGAGAGAGGGAATGCGATAAAGTGTGATAAAGTGATCCCTCCTCACCTCGCGTTCCTCTGAAGCTCTGAGACATCCCTCTCTATCCTGACAACCTCCCCTCCCTGTAGGTTGAAGCCTGAAATAGCCTCATTACACTGCCCTATGCACAGGCAGTGAGCCTGGCTGAGCTCTACAACCAGTAGCTGTAAGAGAGATGAGGAACGCGGCCTGGAGACCTCTGAATGTAGAGCACAGGAAGTGCAACTTTATTTTTGGACTCTTTTCTGTAATTCAGATCATCTGTTTGATCAGTACATTAATGCTTATTTAAAAGACTGAAGAGCCAAATTTCAAAGAGATGTGACAAATGAAAATTGAATCCACAATTTAACGTGTTGCAACATTTGTAGTTGTTTTTATTTAAAGGGATAGTTCACCTAAAACTTCCACTAAAGTTTAAGGTCTCTGCACACTGTCCGAAATTTTCAGATGCGTTTTTTCATATTCGTAATCCTAAAAATGTGTCATGTACTCCGTTGCGGGAAAAAGCGCAAAACGATACAATATGTCTTCAAGCATTGAGAATGATTTTGTTGTCCTCTCGCTTCTTAAAAAAAAACAAAAAGAAAGGAAATATTGGGTCTATTCAATCCTAAAATATAGAGAGGACGAAGAGTCCTCCTTATCAAGGAGCAGAGGGATTATCACGGGAGATTCAAAGTTTACTTCAGGATGTCAGTGGCTCAGTTTGATGCTTTGATAGTGATACTAGAGCCACATATTAAAAAGAAGACCACCAATTTCTGTGAACTCAGTGTGCAAGGATCTATATGTGCTTTGTGCTGCGAGACAAAGTGGATGAATTTAACAATCGCCATTCTGGATTTTGGCGTCCGATTGTACGGTGGCTCTTAACTGTCAAAACACCTCTCAAAATGCTTGCCACGGATGCGAAAAACGCAAAACAATCGAACCTGATCTGAATTTTTTTAAGGATGAAAATGTCGGAGGCAGTGTGTAAACACGATTGACAGAACGTGAGGTTGTATTTATTTTTCAACGTGCGAATGTTTTCGAAACCGATTCATTAATACGCATCGGAATCACGTTTCTGTGCGTGACTAATTTTTAAGATTAGGAATACAAAAAAACGCAAGCGAAAATTTCGCACTCACTGTGCAGAGACCTTAATTATCTACCTGCATCCTCCACCAAATTTTGGTTCAGTGCCTCTAACATAAGTGTGGTAAATGTACTACACATTGCACTGGGTGAAAGGTCTTCTAAATGCCCACAGCCTTTTCTTTTTTTTCCTCACTCTCCTTCACTCTGTATTTACAATACCGCTATCGTCTGTTTTTGGCTGGCACAGGTCAGTATTACTGAGCCCCTACGGTCCTTTTCTAAGTCACAACCACATACCACCCTACCCAAAGCAATTATCACCTGCCTGCCTGTCTGAGCACCCGCAGGCTGCATCACGACCTTATCGGGTTCATAAAAGCAAAAACGCTAACACTCTTCAGGAGTGCAAATCTTAGTAACCATGAAAATCTTATTCTAATTTTTGAAATTCTTATTTTTATGGAATATTGCAGTGTTTATTATACATTAAATATCCGTGTATATATTTTTAAAAATATTAAAACATTAACAGCCCTTGTGATTAAAAAAATAAATACAAATTCTCCTCCTTCACTAAGTCATCTCTTCTCTGATGATGTGTGCAGCGATGCAAAGGATGGGACAATAATCTCTCCCCTCTAGAAATCTGTCACTCGCATGAGATCGCATGATTTTGCAAACAACAACAATCTAATTGATTCCTAATGGACAAAATCTAGTCCAACCTTACATTTAAGAAGCCATTTCACTCACGTCACAATAGAAAAAGAAAAGATGAGCGCAGTTTCTGTTTCATCTGGACTTTATGCTGATTCCAAAAGTTTAAAGAGTAGCAGGACAGAGCATGTATATAGTCATAAGATTCAGTAGTCACAGCGTATTAAACTACTGCAAACCTGAAGCATCTGCGAGAGTTACCTAAAAATGAAAGTTCTGTCATTATTTACTCTGTCACATTTTGTTCCAAACCGGTATGAGTTACTTTCCTTGATTAAACACCAAAATATACTAATATTAAAGACCCTACACGTCTTGTCTCTAGTTCAAACCACTCAAACAGTAATGCAGTTGATCCATGAGGAATGACCCTGCAATAAGTGTACAGTGAGTTACTTTGGATAAAAGCATTTGCTAAATCTTGCTAATAGGCAGTTAGCAGTGGTATCTGAATTGCATTTGTGTGAAAAGGCATCATTCAGAGACCACTACGAACTGCCTATTATTTCCAGAGAAATCTGTGAACCCTTCAAACTTTCAGATTTCATTTGGTGTTTAAAAGGTTTCTTTTCAATTTTCTTCCCAGTGGTAAACTCTCTTAGTCATCTGAGTCATCTACTCTCTTTGTTCCTTCTGCCCTCAGTTGCAGACGAGTGAGTAAGTATCAAGTACCATGACTGTTGTGGGTGACGGTGTTAAGATCCAGCCATGACAAACTCTGGCAGATGGTCAGTTTTGTTCACGTCACTTTGCTCTTCCTGTTCTCACACAAGTGTATAATAAAGTAGTACATAGAATAGACCCCAATTCAATTTTCCACTGTGAGGCATTGCCTCTATCTAAAATGTTTTTGCAGCTGCCTGCAGAGAAATTTCTTCAGTATGAGTCTTCCCGCTCAAATACATGAAAACAGTGATTATCGTCGGAACAGTCTGTTCTTGTGCAAGTGGGCCACTCTCTGCCTGGCCCTCCCTTTTCTTCTGCTTCTCTTGCCATCATTGCTCCCACCGCTCTGTCTATCACCAACTCTGAAGCGTGGGTCGGTGTCACAGTAGAGGAGTGAATCTCGCTTACGCGGGAATGACTGGTGTTCCTCTGCATGCTGGTGACTCCACCAGATACCACCAGATCTCTGCTCTATTTTTGTTCAGTGTGAATGTAATGTTCTAAAAAGAATAATCCTCCTTCACACATGTGTTTTATATATTGGTGACACCACCTTGATTAAATCTCTTTGATACAAATTGATAAGCAATCAAATGTGTCTTGGTAATAAATCATTTTGCATTGTATACAAAACACAATTGTACATCACAGGCATTAGCGCATTTTGGACCCAAATTAAGAAAATGTCTCAAAATAAAGAGTATAGCACATTCTCTAGCAAGCATGGTGGAATGATCATCACTGACAATGGCATGAATGACTGACTAAATGGGATTTGGGAGCAGAAACATCTGAAAATAAAGTATGGAGTTGTCTAAGTATATCATTTATGGATACTTAAAATGTATAGTATATGATCTGTATTAATACATTACATGACTGATGGTAAAAGACAACATGAGGGCCTAATCAAAACATAAACAAGGCTTTATCAATTTAACTGACCAAGTCATCCAACCAAATATTTATTAATGATTAAATATGTAATATTCTGAGAGCTAAATGTGTTGTAAATGGCATTTCATGTTGTCTTTAACACATTTAATTGTGCAAATAATAACTATTTTTGGTTAAATTAACTGAATTACAGTGTTTCTGCGACCCACATTTTCTTCAGCATGATGTGAAATCGTACCTTGGTGTGGTAGGCACTGCTTGCTTTGGCCACTGCACATTGACGGTCAACAAGGAAGCAATACCTCCGTCGCTCTTCGGCCAGGGCGTTCTTGTAGCTCTCAGAGATGTAGTGATCCAGCTCATTTTGTTTGCTGCTGATGGTCTCGACGTACTGAGGGACAGGGAAGGTGACGTGAAGCAGACCAAAAAAATGACAAACAATGCCCCAGTTTGACGCAGCCTGATGTAGTGATGGCCATGCTAGGAGAAACCAAACATTTCAAATGACAGCCATGTAGGCTTGTTGTTACTCTAATTTTATGAAAGCAAATGGGAATGCTAAAGCTTAATGATCCATATCATGCAAAGCTGGTGAGGGCTGAATTTAACAGGCCTATTTGGTTTGATCAGAGAATCCAAGTAACAAAGAAGGTCATGTTCATCATTTAGAAATATATTTTTTAATAAAATTATAGAACATCCAACTAAAGTATGTATCACAACATAAAAGCTACCAAGGCTGCTGCCTCTGTAAAGATTGCGCCACAGCCAAAACATTATCTGACAAGGACATACACTTTGTAGGAACTGGATGTAATCCAAACTGCACACTCACAAGGACACTCTTCGTAAGGTTATTCAACCTGTGTAGGTACTGAGGTATCACAGTGAGTTGCTGATTCTTCCCACCAAGTGTTAATGAACAAGGCTGGAATCACTGTTTGCAAGTCTATTATTAGTCTCAAGTTAGAAAAGGTCATTGCATTCTGCACAAATGTCTTATGGGTTCACAGTGATGTATGAATGTTTACAATATGTTCACCCAGACTCTCAGTCTTTGCGTTTCATGGGTTTTGTGCCTTGCACAACTGAAATGAATAAAGCAATGCTTCATCAAGAGTTTAAAACTCATTTGAAACACATCTGGTCTTAGACACCAGCACCAAAGCACATAGTTTTGCAGGTTTGGCTACTCTAATGTACATCAGATAGACTTGTTTGTAATACTTTAGCATTAAACTCACATGGGGGAAAATTTGAGAGGTGAAAGAGGGGAAAAAACTATTAAATGAGGAGATACTAAACATGCCTCAGCATTGACTATGGAACAGACATTGTAGAGTCAGATATAAAAGCAGGTACTGAGTTGTCAAGCTAGTTTAGATGTTATCAGCCTGTAGGTAAAACATTGGATGTAAAATATAGCATTTCCAGGATTCTCTGATCATGAGTGGGAAGTTGGACACCGCTGACAGGTAGCATGATCAGGACACCAAAACAGCTGAACGCTAAATATTTCTGCACTAGCATCAACCCAAACAGTGAGACGCATCACTTTATCAAGCTTGAAAACTTCTGCTTGTGACTTGTAACTTTATTTAAAGTGACCTGGACATGTTAGGTGATGGGAAAGAAAACGTTGAGGTCAAAGCATGGTGGTTCTTCTTCTCCTCTGTTTTCTCCAGGATCTTACAAAATTAGAAACTACATACTTGGAGATAAGCCATTATGAAGGTATTTCTCTTCCTTTTGGAGTTCAGTTCTAAAGTGTACACACCCTCAAAGAGTAACTCAAAATGATTTTTGGAGACAAACTAGCATATACTGTACACTAAAGGATCGAGGACATTAAGATTTAAATAAATATCTAATAAATGGGTCACCAAATAAGCATAAATCACAGCCCACATCCGCATGTAGACTGTGTTTTGTGTGCTAATGGATCAGATATGACGTCTGTCTTATTCTTTCTGAATAATGACAGCACTATACTGCAGGATCTTCTTTATATTTAATGACCCATGGTCAAGACCCCTTTTCTGCTCCTATTAAATGTTCTTTCAGTGTCTGAGTCATGAAGAGTACATTTACATGTACAGTTCAAGTACAAGCCACACGCTAAGATTAAATGCTGAGGTCCAGCGAGTGCACTTACACAACTGAAGACATAGAACCAGTGCAAGTCTGTTGCTAGGTACCAGTACAAAAAGATGTTGTCGCACAGGCAATACTCAAATGTATCCTGTATTTCTGCATCTTACAATTACCAAAATGACTAGTTAGTCTGCACATTCAGAAGCACATGCTGGTAGTAATTTGCTTTATTTTACCTACTTGTTGGGATTAAAACTAATGTTTTTTTCTATCAGTTTTGTTAGAGATTTACTGCAATATGGCCTTAGGTTGCCTAAGCCTAAGAGGTCCAGCAATGATTTATTTAAATGACTAAACTACATAAACTATATTTGTACAATCAGGTATTACAAATAAAGGAGCATGGCAAAAAATCTATATTTCCAGTCTCCCAGTGAATCAGGTAATGGACAGGCAGCATGATTAGCATGATGTCAAGTACCACTTGTGAAGTAGCTGACATGACCATACTCAACTAAGTAACAAACACCGTCAGGCTAAAAACACTGCTTTCAACAGGTTAACATACTAGAATTGGTAAATACTGTGTTTGTATGCTGCAGTGTGTTGCCATATGTCTCAGTTTGGTGGGGTATAGCTAAATGGGTTCAAACATTATATTTAGAAATCTCTGCACTATGTTCCTTTAGTTTGGTATTCAAGGGGAATACTAATGCACACACACACATATAGGCACAAAAATGATGTAACATGGGTCCATATCCTACACTACTGCAGCCTGAAATCATAAATGACTCTCCAGTTCAAATCAATCTGCCTGCTCTCCGGTTGGCCTCATTTTAACACGTGCTGAATATGAATGTAGGATACGACTGAAATGCGCCATCATTTCTGTGCATTGATTCCTCAGGGGAAAAAAGAGAGAAATGAGTGCATTACATTGGTCGCGGTGTTAATATTGGCATCAGTTCTGTGGGGGATCTAGAACAGACCTGCATTTCTCTCTTGTAATCAGGGAGGAAACAGAAACAACAGTGTTTCTTATATAAAATGACACATCCTATGTTTTAACAATTGTAAAAAAAAAAAAAGTATATATATACACTCACCTACCACTTTATTAGGTACACCTGTTCAATTGCTTGGTAAAACAAACTGCTACTCAGCCAATCACATGGCAGCAACTTTTGCATTTAGGCTTCTAGATGTGGTGAAGACGACTTGCTGAAGTTCAAACCGAGCGTAAGAATGGGGAAGAAAGGGGATTTAAGTGACTGAGCGTGGAATGGTTGTTGGTGCCAGACGTGCTGGTCTGAGTATTTATCTGATCTACTGGGATCTAAGGAAATCCGCCACCACTTTCTTTCAATGTACAAGTGAATTTATGCAATAATACAGTATAGAGTATAAACATTTTCTTTTAATTTTGAGATTGCAAATATTACATTTTTAAAATATATATTTTTTAAATTAGTTTTATCTTTGCCTCCAAGCTCAATTTATCTCAATTCAAAATATGGAAAATTACCACGTACAATTAAATATCCAATACTGGCCAATATATGATCAATATCTCTAAAACATCATCCATAAATATATCTGAAAAAGGTTACGGCACCACTATTCACAGCTTTGAAAGATTCTCCACGGCTTAGTGTAGTGAGTTTTGCAGTGTTCTGCTCATGCCATCTCTAAAACCAGACTCTCCGCAGCATGACGCACAGCAGGGACTATGAGCCCCACATGTAAAATTCATCCACGGTTCATACTGAGCCGCTAAGTGGAATGAACACATACACACACCTATAAATAATTGACAAAAGCTTTTACAGAAAAAAATACATTGATAGAAATCTGACATTTAAGAAATCTCATGAGAGAGTTGCCACATGTAGGGAACCATGGGAAGGGTTTACACATACACAGTGTTTTCTCAAGGGTAAATCCAAGCTTCCACAACTAGTAAACTGCTAAAAAAATATATATACCTTCCTGGGGATTGTCTGGGATGTATGAGCTGAGGCCAGAGACGTTTTAACTTACAGCTCAATATATATATATATATGTTTCCCCTGTAGCCCCGTGCTACCCAGAGCTGTGAGGCACAAGCTAACGATCAGAATGTGATTTCCATCTGTTTTTAAAATGCTCTTCCCACATCAGAGCCGCACACTGCATCAATCTTTTGACCTTTGATCACAAGTGAAAACATCTGAGCCTCTGTTTCTGCTTGGCACTGAATCGATCTAAGTTTATGGAAGGCCAAGATTTCAAACATAAAACAGCTTGTACAGAACAGGCAGTAGAATTCAAATAATCTAGCGTTATATTATATTTGATATAAATAAAAAACAATATCATGTAATTACCAGATGAAAGAACACCAGAATATTTTTCCTAATCGTAATTTCCAGACTGCTTTAATTGAAGCTTTCAAAATGTAGCCAAACAACATGAAGCAGCTTCATTTCTTTCAATTACATAAATTCTTTAAATTCATTTCTGTGAATTACAGTTCAATAAATTATTTTTCCTGTTATTCCATTTTAAATTTCTCAACTCAAACTCGATTTCTTGTTGAGCACAAGTCAATTCAAATGTACACTCATGGACTCATAGGAAGCACATTTTTAATGATGGATGTTGGCCAACCCTGATACAACAAATCAATCATCTCTGATGTTTGGTTCACTTTGATCCTCCTACACTTATTGTTAGACCCCGGAACAGGAATTTCACATAATTCATTTAAACAACCCACTTACCTTCCTTCACTTTTTTCTTTTATACACACCTGTGGAGTGTGTTTAACAAGCAAGCAGAGCCCACAGCATTTTATGCAACAACGCGTTCCTACGCCACTATGAGGAGCACACCTACAGCTAATGGCATTAACTGACTCCAGGTCAGCCCGCAGCACAACACTCCCACTTCCCCCTGACCTCGCACCTGGTGACGACGGTGGTGAGAGGCGTACATTCAAAACAAACAACGGCCCTGACAAATCAGCCCATATACAACGAGGCTTCGATGAACAAAACACAAAGACAACACACACAATGAAACCCACACAAAACAAGTACAATATTGTATGAAAGTACTTCAGCCAAACAGAGTGCGATTTAATTTGGCACCTAAAGAGCCAAACATATTTCTTGAATTTTTTTTTTCTGTGTTCACAGCTTATTGTCTGATTCAGTACAATGCAGGAGCAAAAAGAGCAGCAGCATATCAGATTAGAAAAATGCACCTTTATCCAGAAATATGATTTTATACATTTATAAACCCTGTAGATCTATAATGTGTGAAAATGATTGTAATGATTAATAGACTATTAAAAAAGCTTGTAAATAACCAAGTTGTTTGCAAATGTAAATTAAAATAGTCTTTGACTGTCAAATATTTGTTTTGTTACAAATCATACCGTAATTGTAGCAAAGCAAAAATATGTTTTAAATCTTGTGTGAATAGACTTCAGCACTGTAGCCAACGATAACGTTTTAACATTAATGCTCATGTTTAATTTTATCATTCTCTCTCCAGTTGTATATGTTCAAACGGTGGAGAGAGAAACCGAGGGATTTATAGAGATTATTTATGGAAACTGGGATTTAGGAATTCCCACAATGTTTCATCCCAGCATGAAGTCTCAGTTGGATGTTACAAACTACACAAACATCACAAACGAATTCAATGCTCAAGTTCTGGAGCATCCAATCTACTGCGAAACTCAGAATGCACAGGCGTGACATTTTCAAGACTTGAATTGATTTATGCTTGTCTTCTGTACACTGAGAGACATTTTAAATAAATAGTTCATCCAAAAATACATTCTCTCATCATTTACTCAGCCTCATGTTGTTCCAGCTCTGCATTACTGTCTTCCATAGAACAAAAAGGAGAAGATATGAAGATTGACACTTACAATTGCATTGAAAGGGCTGGATACTCTTTTCCATGCAATCATAATTAATGAAGACTAGAGCTTTCAAGCTTCAAAAAGGATGGAAAGCACAAAAAGTATCATAAACATACGTGGTTGATGCAACTAATTTATTATATTTCAAATCTTCTAAAGTCATATGATAGAGATTTAAATATATGTTTAGATCTTTGAGAAAAATCCCCATTTGTGTTTCATTTTCCGTGTAACTAGTCCACCAAAAAAGAAAGTACTCAAAAGTAAGTTTAGTTTGTTGGCATTTAAAGAGCAGCTCTGACTCACCTGCATCTCCTTGTCTCCATATTTGGAGGGGTTCTTGCTGCCTTGACTCTTCCTGCGCAGTTTCTTCAGCTCGGCCTGGCACTTCTCCAGACTCTCTCCTTTACTTTTGTGTTCCATCTGATACTTCTTCAGAGCTGTCTGCCAGACGAAATAACACAGCTCGCATCACAATCAACCCCTAACAATGTCCAAATGGACAAGATGATCAACTTAATGGTTTTATTTCAAAACTTTTGATCAAGTATCTATTCCAGAAAGACCTCAAGTGGATAAATGCCAGAGAATGGAATGAGATTGGGCTCTCTCGTAGTATGCTTGATTTCTTTATTCTCAGCATATCCTGAGCTTTAAAGCTTAGAATAAATGTTAAAAGTGTCCCTATTGGGAGTGAGTTTCTTAACAATTCTTAACTGACCTGAACCCAGAATTTAAAAGACATGAAGGTCATTACATGCTCTTTACTAATGGGATCTTGGCTGAGTCAGCCCAATCAGGTCTTTCATTGTCCTTCCCAGAACCCCCTGCTTCACAGATTCATTGTGTTTCAGACCATGCGTCTTTGTTTTCACTAGCCTTCACTGCCAAAGCCTTCTGCTACATTTGACTAAGCCTGATTTGCCATTCTTAATATGTGTGGAACGGAAAGCATGGGAGCGTAGTTAATTATTTATGTCAATGCTGCAAATGAGTGACCAAATAAATGTGGATTTGATTTCTTGCCAAGAAGCTGAGGGTCAATCTAGTGCATTAACAAACAAGCCTGTTAGAGACCCTGGTAAGAAGACGTCTCAATCTGTGAAGCTGAAAGTCTCATTTCAGATGCACAGCTGATCTTTCATGCATGTAAAAAGATTTAGTTCAAGTAAAAATAAAAACACTTTCCCCTCATATGGGCGAGAAGAGCCTTTTAGAAGACGTTGGTGTAATGCCGTTAATACTCTAGCTTTCATTACATGCAGTAAACTGAATTATTGCTTTTTGACATGTTATTTGGAGGTGGAAAAGGCCAATTAAGTAAAATTAGGAATCAATCTAGATATTATTGGAAGTGACTGTGTGTGTTTTAAAACAATTAAATAAAGAAACAAGACAGAAACAGTGCTTAGTTCACTGAATTAGGAGATAGAAAAATTCCAAAATGGGAAAAAGTTATCATGCCTCTATGTGAGGGAGAAACATTTCCTGATTTCACAACTGGTTCAAACTGGTTTGTGTTGACCAACAGATTCTGCTTGGTTTAAAAGTGTCCTGTTTCACATGCACATAATATGTGCTTGTTATAGTGATTATAATAGCTGGGTAATAATTTGATTCTAAACCTGAACCTAACCTTAACCCATTTATAACCCACTTATATTAAAATCAAATTGAGTGCAACCATGTGTGACTGTACTTCATACATCACTTCACCATTGACCACAGGCAACAGATTTTTTTCATCCACAAAATTTTGGCAGAATATATTCATAACCTAACTGTCTGTGATTGAGTGTTTATATACTTACATTTAAGTAGCGAACATCCAATTCCACTTTTTTCTCCAGTTCTGTGAGCAGTTCATTGTGGAATGATTTCAGCTGAAAATGACAGTAGACAAATATAGTTTATATTATATACAAAGCAGTTTTCCTCTCATATGACAAAATAATTCTGCATTTGATTACAACAAACACAACTAATCCACACTGTGCTCGCTAACAGATGTTTACTCTAGATTATGCATGGTTATATTATCAGAAGGCCTCAGATACGGTTTGTTTAACATCTGCAGCTGTGTCACACAGCACAGGAAGCTCTGTGCTCTGTCTGAGGTGCTGTGTTTATGCATGTGACCATGGTCTATTGTCCTTTATGTATATACGGAAGCGTCTGAGTCGATGTGACATTTTGAGACGCCCTCCCTTCCATTTCCTTACCCTGGAGGCTAATGGAGCCTCTTAGATACAGCCTGATTGATTCAGTCATGTTGTGAGAAAATGTAATGAGAAAATGTGAGCCTATGAGGCAATACAACCTTCATCAAGTTAATGATACTCACCATGTCCTCTAGCTGCATCTGGATCTGTCTGTGAACCTCCGCCATCTGAAAAAGCACATCCCCTTGAGAGAGAGATAGAAAGAGGAATTGATTAAATTGTCACTGTAATGCTTTTGCACCTGATATCAGGACACCATGCAGTCTGACAAGGGTGCAGGGAAGAGAAAAAGAGGTAGAGAGAAAAATGAAAACAAATGATGAACAAGATGGGCCGACAGTCAAGCTAAAGGTGCAAGATGAACACAATAAATGAAATAACAACACCACAAAATATCAAACCATATTGTTGAATAAAAAATTAAAATAGAAGATCACACAGAAAAAAATATGACTGAAATATTCTTCCATGAAGATGCATACCAAACAAAATAAAACAAAAATATTAATGGGAAACCATATTGCAAGCATATTGCAAGTGCATGTTAAATCAACATGAGAAACAAATCAGAAAAGATGCCATAAATAAAATGTTGTTAGCACACAATTTTCTCATATCAACATCATTCTGTGGTACAAGAGAGAAAAAAGACAGAGTGAATCATGCAGCCATTTTAGGCGTGTGTGTTGTGCCGGGGTACCTACATGCTGCCTCTTCTGATTAGGCAATGCATTGTGAAAAAAGAACAAAAGACCTAGTTTGAGCAGGAACAATAGTACAGAAGACCTTAAGACAGTGTGAAAGAGAGAAAGAGTGAAAATCTACCCAGGGTGAATGAGTCAAACCTCAAGCACTAAATGCATAAATAGTCTCATGAACACAATATCAGCAATGTTTCCTACACCGCTATTTTCTGCTGAATCCATAATGCCACAGTGAAAGCCACACCGCGCTGTGATTTACAGTGATTTTATAACCCCCACATTTAATAAAAAAATGATTTGCATAATTCATATGAATATAAATAATACTAATAAAGTGAATAATTAAGAATTAAAATATTTAATTTTTATAATTTAAAGTATTATGAGGCAGTTTTACATATATTATTACTATTTTTTTATATTAGGCCTACTATTTGATTAAATAGTACATTGCTATTTTACAATGACTATGAATGCAGCTGATCCAATCAAAATGTAGAGTCTGGAATATCATTTTATAACTTTTGAGTTGATCATATTTTGAGTTGTGAGCTGGCAATCTGAATAGTCTTTGCTGACTCCACACAAAAACAAGCATGTGTTATAATTGTAGTTAAAATAACATGTTAATAACTCTTACAAGGCAGTTCTTTTAATTAATTTATGTAAAAAAAAAATAGTTTTCTTCAATTTCATCTTATCAGCCACAGTGGGTTCAAGTACAAACATCTATATGTTTTCAAGTGCAAGAGTCATCAGAGTATGTGTTTGTATGTGCTTGTAGAGTACATTGTAAAGTCATATTAAGTTATCAAAGCTGCCCTTAAAACAAAACTTCCATTCATTTCATTAGTAAGTCAATGCACACTTCCACAGGGACAGAAATGATTATAGAGTGCTGAGACATCTTCCTTCCACCCATCCATCAAACTCTTGTCTAACTCTGCATTAACCAGGTTTAAACTGGCTTAATAAAATAATGAGATGACAAAAAACGCACACACATTATGTAACACAGAGGGCAGCATCAGCCGCAGACACTTTGAAAAGACAAGGCACTTGCACAACTTTTCTGCTGTAAAAGAACAATGACAGACGTACATGAACTTGCATGACATCCAATGGGCATGACGTCTCTCTACCTCCTGAACTGATAATAAACGCAAGACACTCTTCATGTATAGGGTGATTAAGTCGTGACAATGTGAATGATGCCTCAAATTGTGCAGCCTATTATTTTCTATATCACTAGATATTAAATACTTTCAATATACACTCATTCATGTTTTAAATCAATGCACGTCCATCATAAATCTGAGCTACTGAGCCACACAGTGCGTTTCATAAAGCGTGACCCTGCCTGTCTTTGACCCAGGACAACTGCACCAGCCTGCAGTACATATCTAATCAAGCCTTCCTCTTAAGCCCTGCCTTCTGAGAAATAGAGAGACAGTCCGTTTTATACAGTCGTTTCAGTTCAAGGTTGGCAGAGGCCATCCAACCAGTAAGCGTCCATCGAAACCGAGATTAATAAGGGTGGATATGCTTACACACATTACACATATGATCTTGCTGTACCCAAATTCAGTCATTTTCGTAACAGCAAGAAGAAAAGAGATTAGCAGGAAAGAGGGAACATGCATGAACATGACATTTCTGAGACACCAAACAAGAATACCCACTGTTGTTCAATAGGAAATCATTATTCAGGAAGAACTTAATTAGATATGATAGTAATGCACATTATATCAGCTGTGAAAGGGATGTAAAAAACGTGAGGGAACAAATATAGAGCTCTGTACTAGTTTAATCTCACATTTTCAGACCTTTAGCTGAATAGTCAAAGTAAATTCTGATTGGTTTCTCTCTCAGATGCTTCCCCTAAAATTCCCCTAAAATTCTTATTTCTTACAAGAAATAAACGAGGCAATTGTCTACAGTTAGATACAGTACAGCCTACAGTAAAGGCCTGTTCACATCTGTAATGAACTATAACTATAGCATTCACATCAACGCACAATAATGTTCTGTTTATTATAACAGCGCACTGCAGTTATGTCATCTATCAATTTAAATGCTTGAGCTCTTTATAGCAGGTTGGATTCTGATTGGCTGTCCCTATTTTCATTGCACATCAGCTGAAAAAAAAGGTTCAGAAAACGATTCCAACAGAATTCTCACAGAATTAGAGTGATTACTAAAACTTTATAGTTATTGTCCTCGGTGTAAATGGGGCTTAAGTAGGGTTGCAAAAGGGTTGGGAAATTAGCAAAATTGCCAAAAGGATCCTGGAACATATCCAACATTTCTGTAATGTTTCCAAAATGTATCATCTTTGATATTTCTTTCCTATCGGCATCCATCAGGTTCACATAAAAGTGTGCATGTAACACAGAGACTCCTTCTGCTGCTGTCCATGCCCTGGCCTCACCCTGCTGTCCCTCGTCCAGATCTCGTCTGTAGGTCGACACACTCTCATTCCCTGTCTAAGTCAGCACAATGGTTTGACAGCACCCCCCCCTACCCCCATCTCTCTGCTGCAATTCAGCCATGCTCGGCAGGACTCTAAGCCGCTTAGCAGTAATCAGCACGGATCACAACATCTGCAGCTTTCAAAGACTTAAACATATTGTTGTCCGCTCTTAAAGGGCCGAATCAATTAGGGTACAGTCTGAAGAAACACCGTGGCATCTAGTCAGCACCCTGTGTCTTAAAAAATCTTGGCTTGTCTGATGAAAACATCAATTATCAATAAATTATTTAAATAAAGCACTTAGGACTTAGTAAGGAATAAATACAAAAATATAAAGAGCTTAAAATGAGAATGATTTTTGATTTGCAGTGCACAGGTAAAGTCAACATGAAATGACTTTCATGAACCTATTATATTTTCATAAAATGATGCCTTGCACATGACATATAAGGGAGGAAGAATAGGATATTCGGGATGCAAAGAATTTGTTCCCACGTTTTATTAATTAGTTCCCTCATTGACCATGATTTAACTAAATTGAAATGAGGACAAGCAGCCACAATTTAACTAAAATGATGGAAAAAATAAATAACATTGGCAACAAATGAACTGAAACAAGGAAATAATACAACATGGCCAGGATTGAACTAATATGAGGGAACAAATTAGTACAATATGCCCATTATTTAACTAAAACAAGGGAACAATTGGTACAGCGTGGCCAGGATTTGTCTAAAACAAGAGATCTTATTAGAACAATGCAGTCACATTGAAGTAAAACTAGGAAACAAAGTCATGTGAATAAATTCTCAACTTGATTGGATTGTAAAAAGTATATAACAGAATACAAAAACTTCATTAAGTTCACACACATACACAATTAAACTTTACAAAGGACCGTCAACGGGCATGTTTGGTGCAGCATTACAGTGGTAGAAATTGTAAGACACTGCAAAGTCTCACTGGGTCAACCTAACCTTTCCAGGGTAAGATGAGCCCCATAATGTGTTCTCATCGAAGCGAGAGAGCACAAGAGAGAGCACTAGAAAACCTACTTTCTGGAAGGAAAGATTTTTCAATTTTCTATTGTCCTGTGTCTTATTAAACTAGCTCAACTCTCCCCCTCCATCTCTTGTTCTTCTCAAATTCTGTCCCTCTTTTGTGACCTTGGTAGAAGTAATAAACATCAATACTGAGGGAATTATACAGCACACAGATGGATGTGATAAACTTGAGCCCATTTGGACCGAAGTCTCCTCCAATGAATTCTCCTGATGCGCTTTGCTGCATAACTTTTATCATTAAATATGACATAGACCTACAGTTCATATCTCTTTCTTTCCACCAAGCTCACAGATGGCTTTATATCCATAGGTAGAACAAACAAAACAGTCAAAATGATATATGCTTCAATATAATCATCCAGTCATATCTGAAAGTGTAAAACTCAGTGACCCAAGATGTAATGCTGTGGTGGCTCATTGAGCTCGAAACCCCAAGGCCTAAATAATTATTTTGTGGTCATTACTTTGTGGCAAAGGACTGCATACATAACTATTAGAGAGAAGCTGATGAGGTCATAATGGAGATTGATTACTGCAGCAGAACAGATTCAGGGAGGGGGGGTTGTGGGTTGGATGTGCTGGGCAGCCAAATTAATTTGACGATCAAATATAGAAATAACACTGTTATCATTGTCCATGACTATTGAACTTTACTGGGACCTACAGGTGGCAAAATAATGAATCCTACTAATGTGAAGTCATTGCTCATGAATATTAATTATGAAGCATTTATCTCTGTTACAAAACCAAGTGAGCAATTAGAATAGAACCTCTTAAGTAACTAATGTATAGCATTTTATGTAGGCAACAACTGTGTGCACAGGGGACAACTAATTCCAATTGATATTGCCATTAGCATGTTGCAAGGCTAACATCATGATAGTCTCATGAGCATAAACACAATGCATTCTGGAACTGTCTCCTCTGCAAAGTTATTCATGCAGTGCTGACTTTGATTCTGGCCAAACATATGTATTTTAGACCTCTCGGAGCCTCTTGAGACCTTGTTACCTGTTTGCCAGCATATATGATGCCTTAAAACTGTCTAGGTTTGGGAAGCCTCACACAAATGGATGTACCAAAACACATAAATGCATTAGTATTCATGAGCAATACCTTCTCCAAAGCACGACTCATTAATTTGCCTATCTGTAAGAGTATGAAATGCTTTTACAAGAATGTCCTCCAAAAGCTGATCTGATGTAAGTCACAGCGGTGCATCCATTTCCAAGCGACTCTTCTGTTTGCGATAGCATCTGTTGCAGCAATTATCAGCTCTGTGATTCATTCCTCAGAGGTGTTTGAGCCATTTGCTGTTTTTGTATGTGTGCTTTGCTTGTGTGGAGCAAGAGATACCCAGAGGGTGAGACAATGGATTTTTAGTGTGGTGAGGAAACACTCGAACCATGTTATGACACTACAAATCCCACCTACTTGGAGTGAAAATTAAACTTTGTCTGTGCCAAACTGCTGCTGCGCTCCCAACATCAGGATGGAGTCAATCACATCATAAAGTGCTATTTCTACGCTTCCTGTGGTGAACTGGAATTGAAGGCTTAAGAACGGGGAGAGAGAGAGACGGATGAGAACTAGTATTTATAAATGTCTTGTTGAATGTTTATTTGGTTTTATTTGTATTTCATTTTATGCTATTCTATTAATTTTTATGTCAAAACTCATCAACTAATCATTTTGAATTCTTGTTACAATGTCTTTACTGTCATTTTGATCGATTTAATGCATCCTGTTTTTATTGTTTCTATGACTAAAATGATCATTATTTAGCATGGTCTGAAAAGGCTAATAGTTTTGCAGAAAATTTCCCATTTATCTAAACTGTAAATTAATTTAGTGAGGGGTTTAGCCTTTGGGCTATTCTCCAAACATAAAAAATCACATGCATTGTGATGTGCCACACAGTAGCAAAGAAGCTAAGCCTATACATTCTAAATGTTTGTACTGGAAATCTGATCTGAGGCATATTTTGAGGGATTTCTTGAATAGCTTATCAAAAATGAGACCGGATGTGTTGCTGGAGCATTTCAGTTTGCACCAAGATTTGCCAGCATTAATTATTCAAACACCCCAGAGTTATTTTGTGACTACAGCGAGAGCAAGATACTTGGAGATGCAATTAATCGTGTTTAATCAGAGAACACAGTTGCCTTTCTGCAAATATTTGTGCTCAAGTTAGAATATCCAGGATTTAGACTAATTATCAAGCATAGATGGTTGTAATTTGACGGAAAACTCCCAAAGCTAAAACTACAAACGTGAGAAGATGACGACCTACTAGTATCACACATCCATGACAAGTGATACCCATATTTGGGCAGGGAGAACAGGAAGCTGTTTAGTATTCCACACACTCGTGCAGCACTGAAGAGGTAGACGGGGGAAGCTGTTTGGAAACACTGACATCACCAAGGAGGCATTCTGGGACTCTAAATCCACAGCACGGGCCGCATTCACATTACTCTTGCTCTCTCATTCTCTCTCTAGCGGAACTTCTCCTGTTAAGGCAAGTGTTTTATCTATTTTTAGCTCACAGCTCTCTCTCTCCTCAGACCGGCTGCGTTCCTGCATCAGTGCGTGGGCTGACTGCAGACGGTGAGTGATGTGTTATGCACAAGTGCTGCAATGAAGAATCACCGCGCATCTATTCACAGCAAGAGACCACGAGTTATTCAGAGTTGAGGATGCGATGAAGAGGATGATAACGGCACTTAATGAAATCTCACCATTATCCAGAACCCAGAGAGCAAAGCTCTTGCAATGACGTAACGGATTTTGATTACTTCCGCTCATTCGATTTTATAACTGGTCGCACCCTGTGATTTGACATCATTAGAGGTGTTAATCTAGTCCTTTTTACACTTGGCGTTAACATTTATCTCAGGTGATTCAAAGTGTTTAGAAGAATTACAGTTGACACTGGGTTGTAATTTAACCAGTCAGTTCACAATCTTTTTGTAAATCATCAACGAGTCATTGGTTTCCTTTAATGACAAGTTGACCTATTCTTTAAATGATATATCACCCAAAAATGAAAATTCAAACATAATTTACTCAACCTTTAAGTGAAACAAAAAGATACAAAAATTGTGAATTTGCATTTTGATTCAGCCCATCTGCTTTTTAATTTTGACTGAATGTTTTGTTCCTATCCTATTGGTATGAACAGGCCTTCAGTGGGGTCCAATGCTGTATGGATACCAGCGTTTTCCAAAATATCATCTATTTGTGTTCTGCAGAAGAAAGAAATACGCATATGACATAAGGGCGAGAAAATGGCAGATTTTTTATTTTTGGGTGAACTATCCCTTTAAAAATTCTGTATATTGGACTGGGCAGTCTCTTAATCTGCATCTTAAACTATCAAAAATCTGTTTGAGATTTGATGCAACTTGCTATGCGATGCAACATTGCTTCATTAACGACAAGATAAAAAAACATAAAAAATGTAATTGAAAATATAAAAAACTTAATATTAAAATAAGTATACAGTACAATATTACATTGTATAAATAGACAAATACAAATAAAATAAACAGGCCTATTCCACATGCATAAGTCAACAGCACTAATGCACTAGCTTGTTGGACAACAAATCAAAATCCATAAGCAATAATATAGCACAGGTGCACAACAAGTGCACACACACCTCAGGCATGTGAACTGTGCTAGCCATTAAGCTTCAGATCTTACATTATTAATGCACGTGTGGCCGCTTTTATGCAACATCCTTTAAAACCCTTCAGTCCATCTTAGAGACATGCTAACAAGCCTAAGAAGACAGGAACATCTTCACGTGGCGCTGACTGTGACAAGCAAATGTGTTTGACTGAGATTGTGTGACTGATTTTAAAGATTCATGGCCATCATCATGAAGGTCTGAGGCCAGTGAAGCCTCCCCTACACATAACTGCCTTATAACATACAATTATACTAAAGCCAGAAATAAGTCTGTATCAATTATTAACGCTGGGCTAAGACCTTAAGAGATTTATTTAAGCGTGCAGCAATTGGTTGGGTCCACATGGCTGATGCCACAGTTCCCACGTGCTTAAACACACACACCCTCACCCACACAGTGTGCATGAGTATAAACTCATAACAGACTCATTCTGCATGTTGGATAAAAGTTTCCACTTCATGCCACTGTTGTCTTGCTAGCGCTTTCAAAGTCTCTGGATCTAAATAACACTGACATTCAACATAAACTTACAGAACAACAAACAAATCCTAACAAAACCTGTCACTCAAAATGAACACATACTTCTTTGTCTTTCTCATTTAAATCGATCATGTACTCACTCAGAAAGCATGCAGACAAAGGAACTGGTATGTTTTGTGGTTATGATGACATGCATCTGGAATGCTTTCGGGCCACGTGAAGACAAGAACGAGACTCATGCAACAAACTGTCAACATGTGTAAACCATTGATTAGTGAGCCAAAATCATCACAATTAAAAGAACCAAAGACTTAAACTACTTCAGTCTGTGTACATTGAATTTATTTAATACACAAGTTTCACAATTTGAGCTGAATTACTGAAATAAATTAACTTTTCCACGACATTCTAATTTATTGAGATGCACCTGTACATTATTGAAGATTAAAATATATATATTCTGCATAATCACAAAGGTACAAAACAAACACAGATGTGTTTTAATTTGTCTAGTGATGAAAAAGTCTCGGGTGAAAAGGCTGAGACTTAAATCCTCATGAAACTTTTCACATTTAACTTTTCATATTGCTGTTTTTTAACAATGCTGAGACAGCAGCACTCTAGAAATAGCTCTCTTGCAGAATAAAATATAATCTCATAAAGACTCCAGCTCTGCCTGGCTATACTGTTTAGATATTGAGAAAGCTGGAAATCAGGTAACTAATCTCAGGATATAAGATGAAGCTCAATTCATTCAAATAATAGCCTTTTACTGATCAAACTAGAGCTGGGATCATGGGCTTTATTGAAAATGTATTCAATGAGACACCAACCAGTGAAATGAAAAGATGAATGCTCGTAAAATGTTTCTGAGATGAATAATGGAATCATAACCAGCTTTCATGTCCCTCTGTAAGACTCTCCCCTCCAGTCCTCTTTAAAGAGAAAACTTCTTCTCATATTTGCTGCTGCGATTCTGATGTGCTTTTAGAAAGGATGAGATTATGCTGCAGATTCAACGGCCAGTCCTATCAAGAGTCTCACATGTAGTCTGACTCAAACTCTAGTGATGCACAGAACACACAACCGGACAACAAGACTTGTTTGTTTGCATTGCAATAGTTAAGCATTGAAGCTTAAACCCACACTCTGATCAAAAAACTTGCCTAACCAGATTTAAATCAAATGATACTGATCTAAAAAAATGCTCTCTTCAGCCGGATACAAATAGAATAGTACAAACAACCCTTCCTGGAAAAGTAAATGCCAAAGAGTTATTATTTGTATATTCTGAAAAGTATTTGGTGCACCCATTTTATCATTGGTTGCTATGGTGTTTACATCTCAGTTAGTCACTGCTACAGTAGCTACATGGCACAGTCATAAATAATGAACAGATAGCAACACTAGTGAGGAAAAAAACATACTGTGACTTCAGATGTGTTCTCTGAATATATCATCTCTAGAAATGTTTGCATATTAAATGTTGCATGTTATGCAATCATTTGTCGGGCATATTTCATACATGGGCTGGAGAAAAACAAATGATTTGCAGATGCGTAATGCACAAAATTAACATTTATTTTAAATGAACCAAAAAAAGCAAAACAAAACATAAAAGCTTTTGTAGTGTGCAAAAACTGCCAAACTATTTAAATATTTCAAGAACATGACTAAAGCCATTTTACTCAGCAAAGATGCAGAAAGGATGCCATATGAATTGGCATATATGCTAGAAAATACATAAACTTTTAATGTATTTACACAAATCACAATTAAAAATTGATGGTTTGTTATAATGCACAGTAGAATGGCAGTACATGGTTGTGAAAGTGCAAATAGAGTTATTGCACATTTTACTGCAAAGGAAAAAAATAATATGCATCGAGAACCGTTTTATAGCCTCATCACGACTCCCTAAATCTAAATTCTAATACAGATAGATGATTTTTCATAGAGAGACACGGAAATAAGACAACAGGATAGATGAACACAATGCAACCAACCACCATACAGCAAACGAGTTCATCTGCAGAGTGTATACGTTTGTGCATATATAGTGTGTGTTATATCCAAAGATACAGTCTTAAATATGCTGTACTATGTACTCATACATCCAAAGCCATTTACACTTGATTTACATCAAGTTATTCTCTTTTGCAATCCCCCTCCCAACCACAGGAGGCACTGCAGCTACAGACTATAACTCACCAAGATCCTTAGAGCCGTGACTCTCGCTGGCCAGCTCTCCCATCCGCACCAGTGCGTCGAAGTAGCCTTTTGCTGCAAATGTCACACCTGGAAACATGGAAGCATTGGGGACATAAGAATCGGGAGTGTGCTAATGTGCTAACCCGAAGCTTCCCTTAACCCACAGGTGCTGCATCTATGGAAACAGGAGTGGTGGATGGGAAAGCTTTAAGCTCTATATGTTCTATGATGGCTCGGCCAGAGAACTGGGGGGTGGTGGGGGTGGAGCTTGTGATTGGTGAGCGATGAATAGCAAAAGTACCATTACTTTAAAATAAAAAACAAACAAAACAAGCTTGATGCCCTCTGAAACTTAACATTCACATCAGATAGCACATTACTGAGAGCTATTACTCGTTCTGTGTGAGGTTCCACCACAGGGACAGCTGTGGTTCTTCTGCATCACCATGGCAGAGAAGGGCTGGCTCCCAATCAGGCTCTCTTGAAGCCAGTTGATCACGGCAGTTTAGTGAGGCAGGACAGTGCCAAGAAGCACAAAGTGTTTTGGAACACAGTGAAATTTAGAACCAGAAGGTACTGAGCAAGTGGTTAGCAAAGGTTAGCATGTTCTGCCTTGAAATCATCATTTTAAAACTGTTAAAATCAGGTGAAACCAACACAGCATATTTAATTTGATGCAAATATGAAAGGCTGTGAGGGACAGAAGTTAGGGATGGCTCGATACCATAATTTTGGCTTCAGTATGATAACCGAATGTAATACATATGAATAAAATACCTCTGAATACTAACTGAAAATAAAGTAAACAACGTGAATGATCATCATATACAGTATTTATTAATCTTCGTTAATTAATTAATTTATTAATTCGTTCACCTTTATCATCTGTTTTGTAAGAAAAGTAATGCCATATTTCACTTCTACTGTTCTCTTTATTTGTTAATTTCGGGCGCGTTAATAGAGTTTAATCTGTTTGATCCATCACGTAGTTCTGTTGTCACATTTAACCCCCGGTTGCACAGCAATTTGGGAAGCACTACAGGTGAACTTCATAACAGCAGCATATGAAATACCGTAATGAGATCAATTCTGATATCGTACCGTTTGAAATATAATAGATACCGGTATTTTTCCGGTACTGGTATACCGCGCATCCCTAACAGACGTACATCCAATTTGTTGTAGAATCACATCTAATACTCAAATAATGTTTTTGAGAGTTTTGAAGTATGCACACAAAGAAATGTGTTGCTTTGCACATTTGTTTCATGCATTGTTGCATTTCAAAATTCTGCAATTATTGGAAAGCTCTATCTGTTCTATCTGGATTGCCCAGTATTGGAAAAAAGTAATTTTATTCTTACATTTTAGATTACTTTTGTCACCATCTAAATTTGGCATTAATCATTACAACAACAAAATGTAGCAACACTGTAAAATGTAATCTTTAGCAAATCTCAAAATAAATATAATTTTGTATTACAATGTACAGAAATGTAATGCCTAAATCCACTTGTAGCATTTAAAAATATATATTTTTGACAAAATAGTGTACCATTTAATATCAGCCATAAAATTAATACCGACTTATCTGTGTCAGAATTACACTTTTCTGCATGATAATTTTAATAATGGTGCACTCCTATTTCATTGCATAGTGAAAGTACACAAGCATTGCATTCTCAGCACTGCCACATGTACTTGTGCATGTATTTGACATTTTGAACGGACTGTTGTACTTCTATCCCTAAGAGCCTTGTTGAAATTCACATCAAATTCAATATTCCATATGACCATCCCAATTCAATGCAGTGGGGGTGTTTGGGTGGAGGTGGTAAGGCTACACCCATGGCAGCCCAATCACGTATGAATGTATAGACTTATTTGCTAGTGTCCGTGCAAATCCTAGGCTCAGGATAAGGTGCGTCCTGGTTGTGAGGGATTAGAGGGGGAAATCTGGGGGCTTTGGTGCTCCAGCGGTTAGGCTGAATGGTGAGGGGTAAAGAAACGAGAGAAGCAGCAGAAGGAAAGAGGATTACAGAGGTCTGAAAAATAGGGCAGAAAGTCTCTCCAACCATCTTTGAGGAAACATTGATCAGCCACAAGAGACAATCTGAAGTTAAAAACCACAGAGAATTCCAATCTAGACCCAGTTATCACATTGCAAGTTTGTGTTTGATATTCTCTAGCTTAGTTACTGACAGAAGTCTCCACTGAATATAAATGTTAAAGTCTTCCGTCACTAATTATTCTAATTATTTTTAACCTCTAAACCTTTCAATCCTTCATTTCTAAGAGTCCTCCAACACTTCCAAGGAAAAGGCAAAGGAGGGGGATACTTTAGGCTTAACAGCTGCTTATGCACAAGGCATTTCAATATAATCATCTAGTCCAGGTCATGTAAATGGACTTCCAAAATCTCTTTGTCCTCAAGCCACTGTTGAACAATTGCATGTTTCTTTTTTTTACCATGACATTTTAATGATCTATTAATTGCACTATTGGTTTCTTGCATTTGCCAAGCAGCCCAAAATCTTGCAAATGCCCAGTGGCCACCATCTGCACTATTCATTAGTGGGTACTGTGGAGGGTTTCCACTTTGCTGCCTGTAAGACCTGGCATATTTACAACTCCAGCAAATCTCCATGATGGATTCTGTGAACTTTCGTAGCTGCAGCCAAGGCTGATCTGCAAGGATGGGAGCGCAAATCTCACTCGAGTTGGGTCTATTTTTAACCATCTATCAGACTTCACACTCTCGTACACATACACACACTCTCGTGGTCTACCCTCTAGAGCGTTTGTCTTTTCTTGTATTTTCTGCCATAAAATATTAGATGAAGTCTGAAATGGTGAGGAAAGTGATTGGTTTTCTGCAGTACTGGCACAGTGCAACTCTACAGGGATTCAATGCTCACCCTAAAGCTTCTGCCTTGTTCGTGGAGCTAAACCGAACTCAAGAACTCTGTACACATTATACCTTGAGATCAGACAATGTGGCAGCATTTTCAGAAGATCAGACGATTATTTCCTTGAATATAATGCAAATACCATTGGTTTAGCATTTGTTAAAAACTGTTAAATACCCTAACAATGTGTCCTAACTGATAAAAGGGACAAGTGATTTAAAAGTTCTGTTTCATTGTAATCAGAATTTTCCTAACCAGCTACGATCACGACTTATCTGTTTAATCTGTTGTTGTTTTTTTCTATTTTTACGGCATCCCGCCAAGTAAACCTCACCCAGAATGAAATCTCACTGGACCGAAATACTACTCCGCATACATATTAAACATCAAATATGAATGAGGAGAGACTGTGGAAGTTTAGAATCGGATATTATATTGGATATTAAATAATAAAAGGAAAACCACAAAAAGCATAAAAATACAAGCTTTGTGTTAAGTATTACACGAGTGTGCACAAAAGTAGTAGAAACTGTAGTACTTTGTGATCGATTAAGTCTCACATCTGGTTTTCGGTATACATTACACAGATAAACTGTTTGTCTTCTTGTTGCCTCGTACCTGGTTAGTTTTTTCAAGAGTGTTACATGTTAAAAATGATACATTGTTAGTAAATTGTTATTCTCAGAGTAAAGTGTTTTAAAAGAAAGAGGCAATGCAGAAAAGGACATTTAATCGTTGCCCTGAACACCAGATATCTGTGCTACTTCTTCCCTGTTCCCGTTTTCGCTCCCTCCGTGGGACTATGTCTGCTCTCAAAGCTCTCTCTGGCCTATTTGCACATGTCCTCTTTTCCATTTTACTCTCCCTTCCTCCCAGTGCATATTTTTGCTTCGAAACGCCTATGTCCTTGTCCTTGCCCAGTCAACATCTCGAAAACACACATGAAGGTCCGCACACATAACAGAAATACATCATCGATTGGCATTGGTTACATGTACGTAACAGCTCTGAAAATGCAGCATGCATGAACCGGATGGATGTTTAGGGGGTTCAGGGTGCAAATGGATTTAGACATGTAACATTCCAAGACATCATCACTACAAGAGAACAGGAAGTCTTCCTGCCCACAAACAAAAACATGAATTCTTAACAAACATTCAACAAACATTTATACAACATTCTACTAGAGTTCTATGCAGCAATTTGAGTTTTTATATTAGCAATAACAAATCCCAGATGCTAGTCACAAAGGTGTATGCAACCAAAAGAGTGGTGCTCTCCGTAAGCATGAATTTCTTCTCATAAATTAAAGCAGAGCTATGAAACAAGAGCTGGCTCATTGCCTGCAAGAGTGATAATGAACAAGCCACTGATGTACTCACTGGAGAGGGCCTTCTCGTAAGTCTTCCCCATGGCAACAAAGTTCCTTAAGCAAGGGTTGAACTGCTCCATGATGGACTGAAACAGAAATAGCACAACTTTAGTCAGCACAACAGCAGCAGTCATCATTTAGCGGTCATTCTCGCCACTACCAAGAACAACAATAGGACCAACAGATAATGAAACATGTGAACTTTAAGTCTACATTACAAATAAAGTGTTTGTCTTTTGAGGACAGGTGTGTATATGAAGATGCAGTGAATGAAAAGATGGATAGAGAGTGAAAGAGCTAGCCCGAGCTCTCACGCCCCCACCTTTGAGAACATTCTCATTAGTGGGACTTGGAGGGCATCATGCCAGCTGGGATTTGCGTTCTTTTGTTGCTGGTGGGCACCGGATTGTGGGAGTATGTGGAGATCTACCCACTGCCTGACTCACCTAATCTAACATTAAGAGTTGCCCTTTAAAATCTATTCATTTCTGCTGAAGCTGCTCATTGAGGAGACCTCTTCCTCTTCTCAAAAGAGCTTTGCTGGTCCATTCAGAGTAAAATCACTTGCTATATCTCGACTTGACAAATTTGTTCTGAGAATGTTTTCTCCAGAGTCACATTGTTCCTGTTTCTAGAGGCTTCATCACGGCTTTGAAAATACCAGGGCAGCATATAAAGGGACAGAGGATGGGTTCATAAAAAAGTTGAAGAACAGAGGATGTACAAAAAACACCACCAACAATGCATTGTACAATACAGATACTGTGGCAGCTGTGGAGAGAGAATGGAGCTATATGAATGAACGTCTCTACTACTCTAGGTTTAACAGAATTGGAATGGAAGTGTTTATGAACTCAATTAAGGTCGACGGTAAACTGATTGCTTGGGTATATCCCAAATCCCCCACCCACCCTGTGCCCCAGTTACAATGAAAGCAGGTTTCTAGTGAAAATGAGGACAAAGACAGACTTCTTCAATCTGTGCTTTGCTGCAATGCAAACTGTGATTCAGAAGTCTTTAGAAATGTATTTTACAAAAAAAAATACTTTAGAAAACATGCAATTAATACATGTTTACATTTCAAATGTTTTATTAGCCAATATGAATATATATTAAATATAATATATAATACATCTTTTTACACAATTTATACAAGTTTGTCCCCTGTGATTTTTTGGTATATTTTGTCAGCTTTGCCAGTCTTCAGTGTCACATGATCCTTCAGACATAATTATAATATGCTGATTATTATCTTCCCTATTATCAATATTGAAAACAGCTGCTTAATATTTTAGTGGAAACAGAAACATTTTATTTCAGAATTCTGTGATGAATAGAAGCTTCAAAAGAACAGAATGTACTTAGATTTTTTGTAAAAATCTCACTATTTATAATTATTATATATATACTTGTGAATATACAAACAAAAGCTAAAAACAATACTGATATGCTGAATAATGAGAGCAGAAACAGACAGGGCAAGTAAATCAGCAGCTCCAAATGAATCATTCCTAAACATCCTTGTCTTTCTCTCACTGTCACGTCTTATCTAACATCTCAACTCACAATTATTTCTTATGTAATTCCTCATCTGCTGCATGCAATCATACAGCGGAGTCTGTCCAGCGGTACTAATCTTCGTTATAAAATCCTTATAAGGAAAAAATAAAATGCAGACTAAAAAATAAACGCCAGCAGAAGAGATGAGAAGGAAATAAAGGCATTGGGGAAATTCATGGTTGGGTGCAAACACAGCTGGCATGTTTTCATCAAGGACGGACTTACACATAGTGTGATAGATCTCAGTGCACCACATTCCTGTGAGATGAAAGCACATGATCACATTCATGAGGTGAAATAATCATCTGGTATTCATACAATGACCAGGGTGCGTTTTGCATGTCAGGTTTTGGTAAAACATAATGCTGAAGTGGATTTTTATGCACATTTTAATGTCCACTAATGGTATCAGTATAATATCATAATGTCCCGCTAAAGTGCTGTGGTTAAACATGACCAGAATGCAATGCAGTGCAAACCTTAAAATCTCATCTATTCTATATGTATGGCAAAGACTAAAAATCACTAAGCCAATACATTTAATCAAACTATGTACCTTTCCCCAACAGTTTCCAGAGAGCCCCTTCCTAGAGAAATCAGCATTATACATGAACCAGTGCCCAGCTGATGTCCACCCAACATCTAATCAATAAAAGCATTAAAAACAATCCACTGGGAAAACTCTCTTTCCTTGATTAGTCTCTCAGCAATCAATCTATGTTTAACAAGCATGAACGAGAGCAACCAAACCCTGATTAGGTGTCATTTTCATCTCAGTGCAGCTCTGCCAGACACTAAACACAGATTAACATGTCATTTTTCAGCACTTCATTACAGATATGTTCATTAGGACATAATTAATAGTCTTAACTAATGAGCAAGATTTCATATTGATGCATATTCTATCAGCTGGACCTCGTTGAAAAACAGCAAGGGGAATTTCACGCTCCCCCTGAAATGAAGGTGCGCTCACATATTACAGTATCAAGTACAGCACTAAATATAAATAGTTTGATTTGATAATGCAGGCAGTCAACGAAGGAAATGTATCATTTCCCTTTTCTATCAAATAGAGCAGAGGACCAAATGAAGCACCATTTCAGCAGTCTGTTAACAGATATCCAACCATATCAGCAGAAATGTCTGGCCGTTTATTGAACTTCACCCTATATATACGTATAAGGAGCCTTTGAGAATGTAAATGAGTCCTCGACAGATTTTCTGTATTCACATGCACGCAGTTTGGCTTTGTCGTGGTAATACATTCAGAAATGGGAGAACGGTTAGTATTTGTTGAACTAGCAGGGTTGTAAACATGCCTCATTTACCACAAACACACCCTTATACATCAACACCTACAAACTTGGTGCTATAGAAACCTGCTACAACACAAAGCTGTGAGGTGAAACTAATGCAGCTGCAGTCTCAGACAGCTTGGAAAAGATTGATGAATGCAATCAACTCTTGCGTCTGTGTGTGTGTGTGTGTGTGTGTGTGTGTGTGTGTGTGTGTGTGTGTGTGTGTGTGTGTGTGTGTGTGTGTGTGTGGGCATGTTTATGTGGTTTATGAGGACACAAATTTGTATAATGACATGGGTATGACATAGGTATTACAAGGAGAAGGTGATTTATGAGGACATTTTCAGTGTCCCCATAATTTAAAACGCTTATAAATCATACAGAGTGAGTTTTTTTGAGGGAAAATAGAAATGCACCGTCTCCTGTGAGGGCTAAGTTTAGGTGTAGGGTAGGTGTAGGGCAATAGCACATACAGCTTGTACAGTATAAAAACCATTACGCCTATGGAAAGTCCCCGTAAACCATAAAAACCAACATGTGTGTGTGTGTGTGTGTGTGTGTGTGCGTGTGCGCGCGCGCGATAACAATCTATGCCTCAATGTCAGCCTCAGGTGGTTAAACAAAAGTGCCGTTTTCATCTTTATGTCTTCAATAAGCATATAGTAAAACATGGTTAAAGCAGCCGTGTAAGCACTGATGTAAGTTGCAGTCTGGTGAAGACTTCCTGCTGTTCAGCATTATGTAATGCTCTTGAGTCCTACATCTTCAGGACAATTGAGTATGGAAAAGGATAATGATGATGTATATTAATCAGTGTGTCTAAATAGGTTTTTGAACCCAAATGCCAGGGTTGATTTTCAACAGCTAACCTTCTGTTCAAAGCACTGCATTGTACTGTCAATTAATTTGATTGTTCGATGCTGGAAATTACCTGAAATTAATACACCTATTAGAAAGACATACAGTGGGCCTTTGGAAACTTTTGGACACTTACACCACGCTGCATGAATGTCCCTGCATGACATTCAAACACTTTTAAAACTTATAGTTCTAAAGAAGCAAATATGCAACTTTTTACCATTTATTCTGCAAATATGTAGAGAACAACAAACTAAAACCTGGGCAGGAAGTTTTACTTGCTAAATAACTATGTGACCCTGACTTTAAATACTGTATGTATTTTTCCAGCTAGACACGCTTTCGCTTGTTCAGAAAGACCCCTTGCACCCTGAAACAGTGTAATTTACATATTGTAAGATCTAGTAAACAACACATTTCAGCTTTGTCTCACACACACACATGCTCTTTCTAAGAGATGTAAAAGCAATATGCTATTGCAATATATCTCCTATGTCTCATGAGCAGAAACTTCATGTTTTGTAAACCACATCAATTCTTGTTTATCATGCAAAATATTTCCTTAAATATACATACAGCATACACACATAAGTATATTGTTCTTTCCAAAGATATTTAGTATGAAAAGAACATTCACGCTATGTATTTTCAAAATGCATGATAATGATTTTATTGTGAACAATTTACACATGCACATGCTTGTAATTATTCATCATAATGTCATGATTTGATCTTCTGGTGAAAAGACTGGTGATATATGCCTGACCTCTCCAATAATGTCACCCGCTTAAACCCCGCCTCTTTCTTAAAATGGACAATCTTGTAAACTCAAGATTCAGCTGATTGCCTCCATCCATTCAACAACTGATATATAAAACCAAGTCCCACCTAACATTTTAAATTTTTTTACTAATGTCACTTATTCAATAATTTCACTCAGATGAATGTCACATACTGACAAAAAGATATGTCTTTGCTTCTATTTTGTCCACTATTTAACCACTCCTGTCATAAAAACTCCAAGCTTCATGAAAACACTGATTCGAGATCAGTTTTACCCTTTAATTACACTACGACACTAACAGCAAGAGTATTAGACTCTGATCTGGGATCTGGGCTTTCTGCAGAGGCTGCCTCCATCTTCCCACATGGACCAAGATCTTTGCGTGTCCACTGCGGATGCTGCAAGTCATTTAGTTACAGCTGGCTCACTCCTACAATCTGCCCTGGCGCTCATCTTACCAATTTCAATTTCAGATGAGCCTGTCTGTGTGCGTGCGTGGGTGTATGTGTGCCTGCGCGAGTTCACCGTGAACATCAGCACTGTGTGCATCCCACTTCAGAGAGAGCTTGGAGAGGTGAGATGGAGAGAGAACGACTTCCTTGCCCATATAAGGTTGTGTCGGAATTCCCCCGCATTACTCTCTGCTACAGTGTATTCCTATTCCCAGCACGTTTGGATCGTACCATCTGATCACAGCATTAGGGGGAGTTTGTGCAGCTAGAGCTTGTTACCTTTGACTGAAGGAACACTGTGTTCCCCTCCATCCCAACACCTTAATCCATTCACAGAAACGCAGATGAAAAATGAGTGAATCACGATTTCAATTTCAATGAAAGGAGACAAAGATGAATACGGCTGAGATGCATGTGTCTGTGTATAATGAATGTATATAATGGGGTTGTATGTGTGTGTGTGTGTGTGTGTGTGTGTGTGATGTGTATTCTTGCACAGTGTCATCTCTCTGCTGGTGTACCCTCCCGTGAGATCTCGATTGAAATGTCACAGCAAAGATTCCAGCATTTCCCAATTATCTCCTCCTGTCTCAAACACACACATGCGTCGAACCGTTCCTCTTCCTCTCACCTTCAATCAGTGTCTCTCTATTTTAGGTCCATTATGAGTTTTTTTCCATTGTGAGGTTTTCATGACAATTACATTCTCAATTAAATTAAATTCTTATTACCGTAATATACCGTAAAATAGTAAGTGATGAAAACCATTCTGTTTATAATTTAAATAAGCTTAAATTAATTTCAGTACAACAAATACTATCATGACATGACAGTGCAGTTGCATTGTATATACATACAAAGATAAAACATATGGTAGATATATATTTATCATTATGATTTAATCATAATCATTATTTAATCATTTTTAGCATAGTATATTATTGTAATTTATAGTATTTTATATATTTTTTACATTACAGTAGGCTAGCTAGAATCGAAGCTATAGGCTATGTATTGAATGCAAAATATAATTTGAGTTTTTTCTTTTGATTTGTGCCTGAAATATGAGATGAATATTCCCAGACATTTCTTGACAATTTATATGAGATTCACTCTGCTAGACTGCTGCCACATCATTTGGTGAATTTGCAATTCGTGGGATGATCAAAACAAATATAGAATCTCATCGCTAACCTTACACGTTCGTTCATCAGGGATATTGTAATAGGTTTCTCTCATTCCTTGCCAATTCCATCCTCCGTTCTTACACTGGTACCCACTCAAACCACTCTGCTGGCAGGCATGAGCACTAGGCCCTATATTTGCCCTGCCAGTGTCTATTCATAACAGGCATGACAGAAACAGACCGCTCTCCAATCACATTATATCCATCATGGCTGCCAAAGGACCACATTAGCTCACAAAAGAATGAAATGAGGTGGGATGGACCTAAAATATTGTCACAAGCAGATCACCTTTGGGTTTGAGACAAAACACATCACAGCCCTGTAAATAAATGTCCAAAGACATGCACTGAAGACATACTCCCCTATCTAAGGACCAAAATACTAGCATTTTGTACCATTAGATATATTCTATCAATAAACCTGGAGTGGATTTCAACATCAAGCTGCTGTGAGAGGTACAAAATGTTTTAATGAACTCCTTTAGAATCACTCAGATTTTAGAGGCTATTAAAGTCTAAATGATTATAAAATAATTCATTAGATCACACAGATGTCTCTGTTTAGTGCTTTAGGAGTGTATCTGTGTGTTTTATGTGAAAGTACAAAAACATTTTGTGCCTGTGAGGACACAATAATCTGGTGCGCTGTTGGCAAAATAAAATCTTTCCCTCCTCTTTTTCTCATTCCCTCTTTCATCATCACTGACATTCAAACAGCTGGCCTGCCTCTCACCTACAAATCACACAGACAACAAGTGCAGTCTCTCTCTCCATCTGGGTGCACACATAAAACTCTTTAAGCTGGTTACTAACCCTTAGCTTTAACCACACTAACACAAATACAATCTCATGTTACATTAGAGCACTAACTAAAAGCCTTTTGACACCGAAAATGATAACTATTGGTGTCTATACCAACTCAAGATAATGTTCTGTTCATTATAAGCATGCACTACAGTTTTTCCGTCTGCCGCTTTAAATGCTCAAGCAATGCAGGTGGCTTTTGATTGGCTGTCAATGTTTTCATCATTCATCAGCTGGAAAAATTTGGTCTGAACATGATCGTTATTGTCGTTATAGTTATTGTCCTTGGTGTGAATGACACTTAAGCCTATACATGGAATTGCTAGACATAACCATTTAATTTGTCATAAAGTAGATGCCAGTAATAATGGCAGGTCTGCATGTAAGGCTGCTGCAAATGAGTGATGAAGAGAATGCCAATCAAACCAGGAGCACAGCATGACTCATGTCTTATTTCATAAATTATGTTATTATGACGAAATAAACACATAATAGTTTGAATGACAAGATCTGTTAACCGGCCAGTCAGAAATTGTTCACACTGATCTAGATTAATTTACCTAAACATTACTGGTTACTGATTACTGGTTAGAACCAGCCACATGGATTCACAGCCAATACACTGTGAAAATCTATTTTCAATGTAGAAAAGAACAACAGAGGTCACTGTGGTTTTCAGCACGAGTCTAGAAAGAGGGACATAAATTAATAAATAAAACATGGCATAGTGAAGGAAGGTGGCACACTCATAATGCAGCCATCTGTAAGTACCAGGTTTCGGCATAAAGTCATAAGCGTTGCCCTTTACAGAGCTGTTATGATCTCCCATTGCTTTTAGAGGTACACAGAGAGACAAAAACACAGACGCAAACACAGTCCAACAGCTTTCTCCCAACATGCTGTTAAGCTACCATCTGTCTTCTATCTGACAGCTTACAGCACAAAAACAAACAAAAAAAATATTTAGGACAGATTTTTAATGACATCTATATTCTTTTAATGCTCTCCAGATGACTTGGACTAAGATAAGAGGAAAATTTGAAACTAGGACTTTCTACTAGGATATAAACTAGGAAATAACGCCAAAACCAGGGCGCAAGGGGACACATACTGTGCTTTTCTAATTGCTATGCATATGAATTGGGAAATCAAAACACACTTTATGAAAGAAAAGCCAATTGACATCACCCAAATCTCATAGCAAGCCTACAAAGAAATACCTGTTCCGCCCTTTAAAATCCCCTTAATTTTATTGAGAACACACACATGAACACAAAACAAACACACACAGAGATAATGTTGCTTAAAGGTGATTGTTGACTAAATTGTAGCAAATTAAATATTGTTTTTGCTGAACTTCCCCCTCATCACCCACAAAAGGGACAAAAATATTCATCTTTTAAGAAAATATGCATTAGCATAATTCAGCCTGATATCTGCATCAACAGAAGTGCGGCCCAGTAAGAGGCCAGTTCAAGCGTGGACATGTGGTCAAGGTGTGGGCAGTGCATCGTGGTACGAAGGAAACTGCCTCCAACAGATGACAATATCTTCGAGGTCTGACTGTCCTACTCACCGTGGGCACACACAAATCTGAACTCACTCATAACCCCTACGCTTCGGCAGAGGCACATTCTCACAGTCACAACCAGACCGTTAGGTTTGCGAGACACTACCCACACACACACACGGAGACAGAGGTACATGCACATACTGACACACATACTCCATTGGCCCGTGAGACACAGCCCACACACACTGGCAGATACAGGCTGAGTCACTCGTAAGTGCAGACGGGTGGATTTGAGCTCCCAGGGTCCTGTGGGATTACTAAGCAGCTGCCAGGCGTACACTCAAACATACATATCGACACACTCCCAAAATCACACATGAAGTTGGACAAAGAATGGACGACAGATCGAGTTGCTAAACTCGCAGAATTCCATTGAAAGAATGGCAGATTTCCACAAAACTCATTCAAGCTCTACACATGCTTTGCACCTTTTGTGTTTATTTGTTAAACAGGTCTGCTACTCTAATAGTGTACTGCATCTCTACTGAAAACATTTTAGCGGGTTTACATTTTTTGTAGATTTTTGATTTTTGATACTTAAACATTTTATTTACACCTCTGTTGCAACACTTTTGAAGTGTATGAAATGACTGTACCCATATGTACAAGTCATTGTACAGAGGGTCTTCAGGAGCTGGGTTTGACACCCCTACCAGACTTTCAACCTTTGATGTCAACAACTAAAGATACAAGAATCATTTCCTCTGCCCTTTTAAAAGTTGATAAGCCGATTTATTTAGCCATCTCAACAATGAATGATAACCTTACATTGTATTTTATGATTTTCATTTTCGTCTTGCAGTCTGTGACAGAACAGACCAGCATTTCTGGGTCACGACCTGTTAGTTGAGAACCACTGATGTGAAAGATAATGCCTGATGCTGTCAAATAGCCCACTATATTTTATTCTTTTATCTGTGAGTGCAGTTTATCGCTCTGCTGCATCCGCTGTCTCTTTATTTCTTATAATAGAGAACCCCACTGAGGCCTCACAATACCCATAATTATACAAATCACAGAGCCTAAAGAAGCCAAGAGACCCAATGAAGAATGAACATCCTCCCACTTAGAGTCTGAAAGGACGAAACGACCTCAATGCTCAAAGCTAGAGTTAACATTGGTCCTGACTTGAGTTCCAATGCTACAGGACATTGAAATAATGATCCCTAACAGAGATTTACATTGATTTTTCTTTGAGCTGGCTACCGCTGATTACTTTCTAAAGTGTCTTAATATAGGTTTTGAGGTAGTCGATTCTATGGCTTCATCCTACTTACAATCATCATATCCATGAGAGAACATTGAAAATACATAAGCTTGATGTCTTTGGTTAATCCTAGAACAATCAATCAAGTACTACAATCCAGCAGAAAAATGTCAAAGGTTTTTATCAAAGGTCATAATATTGGAAATGGTTTCACTATAAATATTCTAAAACTTCTGCCTTCGACAAGAAGTTAATACTAATGCATGCAAAGTAATCCTGAAGGAGGATTATGTGGTCAAGAAACGCCCAGTTATTAAACTAAAGCTTTTCTTTTGCCCGGTTCCACAACTTTTCTAAGCTCATGAAAAATGTATCTCCAAATTCAAAGAAAGACTTACAGTACAATGCAACCTAACTTCCTTCTTCAGACATTATCATGACCTCGTTTTGACTTCAACCTCACATGAGCCTTTCCAAGTTAGAGCAACATTCCTGTTAGTTTACATACTGTATGCACTCCTGTCAAATGTGGTTTCCATTTCCTTATTAACACACAGGCACATGTTTGACTAATCACATTTTACACAGTGATTAGAAAAACACAGTCTTTGTTTTCTAAAGCCTGAAAACATATACCATAACATACTAGAGGTATGCTAGCGCACACATTAAGATTTTTATATATATATTTATTTCACATTCACACTACATTCTAATTTATTGAGATGCATCTGTATATGACCCTGGACCACAAAACCAGTCATGAGTAGCACTGGTAAATTTGTAGCAATAGCCAACAATACATTGTGTGGGTCAAAATGATAGATTTATTTTATGCCAACAATCATTAGGATATTAAGTAAAGATCATGTTCCATGAAGATATTTTGTACATTTCTTACCGTAAATATATCAAAACTTCACTTTTGATTAGTAATATGCATTGCTAAGTACTTCATTTGGACAACTTTAAAGGCGATTTCCTCAATATTGTGATTTTTTTTTTGCACCCTCAGATTCCATATTTTCAAATAGTTGTATCTCGGCCAAATATTGTCCTATCCTAACAAACTATACATCAATGGAAATCTCAATTGTAAAATTGACACTTAAGACTGGTTGTGTGGTCCAGGGTCACATTTACATACAATATATATATATATACATACATACAATATATGTATACACACATACATACAATATATATATATACATATATATATATATATATATATATATATATATATATATATACACTTTGAGCTTAATGGTAATCAGTCAACTCTGTCAAGGTAAGTCATAGTTTAAACTAAGTTCATTGTTTAAATTGAATCCAAAAAATACCCACTAAAAATGCATTTTAAAATATATATTATCATATATTTTCTAATGCTGTCAAACAATTAATCGCATCCATAATAAACGTTTTAGTTTACATTACATATGTGTGTATACTGTGTACATTTATTATGCAAATATAAATACAAACACGTCCATGTATATATTTAAGGAAAATATGCTGTTTATATATTATATATATTTATATGTATAAATGTATAAACAAAAATATTTTAAATATATATACTGTATGTGTGTATTTATATATACATAATAAATATACACAATATTACACATACATATAATGTATAATGTAAACAAAACTTTTTCTAATATAAAATAATTGTCCATCTACACCTATTTACTATCTTTTAAATGTATTTTACACTTTCAGGCTTTTTCAGGCCAGTGCCAACATTTGTTTACAGATTATGACATATAATACAATATAGAAATATATAGTATATGTTGTTTTAATATTAATATAATGATAATACATACAATATTAATTACCTCATGTTATTTACTTTTAATGTTAAAAATGTAAAAGGAGATTTAAAATGAAGAAAATCTTCTCATTTTTAATCTAAAATAAATAGATGAATAATGTACATGATATTTGTCATTCCATATGCATGAAATGTCTTGCATATGCCATGATGTCTCATTTTCACAAATCACATTAAAATAACACCTTAAAAAGTGCATTTGCTGAACACTCTGGGCAAAAACACTCTGCACATGCAGTTTTCCTCTGACCCCAAAGAAAATTTAAAAGCTCAGAAAAACGCCACCCCTGTCCAATAATAGTGTCCCTTCATTCTCTAGCCAAGGATATTAGCTTCATGGGTTGGAATTAACAGCCTAAACATTAAAGTCCCTTAACAGATGTCTGCAGGATTGGACAAACACACTTCACTGGGTCAGTCTCAGCAGCCACCAAGGTTTAGTTTGGTGAGTCAGGTGATTTCAAAAAGGTACGCTACAACAGACATGAGCTCCACGAGGGAAATGCTGGCAGAGAAAAGAAGTAAATGGACGTTCGTATGCGTGTGCTGAAGGAATCCATGGAAGTGCATTAGTCACTCTTTCCTGATGGGACTCAGATATGCTCCATCTGTTTTACACAATCAGTTTCATACCACATTACCAACCGAGAACTCATTTAGAGCTAAACAAATCCATGGTTACAAACACACTCACACTAACACCTTCAAAGCCAGGGCAAACAGTTATCTATTAAGCTTTTAACAAATTCCCAAAATAGTGGAATAGTCCAAAAATAGTCCAACAAGAGGAAATGTAAGTAAACTCTTGAAATGTTATTATTCTATATGCATAGCCTACAAGTGATGACATCATAGGCACCCAAACTCACATGTCCCATTGAGTTGCAGGACAGATTCAAGTATTTGGCTAAACTGGTTCTACACTGAAACCAGCTATTTATGCTTTTAATTGAAAGAGCCTCTAGTTTGCATTATTTAAAAGAATCTAAATTCTGTCATAATGAGTCTCAGTCCCCATTCACTTATATTTTTTTCAATGCAATATAAGTGATTGGTGACTGACTGTAAGTCCGTCATATAGGCTACTGCAATAAGCCTACTATTTCAGCTTGTGTCCCAGAAAAGAAAGTGACAGGTTTGGGACAGCATGAGGGTGAGTAAATGATGCCAGAATGTTCATTTCTCAGTGAACTGTCCCATAGCAACTTATTCACCAGCAAAGCAACTTTCAAAAATAAAACCTTTACATTTATATTTTGTATTAAGTTTACACAATGAATGAATGAATAAATATGGCACAGAAAACATAGAATATAATTAATGCAGCAAAAATATAAACGATATAAGGCAGCCTAGTGAAACTCACCTTATATACATTCTCCGTTATACGGTGCACCTCATCAGTCCGGGACATATTGGAAGCTTGAGTCAGAACCATAGACGAGAATTTGAATTTCTACCGCAGGAAAATGTTTCCGAGAAAACACAGGAAGAGGAGAGGAGGAGAAGACACTGTATCATTCAAACAGAGAGTGTCAGAGGCAGAGGGGGATGCGGGAGCTTTTATATGGAACTCTCTCACTGATGCCTGCCCACGCGCAGCCGCCGGAGTGGCGGGAATCCACCGTACGCGTTCATCCTCGTCACTGGAACTGCACTTGATATTCAAACGGACTCCGCCTCTCCTCTTTCACCTTCCGAGCGGTGCGACACGACGGAAGAGCTTCTTTGGTAGGAGCGTTCGCCTGACCACAGAAAGCGGACAGTGACAGAGCTGCGGACGTGAGATCATTTACTACAACATTTGTGTGCATGCAGTGTATACTGTTGTCCTAATGGTACGATTAGAGTTTGGCGCGACGCTAAGCTGGGTTGAGGGATGTCAGGAACAGTTTGTTCCTTAACGTTTGCATTCTTGAACCCACTCTTTAGTTGGGGGGGGTTAATTCATTTCAACGAACTGAATCTTTCTCTTCAGCTTACATCTTTCGCCAGTAGGGGGCGACAATGAGCGAGTCTGTAAAAACAAAACACTGAGTTTAAAAAAAACTAACCCTCACTAAAACAAGTCATATCCTTTAAAAATGTCCCTACAAGTTTACTGAAAAGCTAAGTAGTTACGCATCATACGTTTTGCCTGTATATGTGAACAAAGAAAACCTTTGTCCTTTCTTTTTGTCATCAGGTGGACATTAGTCTACTTTAATCAAGCTATAGAAAATAATCCACAAATCCCACAATAATACCTTCATAATTCAGTTATTGAATAGTAATTACAAATATAAAATAATTGAATAGGCTATAAAATAATACAAAAATGTTGTAAATTAGATTTTTATCACCTTTTATTTTCATCAGTCATTTTATTTATACTTTTATATTCACATAATTATTTTATTAATAACTGTAAACATGACAACTAAACAAACATGTTTTTTTCAGTCTAACAGCAAATTAACTGTCGCTCACAAACCAGACACGAAATTCATTCAGTTCGTTCAGGCTCAGAACTGTTACTCGTTCAGTGAAATTATAGGTCCAACCAATTACTTGTTGCGTAAAACAGTCAATGAAGGAAAAAGACCAAATAAATTTGAATGATTCGTTCACGTAAAAGATTCATTATGACTAGAAAGTACGAATTAATAATATTTAACAGTTCATATTTATCTGTGAAATAATATGTATCATGAAAAGCACAGCACAAAAAAAAACTTAAATAGTGAGAGGAGGTTAAAACAAAATTAGACCAAATTAGTAAGAAGAAATGTCATTAACTATTATTCTATTATTTTCTTAATATTTTATAAATGAACTATTAGAAGACATTTAATAGTGGATTATTCTGTAAAAAAAATGTTTACAGATCTATATGTAATTCAAAGGATAAGTAATGTATTTTGTTGTTTTGAGAAGCATTGCTTCATGGTTGTATTCCCAGCATCATCATGACTACATCACTCTGGAGGAGGATCAGATGAGATGAGTACTGCAGTGAGTGGGCACTGCGCAATTCATGCGTGGGTCTGTGATGTAGGCAGGGATTCCTTTATGTAGCCTATCTCTCAGCAGCTCCTACCCACACCACCAACACACTGTACTATCATGTGATGGAGAACCACGACTACACACAGGATTGAGGGCAGCCAATGTAATCATATACGACTCTGCCATTGAAAAACTCCCACTGACCGACCACTAAACTGATCACCCACTGAATTTTGTGAGTGTACAAGAATATTTATTAATCTAAATTTTGTCATATTATTTAGCTCACATTTATGTAGCGCTTTATACAACACAGATTGTTTCAAAGTAGCCTCATAGCAATAAACAGGAAAATAACAGTGTCAGTGTTGGAAAGTTAAGCCAATTATACAATTTCAGCTATAAAGAAGACTGAATTATTATTCAGTTCAATTAATCTCATCCGAGAGTGTCAGTACAGTTATTGACAATATTTTCTTTTAAAAAAACATTTTAAGTACATTAAAATGAGACTATATGACCAGATTAAGTTTTGAAAATGTTAATTATTACAGAATTATTACTTTTTCATACAAACTTTTAAACAAGTACTGTGGCTTACATTTGCAGTTAATTGCAGTCTAATTAGTTATCATAACAAACATGATTGATAATTAATTAGTTGATTAAACTGCTGACAAAATATATAAAATGCAGAGTAATAATCAAGAACAAGTATAGCAGGGAAAGAAAGTGCATTCTTAGTTTATTCGAAATTACATGTATTCAGCCATATTCCAATAGGACCAAAATGTTATGCATGTAAACGTATAGTCCTCTGCGGTGGCAATGGCCCTGACAACACCTTTTACAGCTGTTTTGATGGAAACGCATTCAAAAACTGTTCCAGCACACCTGCATGTCATTTTCTAATGAACCACAAGACCTTGATTATTTAGATTGTGTTGATTACAACTAGAGCTGATCTATGCAGGAAGGTAGATCCCAAAGAGGAAGACTGGACACCCCTGCTCTAGTGTTTCCGTTTTAAAGGTCAAGCGAGAGAGTAAACTGCATTTAATGGTTTGTGTGGTCCTTGATTGCAAAGGTCAAGAAATCCATCCCGATAGAATAGATCATTTCCTTTCTTTGTTTCTTTTTCAGCCAGCTGCACATATACAACTCATAGAGGTTCCTGGCAAATGCATATAACATTAGAGATGCTTCGGTCTGAGGCCACATCGATTGATTTCGCATCCCAGTGGAGGTCTTTTCTACTGAATCTATCAAGACCAAATGTGAAGGGAAAAAAGCAACAAAGCAAAACAGAGATCAATACAGACACCTAAATCCAGCATCTCTTTAGAACAGCTGGATGTGCTTAAGAGAAGCTTTCAGTGTGAAAACATGGAAAACACATTAAATGTGGGATGCATTTTTTTTTAAATTAAGATTAGATGAAGATAGACACTGCTACATTGTTTTAATACAGACTTTAAAGTAAAAAAAGTATGTACAACTGAGTAACTATCCTAACTCATATTATGCTAGGATATCTTCAGTTAAGCTCATTTCGGTCTTTACCATATATTTCTTACACCTCCCTTGTTCTTTGGTCAAAGTCAGTTGTCTAACAATGTAACAGACTAACAGTATGAAACTGCTTCACATTGAGCTCCGGGTGGAGCCATTCACTCACGAGGCAGCCGCCCACTCCCATAGTGCTTTGTGTCAGGCAAGATAAGAGCAGCCCCGCACAGCTCAAACCGCCCGGTTCCAGACAATGGACTTCCAACGAAGCAATAAAGGTACTTGTTTTTAGGTCAGTACTTTTCAAAAAATGGTCTAACAGGACTTGCTCAAGAAAATCTGCACACTAGTGAAATACTCTGTAACCAGTTACCTGGGGTACACGCATTGAGCTGTAAATCTCAAATTGAAGTTAAATTAATGAATTAAAAACCTTTGATCCCAAAGATATTGCTCAAATGTTTGGGGTCAAACATGTTTTTAAAGAGATTGCTTATGCTCACCAAGGCTGAATTTATTTGATTTAAAATACAATAGAAACAGTTATATTGTGAAATATTATTACAAATAAGCATTTTCTATTGTAATATTTTTTTAAATGTAATTTATTACTGTGATGGAAGAATTGAATTTTCAGCACTAGTTACTCCAGTCATCCGTGTCACATAATCCATAAGAAAGCATTCTTATATGCTGATTTTTTGGGGATTATCAGTGTTAAAAACAGCTGTGCTGCATAATATTTTTCAGGATTCTTTGATAAATATAAATATAAAAACTGGATTTATTTGAAGTATTGTTTTTGTAACAAAACTGTCACTTTTTATTCATTTAATGCATCTTTGCTTTAAAACGATATTCTTAAAACAATCTTAGCCTGAACTTTTCAATGATAACATACAGTATAATGTCAATTTATATATGAGAGCTATACGGCTAATTATTGTTAATTTAATATCGAAGTCCATTTGATGAAATGCGTGGTAAGTACCTGCAGTAAAGCAAACCATATGATTCAGCCAAACACATCTTGCATGACACTGCTGTCTAGTGGCTGCTACGTGAACTCATTTTCTTGCAGGCACTACAGTGATGAAATTTACTGTTGCAGAGCTGCAAAATAAAATAAGAGACCATAGACTTATTTTCTTAATGAACAGCAAATTGACAGTACAGTAATCAGAGAACCTACATGTAAAAAAACTGATAAGACCTCAAGTTCAAATAAATCAGTGCATTAGTCACACACTAAACTATGACAGAAAACAAAGGTTTATGTGCAGCATAATGCAGTAAGGACTTGACTATTTTCCTCTCAGTAAGTGTAAACTAGTGGTTTTGTAAACCTTCCATCAATGATGTCTATTTATAATCAGTTTTTACTACTTAAACCAGGCTTGTCATAGTCTTAATGACATCTTTTAGCACATTGAAAAGTGTGTACAAGTTTATACTGGAGTTCATAATAATTAAACGATTCAGTTTTGTGTTGTTTGTGACAAAACAGGGTGTATTTAAGACACTAATGTTTGGGAATCAATTTAAACAAGAGATTGTTATAATAAAAGTGATGCATGCATTAGAAATGTACAGGCATTGACATGATATGCCTTGGATATATGATAGATCAGACAAAACTGTAGGGTGATTAGAAAGACCAGGCACTGTTAAGAGTATTTCAGAATAATCCTCTAAACTAAATGTATACAATATGCAGTGTATATACAATTAAAAAAATGGCATGGTTGTAGGTCTTCGACATGTACGAGGGGGGGGGACGGTCAGTCACTCCCCAGAGTTTTGTTTGGGATGAGCCCTGGGGGTCTCCAGTGGAACCGCTCGAGAGCAGACACGGTGGTATGACAGATTTGTATTTACATTGCCAACAGCTCTGGCTTCTTTTTTGCCTTCTCCCGCACTGAAACATAAAAAAAAATTCTTAGCATTTGCATGCTGTACATTTATTACAGAAATAGAGAAGAAAACACAGACCTGGCTCTTGCTCTGGAACCTCTGGTAGTTCTTCTTCAGGCACCTCAGGAAGTTCAAGGTCAGCTTCTTCCTGCGCACACACACATGACATGTATACAGTAGATGAAATCACAGCAGCTGACACAACATCAGTAACAAGGGCTGTCAGAGAGTGTTCATGTACACACCTGAGTGATGGCCTCCAGCTCTGCTAGCACAGCCTCCTCGTCCTCCTGGGTCAGAGATCCTGCAAGCATCTCATCAATTTGCTGCACACACACACAGACATCCAGGAATGAGGAAAAAACACACTACATAGTACACACAAGATTGAAATGGCTTGGCAACAAGCACATAAGAGAGATGCAGCATGTCTGAGAGAGCTCCAGCTGCCTCTCAGTTCCTCTAGGTTTGAGGAAGTAGCGCGTGTGATGTCGATTGAAAAAGATTACAGCCTTTATGGCAGCTCATCTTTAGACTTGTTATTTTAAAATTATTAGACAAAGTGAACTGCTGAATTCTGTCAAATACTACTCCTGCCTTAACAATAAGAGTAGCATGCGGTTCTGAATTCAGCAGGTGTCAAGTCAAAACTGTTTCTGCCATGTGCTCAAATAAAGATCAGTGAAATATTGTGTTGCACATAATCTAAAGAGACCATATTAAGAAACATCTGACATCCCTACAGTACACTGACTTTCTTCAGAAACAATTTAAGTAAAAAAAGAAAGGGGGGGTTAAGTAAAAAAAAAAAAAAAAAACAGAACACAATGGTACTATCTTGTACAATATATTCTAATAATTTATATTCTAATATTTTTACAGTGTAGAACACTTTATTTATATATGGAAGTGTTAAAAAAAATTGTAAATGTACAAAAGTATGTGCACTGAAGATTTATTACTAAGGCACTAATGAAATGGACAAATGAATACATTTGTGTGACTGATCACATTAACTCTTTGGACAGACAGATATTTTTGGGACATAACTATTTTTATTAATGTTACAATTCAGCTTTTTACCCAAATTTTTACGTTGACATTATAATTTGTAATGAAAACATAACACAAAGCAGTATTTTATTTGGACCCTGTTGTATATCTGTATGTATTCCCACAAAGAGTCTTATAACGCCGCTAAATACAAAAGTGTCAATTTAAACTCCTACTGAACGTGAAAAGTTAAATTTACCTTCTGATACTCAATGGCATCATTCGTTTCATCCATGATCTTCTCCACCTCCTCTACGGACAGCATCTGGTTAAAGGAAAAAAGAATATAGATACAATTGTGCACATGTTAAATTCACCAGTAGTATGTACTAAGCATGAACAAGAATATGATACATTTCTCATCATGTACCTCATGCATTTTCTTCAGGCAATCATTGCCAACTTTCAGTCCTTCGATAACTTTCATCTCTATTTGTGAAAATTCAATATCTTGTACCTGTAAAAGAAAAATTGTTCTGAATGTGATCTTCATGAATCATTTTAGCAGACAAGCTACAAACTAAATACAGAATATGGTGCAACACATATAATATTCTCAAAGATCAGTTTCATGTACCATTCGCTCCAGGTTGCTTGTCTGGTTTTCAGTTTTGTCCAATAACTGTTCCTGGTAGCGTTTCTTCTTGAGGAGTAGGAGTGCTTTCCTGAACAAACACAAAATATTATGAAGGAGATTCTCCTTGTTTTGGAAACTAGACCTTCTACAGAGAACAAGAGGAGACAGGTTTACACTCACTCTTTCTTTCCATCTTTTAATAACTGTTTAGCCAGCTGTCGCTCTTTCTCCATCTGAAACGTGATCTTCTTCTGATACTGCTTCAGTTTATCTCTCTGCTGCTTCAGTTGCTGTTCACACACACATAATAATATAGAAACATTTAATAATACAAAAGTACAAATGGTCCTATTAAAACACAAAACTGCACTATCACTTTCGGAGTCCATTCGTCAGTCAGCATCAACATGATGGTACAGTAAAAGCCACTATTGTGAAAATAACAAGCGTGTGTGTGTGTATATAAGTTATATATACACAATAACTTCTCTCATTAGAATGATTAGCCAATTAGCAACAGTCTAACACACCAGCACAGCTCTGTCCTGCTCGGTCACCCGAGTTGCTTTCTTTTTCCCGAAAAGATTTCCCATGTCGATGCCGCATCACCGCCACTATCTGTCCAGACAGGGGTGGTGTTCTAAAATTGAGAAAACGTTAATTCCACAGGCCGCGTATCTGTCAGTCCACAACGGAAGCACTGAAGTCTGAGCGGTGTGGAAGAAGAAAACAGCAAATCCGCAATCCTGCCTAGCGGAAGTTCAAAAGCACTTCAAAATAAAAGTCATTTAGAAACCACTTGTCTTCCAATAATAATAACAATACTATTTTTTAATATATATATATATATATATGCTTTGTTTTTTAAATTAATAAGAATACATTACATTTTTATAAATTATTGTTATTACAATATTCTGAAAACATAGAAATTGTAAAGTTTTTAAAGGTGTTCCAAAGATAGATTGGTTTGCTTAATATATAAATACAGTCTGTTTAAACGGCAAAGCAAATATTCAAAATATATTTAATGGTTAGATTTAGTGCAAAATAAAAGTATGCTAATACATACACTAAAGCAGGGCAGTCCATACACGGTCCTGGAGGGCCGGTGTCCTGCAGAGTTTAGCTCCAACTCAACACACCTGCATGGAGGTTTCTAGTATGCCTATTAAGAGCTTGATTAGCTGCTTCAGGTGTGTTTGATTAGGGTTGAAGCTAAACTCTGCAGGACACCAGCCCTCCAGGACAGAGTTTGGACAGCCTGCACTATAGCTTTCTCTTTTTAACAGTCTAATTTACTGAGCTGTTCTTTCAGGTCAGATAACGTTAGCAATTAAGCTACTGATAACGCAAAAAAAAACTTATTGTATTTGTAGGCCACCGTTTTATTTTTCCAAAAAGTGAAAAGTCTTCCACCGTCAACTACTACTTCATCATGACCGGATGTTGACGTGGCAGACATTCTCAGTTCTTCCGGTGCGCGTTAGGAAGGGATTAAACGTCCGTTTTGCTGCTCTCTTTCCGTGAAAGAACGGCAGCCCTATCGCGTTTACCGGCGTTTAGAACCGGAACGGCGTCCTGACGACTCGTTCGTTAACTCATCGAGCTGTTTACGAGGTGAGCTGTCAAATGGTGCTGGATATTTGTTTTTTTATTTGGTTATTTATTTTTCTGTCACTGTTAGCTTAGCTTAGCACATTCAGCGCGAGCCGCAGCGTCAAGTCATTTGGGAGTTTAATTCATATTTAATACATTAAAGTGACACATTTTGCTATAATTCATCCGATATAAAGGCTTATTAAGGTGAGATGCGTGTTGACAGACCCTGTGGGTCATTTCCTGGTTATGTTTTAATAGCCAGTAACGATAAACATCCCAAATTAGCTTAGCAAGAGGTGAGAGAGTGAGTGGGTTTAACGTTAATGTCCTCAATACGTCACTCGGTGATTTTAAACATGAAGTCAGTTATTAAAGCCTAATGTGTGGTGTGATTTCATGACTCGGGAGTATATTATTCAGTTTTAATAGCAGATGTGTCCTTGCTGTAATGCATCTGCTTGACTGTTATGATTTTGTATCTCAACTTCTTGATTGACATTTCAACTTTGAGTGTCTTAATGCCATCATCTTAAATAATTTTTAGTTTTTTTATTATTAATGTTGTTTTAACAATTTAATGTCCATCTCAATTACTTGCATTTCCCAAATGTATGAAAGTGAAATCATGACACTGGGTGGTGTGATACTAGTTTTCTTTTTTCAAGTTGGCAAAAAAAGGTTCACCTAAAAATCAGGACACAAAACATGTAAAAAAAAAAAAAAGAATTTATCTTGTGTTCACCATAGTAAATTAATGTGTAACTATGGTAACTGCCATATGTTTTCTTTTTAAACCACGCCCCCTAGATATGACTGCTTGTTAAATGTAAATCTGCTTTCATTTCATTTTTGAAAGGATGCTATTTTTCTAGCAAGCTTTGTGGTCAAATCCACAGATGGAAAAGCAGTTTTTAGTGGCACTTGCTTGTGTGATCATCACTGCCTTTAAGCCTTAGGGCGTGAAACCAGTTGCTTGGTCAGGAGACTTGTGATTCCAGTTTGAGTCTCAGACATGAGTTTCCCTTTATGTATTGCTGTCACTCATGTTGTGATCTTGTACGACTAACTCTGTGTATATTCAGGTCATCCAGCAGGCCTGTCATTTTATTTCAGACAGATAGATGGAACACAAGCACGTTTATCTCTAAGTCCTCGCACATGTGATGCTGTATACTATTACGGTATCCATTGCCTTGAATTATTCAAGGCTGCGTTGTGCTAATGCTTATTTGCTATGCTGCTTGCTAGAAATCAGAAGTGGCTTTAAAGCCGATTTATTTAAAATAAATATATAGATATTTTATAATTTATGTTAAAACTACTTTTCTATCTGTATTTTGTGGGTTTTCATAACCTCTATCAAGAAAGCAAATGTGCTGGCAGTAATTGTGTCATTTGAGTCCACTCCAGTCACCTGTTTCATTGATGTTTGTGAAATTGATATGTGCGAGACACTATTAAACACCATTATTAAAGCAGCTTCAGGAGTTACTCTAGTAAGCTGTTGAACTAATGAGATGAAGAGTCTCCGATGTTTGTGCTGGGTGTGGAACACAAAATACCTCAGACATCTGTTATGTGCTGTGAATGTTATTAGGGTGTGCTCTTTTTGAATGTAGGTTATGTTTTTGAGTATCAACATCATTTACTTTAAATAGTATTAAGCCTATACAGGACTAAACTTTCAGGTTGAAAATGAAGATCGTACTTAAATATTTCAGTTTAAAGTTGACATGAAAAAAATATATTTTTACTTTCTCAATGCATATTCATAGCCTCCAATGAATGATACCGAAGACCAATGTTTATTCATCACCATGTAATAACTTGCTTGATTGTGAAACCACTTTACATTTTTGGTTGACGATGCTTACTAGGCCTTGCAGGCTTTTTGTTAATAGTAATTAATAACAAATAGCTGTTTTGGGATCATTTTAGATAATTTGAGTTTCCTAGCCTTTCTAAACGAGTCGTGCCAATATTAATTTAGTACTTTAATGCACAGTAAATAATGGTTATTGGAGTCCATTTTACAAGAAAATACTATTTCAGTCTTTTAATTCAAAATGTGTTTAATTCAATGTATTAATTACTGTTTCTTTTCATTAATTGTGAAATTTACAAACAATGTCTAAGTAAAACTTGTTTCTACAGAAATTTGTGTGTGTGCTCCTATTAATGTTAATTTATTAAATCGTGATGCTGAGATCATATTTGGGGTGAACTTGACCTTCACCTAGACCTTCATGATCCACTACAAACTTTCATTTAGTTCTAAATCTATTCTGGTCTGCACTGCCTATTCTTTATGATCCAATCAATTTATTTTGGATAAATCAAATCCCATAGTAACTTTTTTTTTTTTCTCTAAATACTGTTTCAGTAAGAAATGTCACATTGTGGAAGTTGTGAAAATTATTTTAAGGGGCTTTATTTATGATTTGGTGTGTGGATGAGATGTACATTTATCACAAGGCCGAATACTTCCTGTTATGTTTTGCCATAATGAATGAATAATTTTGATTCTGATTTCTAAAATGTTATTTGTTTACTCATCAACTTCTGTGTGTTGTTTGCTTTTAAAAGCTCCAAAGCTTTTCCTGCTTGAAGGGTGAAACAGCTTTTCTGGCAAACTTCTCTTTTATATCAACATTTGCTGCACTGGCCTGAGCTTAAATGATTAGTCGGAGTTTTGCTGTGCCAGCAGTCCAGCGGCACATGTCTTTCGACCCCTGAAAGCATCAGAAAGACTAACAAGACCTCTTAAGCTCTTCTCACAGCAGTACCTCATAAATATAGATTTACTCACTTACTTTCTCTTTATCCTTTTTTCCTCTGTTTCTGCCCTGTCTTCAGAGTTAGGGATGAACTGAGAATGAATGTCAACCAGCAACCTCACATGGCCCCTCCTTATGGGCAGCCTCAGCCTGGGTATCAGGGCTACCCCCAGCCAGGATATGGGGGTGGCCACGTGCCCCCGGGATATCCGGCTCAGTATGCACCTTATAACGGGCCGGGCTCTGCCTACCAACAAGGTCCACTGCAAGGTAAGGGGGTGAAAGTACAAAATGATTGTGACTGGTAAAGGAAATGTGTTTATGACAGGTTATTATCATTTAATATGAGCTTAAGTTCAGTCTAAGATCTTTTTCAGAGTGCAAGCGAAGTCAGACTTCTCCCTCCCAGCCTCCTCTTTTTACATATTATTTCACACTTCATTCCCATTTTTCACTGCTCTCTCTTTCTTGTATTGCAGGATATTCTCCTTATGCAAGCTTTCCCTCTAAGACTCTCGCAACAAACTTAGTCTCTGACCTGTCCTCCTCCTCTCCTCTTGACCTAGGTAACTGGTTTAATTCTGCTTAGCAGCCTGGCCTCTTCCATATTTCCTGCGATTCATTATTGACTGCAGTGTGCGGATGGCTGGGCACTGTTGCACAATCGAAACCACAGGATGCAGTCAAAGCTCAGCTGTGGAAATGGGAGAGACTGTCACTCTCCCTGGCTGATGATCTTTGCAAAATTAGACTATCTCCCCATTTTCTCTTTCCTCAATGCTCTGTGTATATTTGAACAATAGTATTTTAAGCATTCTTTCATTGTGGAGGTGGAGTGATCTTTATTTCCCTTACTTGTGAATCGAGGGAGTTGTTTGACTACTTTTGTGTGTTTGTAATACATTTACATTTATACATTTAGCAAACGCTTTTATCCAAAGCTGACTTACAGTGCATTCAGGCTATACATTTTTTTATCAGTATGTAATGCTTGTATACAGGGTCCAAATTTGACACCCGCTTAGTACCAGATGTAAATAAAATTGGCTTTGAGTCGATGCAGAGTTATGTACACAGTTGGCTAGTGACATAAGCAACTACAACTTTATACATGGTTTATCTTGATCTATTTGAATTTGCGACTGAAATCTACTGGGTGCGACTGAAAAAAATATTTAGGAGCGCCTGTGAAACTTGACCCGATCAGCATATTTGTGTTTGCGCTGAGGGAGCTTCAAAGGTTTCAAACATACTTGCGTGTTTTTACAGCGTTGAGTAATGTATCAGACATATCCTCTCATTATAACAAAGTGTAGACAGTGTAAATAAGAGATTCACTGTGCAGTGTAGAGAAATGTGTTGATTTATAATGGAGTTTTGTGAGATCGCTTTGAACTAAGGAGAGTAACAGCTTGAAAATTGGATATTTATTTAATACAACAGTTCATTAAACAAGAAGTTAATATTAAGTGACAGAAATCAATTAAATGAATGATTCATGACCTACTGGTGGTTTTAATTAAATTTTTCTGTTATTTAATCATTTCATATTTCTATATTCAAAATTGTATATTTAAAACATTAACCTCAACATGAATTGAATTGCACTCATTCAACCTCTGAGCCTCATTAAATGTCTGAAAATACACCTAACTTTAAAAGTGAATAACTTTTGTTTTCTTCTGTGCCACCTGTGTAGTACAAATGTATTTCTTAAATACTGATTTAATTTTCTTATTCTACTTTTTATTCTGTTGTTTTAATTAAAAATGTTAAAAATCTTTTTGACAAAAGATGACATACTTTTAATAAAGATAGAAAAATGCGATTACAAAGGTAAAAACGAACTTCCCTGTAAATCACTGAGTCAAATATTACCTCGTAATAGGAAGGCAAAGTTTTTATCAGGATTTGATTAATGTTCAGAATGTGCTCCTAATTTTTTTTTATTAGGAGCACAAGCGCTCTTAAAAGAAAAAGTAAGCATAGAGCCCTGTAAACAGCAAAATGATCCCATTGTCATGAAGAAAAAAATGCTGTAATGACTCTTCTGACCTATGATATTTTTCCTTCCCTTCTATTAAGCATAGGTCCCACATTTTTACAGCTGTTTATTCTTCTTAATACTGTCATAGGAAAAAAAGAAAGAAAAGGACCAACAAACACATCTCCATATTCTAGGCTGCATCGTTTGCTTAAATTGTTGCTCAAGTTAATCATAAAAGTTGGAAATAAAATGTGTGTTATTGGGATAATAAACTCTTTCATTATTTATTGCTGGTCCTGCTAAAGGTATGAGAGGACCCCCCACCTCAGGGGCCCCAGCTGCCTCAGGTGCCCAGAACTATTCTCAGTTTGGGCAAGGAGAAACTCAGAATGGACCACCACCAATGGGTGCTCCACCACAGAGGTCAGTGACCCATCATATCAGCACATTACTGTGTCCTTTCTATCAATTTATTAGTAATTTAGCCTATGTGTTGCCTCTTAAGTTTTGTGGCTGATATTACATAAATGGGTTATAAATAAATTCCATTTAATGAATGTAAATGAAGTCTTATTTTCATGGTTTCGCAGCATTGTCATGTTTCTTACTTTGATGTTATTTTAATTGCTTGTTTAGGCCTCCAGTGTCTCAACCTTACACTCCAGGTGCAGTGGATATGCCTGGTCCTCAGCCCCCGTATGGCCAGCAGTATGGAGCTCCACCTGTCAGCATGCAGCAGATGACCAATCAGATGTCCAGCATGCAGGTTGGCTCCACTGCACCCTCCCCTGCAGGCCCAGGCTATGGTAAATAACTCTTTGAAATTTTAACATCATAAAAATATTTAAAGCATCGCTGTGATTGACAGTTTGTTTTCTTTTTTTCTAGCCCCTCCCTCTGTGTCCCAGGCTGCTATGTCTGCTCCCTACACGCCTGCAGCTCCTCCTACTTTCCCACCCGCTTCCACTGCTCCCTCTCAGCCTCCGCCTACTGAAGCTGTAGCTCAGGCTCCTCCTCAGTCATACTACAGAGCTCCACCACCTGCCCAGCAGCCTTTCCCAAATGCTGTCCCACCTTTCTCCTCCACTGGCCTCACTCAGCCTCATGCTCCACCACCGGTTTCTCCACAGTCCTTCACACAAGCTCCGCCTTTCTCTCAGCCTCGTTTTTCCACAGCCCAGGTACCTCCAGGTCCCACCCAGTCATACGGAGGCCCACTTCCTTCAACACAGCCCTCTTTCCCAAGATCACCGCTTCCCATCTCCCATCCCTCCACGTTCCCTGCAGGTCCACCGCCCACCTCGAATCCATCTCAGCTTCCAGGGGGCATGCAGCCCCAACCGCCAGTTTCCCAACCCTCACCTTACCACTCAGGTCCCCCTCCAACCTCTACTGGATTTCCACCAAGTTGGTGCTCCACCAAGGCCTCTCCTTGTTGGAATGCAGGGCCCTCCTATGGCGTCACAAGGGCCTCCTATGGCATCACATGGGCCTCCTATGGCATCACATGGGCCTCCTATGACACCACAAGGGCCTCCAATGGCACAGGCTAATCATATACCCCCTACACAACCTGGCATGCCACCTGGTCCTATCAACGCTTCCCTGTCAGGGCCTCCACCACAGCCAGGAATGCAGGGATATCCTGCTCAGCAAAATGGTGAGCATCAGCGTTGTTACCGTTAACTATAGCAATACTATTAAAAATAATTTCCAGTTATTTCAGTGTTTTTAAGAAAGCACTAGTTTAGAACAGGTGCAAATTTAGATTTTTAGGCAAACTAACCATTTAACAGGGCTAATTCATTCACAAGTCTTTGTAAATTGATTTGCTTATTATATATTATTTCCCTACCAGGTGCTTTCGGGCAGGTCAGAGGTCCTCAGCCTGGTTACACAGGACCATATCCTGGGCAGCCAAACTATGGAGCGCCATCTGCTGCACCTGCTCCAGCGCCAGCTGCCCCAAAGAGGCTTGATCCTGATACTATCCCAAGCCCGGTATGAACAGTCCACATCTGACATGCACATGCACACAAGATCACTGTCCACCATACCTTCTCCCACACATCTATTGTGTTGATTTCTCAAGTGTGTTTGTTTTAATATATTTATCCGTCATATTCAGTACTAATGCACTTGCATACACACTCACACACACACACACACAGACATACACTATCAATTTGTAAAATAAATATATATGTAAATAGGTGTGTGATGTGCTTGTGTTAAGAAAGGCTTCGCTCTGGAGTCTCCTGTGTCTGATGTGCATGCATTATGGTGGCTATTAGTAACAATAAAATGCAGATTCATAGATTTTAAGGCTTGGAAACTCTGCACATGTTGCCTCGCAATAACTGCACACAGGTCTCTTGCACTGTCTGCTAAACAGTGTGATTAATCATAAATAATTCTAGGCTTGGAAAAAAACAGATGAACTGTAACTGTGGTTACACTTCTGTTTATCTTCTCTGCTCTTTCTCTCTTTTTTATTTTGTTTTGACTTCTCTCTCTATCCCTCTCCTCTCTTATAATTTGCTGGCTAAATTGTTAAAATGTAAAGCAAGCCTCTGACATGCCGCCTGTGCAGAAAACAAGACATAGAATAGACCCAGACGCAATCCCAAGTCCAGTAAGTGCCTCGTGTCTCTCTGCCGTTCTGTGTTATACTGTATCCCGATTTCTCATTTTTTTTACTCAAGGGGATGCCAATGACTCTGTCTCTGAACAATATTTTATTTATTCTTATAGAACTGACAATAGCTTTTGTGTAGCAGACAATTTTACTTAATGAGATGGACACATCTGTATAACCTGAATTCTTATGTTAGTCCACCCAAATTTTTTTATTATATTGTCGTTTTTTCATATTGTTCCAAAACCATGACTTTCTATCTTCTGTGGAACATAAAATATATTTTTGTCTAATGGAAGTCAGTTGTTTGGTTCCCAACTTTCTTCAAAATATCTTTTGTTTTCCACTGAGAAGAAAAGTAATTCACCTTCATAACAAAATAAGGGGAGTCTATGTTGACCGTATTTAGATTTTTGGGTGGGCTGTCCCTTAAGTCATAATTTCTTTAATTTATAGATGAATAACTCACATTTGACTATTTATTTATTTGTTTTAGACTGGTCATTGGTGCCCACCAAAACCCTTCGTATCTACACTCTTGCATGCAATATAGTAACAGTGTGTGCATGACTGACGTGTTCTTATCTCTAATAGAAGCATTGTGGCCCAACGTTTAAAGGTATATTCTGGGTTAGATGCTGCTCAAGCTCGGTCAATGTCATTTTTGGGATGACTAGAGGGAAGTAATAGAGCTGCAAGGTTGAATTAAAGTTGATTGTTAACCAGGATATTAGCATTTCCATGGACTTCCCTTGATAAAAGCTAATAGTGTTTTTCTATTGCTATGTGAACAACAAAAGTTTGTGATCTACATGTTTTGTTCATCAAGATATAATCTTCATGAGTGGTGTATCACTCATATATTTGATGTAGGGCTGGGTGATAAATCAATTTGATCGATTAACTCGAATGTGTAGTTTACATTGACTTGTTTGAATGAAAATCGGTTTTCTCTTTAACATCCGCCGACGCTCCCCTCTAGTTCCGAATGGGCTCAGCCCTCCTCCCGCGTGGGTTGGGCCATTGTCCATCGCCATGATAGACATCATGATGTTGTGCCCAATTCTGACCCCTGCCAGATTAATACCCACCAGGTTTATTATTTTGTATTATTACCAGGTGGAGGTTAGGATTAGAGTTGGGTTAGGATTAGGCATTCAGATAGCGATTTCAATGAGAGGGGTAATAATTTGGCTGGGGATCGAAAATGGGTACAACACCGGCATCGTTCGTGATTCCCCTCCCCGCAATCCGCCGCATCCCAATACCGTGTTCGGACAGAAAATGATGTGTTTTTTGAGAGTGCTTAAACTCGCGCTAGGTTTAAGTCAATCTTAATATTCTATGACAATGTAAGTTCTTTGCTCACATTCTCTGTATTCGCTGTTTAACATACCTGTGGAAGGTACAGATAATAACAAATTAATCCATTACCTCATTCGTGAATATCCTCCTTTATAGCGTCATCAAGTTTCGTCTTTGTTATTGTTATGAAAATGCGGCCTCTAGTGGCGAAAACATGCATATTGTACCTTTAAACCTATGGAGCGGCAGTACAACACATTTTACAAGATTAGATGTTTGTCAGTGGTGCTCAAGATCTGCATATCATCCCGCCAAAAACAACCTACAGTCCCTGATATTTAATGCTTTTGAATGTTTTGTTTGCACTTTATCAGCACTACCTCCTATCTACAGAATAGCAAGATGTTAAACTTGTGTTTTACGAAAATGAATCAAGGGTCACATAATATATTATATAATCCAGATAAAATCCCAGAAGGGAAAATCAAAACAAAATAAAGTTAAAACTTGTTTTGAACAATTTCTTTGTCAACTGCAAATTGATTTTAAGTAGGCAGAAAAAAATGGATTTATCTAAATTTTTAAATCTGATTTTTTTTCTTAGGCCAAATCGCCCAGCCCTAATGTTATGTTGTAGAATAAAATGAGAACATGTATTAAGCTTGTGTTAAACGAAGACCTTATTTATGACATTAAACCAAAAATCCATTAAAAAACGTTGACTTTGAATCATGTATTTATAATGTTAACTCATTTCCTGGGTTTAGGGCTCATACATGCAGCACTTGATGCTCTTGTTGTTAAAGTCTGTGGGACTATTCAGTAAGAAAGTGTTTGGTGTTAGAACTAAACTAATGGGGACTGCATATTATGGGGGTGCTGTCGATGAAGCTTGAATTTATACAACCCTGAATATTCCTTAAATCTGGTTTTGATGATCAGATGTGGCGCTATACTTATAAACGTACTGATTCTTTTAGATTAGTTCTATACGAGCATAAAGGTTTATCGGGTGAAAGGTCAGAGTGTGTTTTTTGTTCATGAATAAATGGTATGTCACTCTTTCATAGGCCGGTGTTTGTTCTCTCAGATTCAGGTTATCGAGGATGACAAAGCAAACAAGGGAAGTGAACCTTTTACTACAGGGGTCAGAGGTCAAGCCCCACCTCTGGTCACCACCAAATTTCAAGTTAAAGATCAAGGTAAGAATAGAGATTAGATACTTTTAGACATTGTTTTGAATGGAAAATTGCCTTGATATATGTATAGTGCATGCAATTTTTATTGCATGTAAAACGTTACATTTATTCCATGATGTTACAGGTCTTAATTAAATATGCATTATATAAATCTCTCCAAAGGGAATGCGAGTCCACGCTACATCCGTTGTACAGCCTACAACATACCCTGCAATGCCGACATGGCCAAACAGTCCCAGGTTCCCCTGGCTGCTGTCATTAAACCCCTGGCCCTCTGCCTCCAGATGAGGTAAAAGGCCACATTCTATGAGTGTGCACTACTACATGTTTTTGTTTTCCTTTAAAATGATTACAAAAGGGTTTGTGAGTAATGGCATGCCAATCCTTTTTACTGGCAGACGCCGCCATATCTTGTGGATCACGGAGAAAGTGGTCCCATCCGCTGTAATCGCTGTAAGGCATATATGTGCCCATACATGCAGTTTATCGAAGGTGGCCGTCGTTTCCAGTGTGGCTTTTGCAGCTGTGTCACCGAGGGTTAGTAATGCTCCAATAACTCTCTTATCTTGTTGAATTCATCCTAATCGACATCTAATGTTTTGGTTTCTGTTCTTCTTTCCCACTACTAGTGCCTCCCCATTACTTCCAGCATCTGGATCACACAGGGAAGAGGGTGGACTGCTACGACCGACCAGAGCTCTCGATGGGCAGTTATGAGTTTACGGCTACTGTGGACTACTGTAAGGTACAGTATATATTCCCATCATGCCACTACAATCTTAAGAAAATGCTGTGCTAATATGTATGAGAGTGCTTATTTTAAATATGATTTATTGACAGAACAACAAGTTTCCTCAGCCGCCAGCCTTCATCTTCCTGATTGACGTGTCCTATAATGCTGTGAAGAATGGCATGGTGGGAATTGTATGCCAGGAGCTGAAGACACTGTTGGATTACTTGCCAAGGTGAGAGTTTTAACAAGAAGCAGTGCGATCAGAATAACACAGCACATTCATTGATATTTGTTTAGAGATTGTTTTGCACATGTGCAACAAAACATTGCATGTGCAATTGTGACGTTGCCTATGTATTGTTCCTGCAGAGAGAACCCTGATGTGGAATCAAACATTCGAGTTGGCTTCGTCACCTACAATAAAGTGCTTCATTTCTATAATGTGAAGGCCTCTCTCGCCCAGCCACAGATGATGGTAGTGTCAGATGTGGCTGACATGTTTGTGCCCCTACTGGATGGATTTCTGGTCAATGTCTCCGAGTCCAGGGTGGTTATTGAGAGGTAGGTTTAAAAAATGTTACACCATTGTTCAAAAGTTTAGGGTTTGTAAGAATTTTTATTTTTTGGAAAACATTTTTGCTCCCCAAGACTGAATTTATTTCATTAAAAAAAAAAAAAAAAATTCATTAAAAAACTACAGGAATGTAGTGAAATTATATTGCAATATCAAACAACTGTTTTCTACTTTAAAATAATTTTTTGTGCCACTATAATGCATCCTTGCAGAATAAAATTATCAGTTCTTTTGAATGGCAGTGTATGTGTAGTGAGTACACTGTAATATCCACAATTTTATATAATTTTTCCATCTAAGCTAGGATACCTGAATTTTTTATCATTATAGCATATTGATTATGAAAATGTACGTTGTCACCAGTTTGTTGGATCAGATCCCCGAGATGTTTGCAGACACGCGGGAAACCGAAACTGTGTTTGGGCCTGTCATTCAGGCTGGACTGGAAGCGCTCAAGGTATTTGATTTTACTGCATCCGTGCAAATTTCATTGTTCATAGTGTACATCATTTGAAGGTTAATGATTCCCGCAATGCATTGTGATTGAAAATGGTGTCAGCCTTGTGGCCTTGTAGTAATTAAATAGAGCATTTCTATATACAGTGTTAATGGAAGAAACTTGGTTTACATTTAATTTTGGTTTGAGCATTCCATGATGGTTTGAGTGTTTCATGTGCGCTCGGAGTGTTATCATTCAGTAACAATGACATTTCCTCTGTCATCTAGGCTGCAGACTGTGCCGGAAAGCTCTTTGTTTTCCACTCATCTCTTCCCATCGCTGAGGCTCCAGGGAAACTGAAGAACAGGGAGGATAAGAAACTAGTGGGCACTGATAAAGAAAAGGTACCATGACATCTTCCCCTCAAATCTGAACTGCTCGTTGCATTGTGTGTGTCTCTGAAAAACGCAATGTTGAAAGCACAGCGGCAGCTGAAATTGTCATCATTGAGACTTTAACAGCTATGGGATCATTGTTACAGAAGGCTTTTAATGTGGTATTTATTAGGTAGTTTTAAAGACCTTGAGCACATTGTGAAGTTCCCATCTCCTTTTCTTTTGCAGTCATTATTCCAGCCACAAGTTAGTTTTTACAACACTCTAGCCAAGGAGTGTGTCACACAGGGTTGCTGTGTGGACCTCTTCCTATTTCCCAACCAGTATGTTGATGTAGCAACATTAGGGGTGGTCCCCACTTCAACGGGCGGCTCCATCTACAAATACACCTATTTCCAGGTATGACAGAACTGTACCACCTAGTCAATAATACCATACGTGACCAGATCAAAGAAATCTTCTTAAGCAAAAAAACATGCAATGTGATTATAGACACTATATGTTTCAGGCTCCATCTGACCAGGAGCGTTTCCTCAATGACCTGAGGAGAGATGTGCAGAAGCAGATGGGCTTTGATGCAGTGATGAGAGTCCGCACCAGCACAGGTGAATACTCCGCTCCGTACACCAGATTTTGAATTATTGCTTGATTTTTCTTCATCCTGCCATTTACCTACCACATATGTTTATACACTACCATTCAAACGCATTTATTTGATCAAGATACAGTAAATACTAATGTTATGAAATATTGCAATTGAAAAATTATTTATATGATGCAAAGCTAAACTTTCAGTCTGCATTGTCACATGATCCATCATAAATCTGGTGCTCTAGAAACCGTTTTTACTAACATTTCCAACTTTTGAACTGTAAATCACCACTCATTTTAACTGAGCTGTTCAACGTCAAAAGCCAAGAGAGGGCCTTGTTCAATCCACAGCAGATCAGCACAAATTTCTAAATGTGTTTTATCATTTTATTACACATCTCTCCAAGACATATCAGCCATGTGATCTTTGTCCTTTTTATCATAATTGTTTATGTATATATGTAAAGGAGTTTAACTTGTGTGCGATGCTGTGGCAGGTATCAGGGCGACCGACTTCTTTGGTTCCTTCTACATGAGCAACACCACCGATATAGAGCTGGCAGGACTAGACTGTGACAAGACCGTTACTGTGGAGTTCAGACATGATGACAAGCTCAGTGAGGAGACTGGAGCTCTAATGCAGGTGTGTGTGTGTGTCTAGTTTTGCACACGTGAAGTGTCAGCTACACTGAGTTCAGTCTCATTTAATGACTTCAGCTGACCCTTTTGTCTGTACTCTCGTTCTCTCTCTCTTCTTTCAGTGTGCGGTTCTGTACACCAGCTGCAGTGGTCAGCGACGACTTCAGATCCATAACATGGCAGTGAACTGCTGCTCTCAGCTGGCAGACCTGTACAGGCACTGTGAGACTGACACCATCATCAACTTCTTCGCCAAATATGGTGAGTGAAGCCACACACATCCTCTCACACTGGTCGGATAAACACTACCTCACTGCTTCCTACACTAGCACTCGGTGCGCCACCTCTGTTACACCAGTGTACAATTGTTTAATTTGTTATTTTATATATTTTTTTATTTGTTTTGTTTTTGTTTTGTTTTCAAAGGTAAAGCTCCCCAGTCTTCCTACAAAATGTAAAAAAAAATAGCTTGCAAAAAATCAGCAATAAATTGTCATAACCATAAATAAAATGATTGACAACCATTAGCAATTACCTATTTGGCTTCTCAGTGGAGGCTCATAATATAGGCCATTTTCATGTAAAAGTTTCGTAGTTGACTTTTCTGGGACCTGATTTGAGTTTAAGGATTATGTTGTTGTGTGTGTTTACAGCATATCGGAGTGTACTCAGCAGTCCTACCAAGAATGTCCGTGATAGTCTGATGAATCAGTGTGCACAGATCTTAGCCTGTTACCGCAAGAACTGTGCCAGTCCATCTTCAGCAGGGCAGGTAACTACTGAAAATCATAGTGCCATAACCCCACACAAACACTATTTATTAATGATTAAATATTAGGGGTGCTCCGATCAGGATTTTTGAGGTCGATCACAGAAAGCAGTATCTGCCGATACCGATCTTTTAAAGCCATCTTTTTATCAGAATTCTTTATATTGATGCTCCAATCAGTATTTTAGACATTTATTCAGTGCCTGAATTTCAGTTTCGAAAATGGGGGGAATTCCCCTCTTAGGTGAATCTTGTGAGAGAGGATTTTTTTAATTTGAGGGGTGGACAGAGGCATCGTTTCAAAAATATATCTTTATCTCAGCTAAATGTTTGATCATCCAGTGCATTTTTACTTTTGCAATCATGCAGTTGTTGCAGAAATGCTTGCTTAAAAGCTTATTTCACACTGGAGTCCACTACTGATCCATCTGTTTACCACAATCACAACATTTATCCATTATTTTGATATTATTTGGTGCCTGGGTGGAGAGAGAAATTGCAAGCTTGGTAACAGGAGTGTGTTTGACCAATGTCTCTTTCTCGATTTGACTTGAATGTGCAGACCGATCGCTGTATGACATCAAAGCACCGCGATTTGTGTTCAACTCAAACATGCCTCATCCCACAGCCGGTCTGTTTTGACGGCACACTAACGCTCACATCCGCATGTAAACATGTTGTCGGCGTGGAAGTTCTTAATTGTGAGTTAAGCCCAATTTATACTTCTGCGTCGAACCTATGCCGTAACCTACGCCGTACCTGACTTGCACCTCTCCAAAGCGCAGGCGTCCGACGCAGAAGTGTAAATTGGGGTTTAAGCTGACACAGTTCACGTTTTTAAATGAATCAGCCATTTGAATGAATGACTAATGAGAGTAATGACTGCCATCTACTGGTGGTTTGGTTTCATATTTAAAAGTATTTTTGCATTTTCTTCAACATTTGTAACTTGTATGTTAAAAATATTTAAAAGATTAATCTTGTAAAAAAAATGATCCATTTGAAATCTTGTGGTGTAAGTGCATTTGTCACCTCAGCTTCATTAAACAGTGTGTAATGCCACTTCAGATGCAGCTTTTGTTTCCTAGTGTGTTGATAGTATGCATACTCTAATGTGAACATTAAAATTTGCACAAATAAATTACTCCACTGCTCACAAAGAGAAGTATGAACACTGATGATAAGAGAGTTGCACGGTTCAAAAAGTTTGTGGTATAAATGTGCTTTATTTTTACTTGAAGCATATGTTTTCTATTTCCTTCACTTTGTTGTCAGTGCACCAGAAAGCTTCATCTACATGTTAAATAAAAAAAAAAAAAATATTATGGGGAGAATGCCCCTACAAGGTTTCAATTCTGAACTATGACACCCTTTTTGACCTCTTGTGAGTTTGCGGTTTTGAAAAATAGACTCGGTGCGGAAACAATCGCTGCACTGTTGCAGATGCACCGCTCATGGAACACACTACCGGGGCACAACCGTGTGCGGTGTTAACACTCTGATCCGTTAACATGAGCGTGGAAAAAATACACACCTCATACGCGCACCGCAAACGGAGCATAATAATGTGAACCTGGCGTCATGTGTGTGCGTCTCGAGCGTACAGTCTCCAGGAGAGCGTGCGAGTGCTGAATGGTTAAACACTGGCAAGAATTAACGAGAAAAGCAATTTATAAACTATAATAACGATGCGTCATTGATTTGAAGCCATTTGCGCATTTTGAGAGGAAAAGAGAGCGTGCGGTGATTCTCACAGGCTATTTATGAAATTCTGTCTCACAGAAAGTTTCAAATGACTTAATGTTATTTAATGAAGAAATATGAATTGTGCTTCAGCATTATCATTATTGTCCCTGCACCGGACAGAGATTGAGATGGTGCTGCTGCATATCATGCCAAACCTTTCAAGGCACGTGCGTCATCAGCTTGAGATCGGTTTATGAGATCGGCCTTTTTAGGGACCGCCAATCAAACATCATATATCGATTATCGGCTGATAATGATCGGTACCCGAGCAGTCGGAGCACCCCTATTAAATATCTATTTTTCATATCCTACATTGTGATATACTTATCTATTTGTCTGTGTACAGTTGATTCTACCAGAATGTATGAAGCTGCTGCCCGTGTACCTGAACTGCATGTTAAAGAGTGACGTTCTGCAGCCCGGGGCCGATGTCTCCCTGGATGACCGTGCCTACCTGAGACAGCTGGTCGGCACTATGGATGTGGCCGAGAGTCATGTGTTCTTCTACCCTCGTCTGCTTCCGCTGGTGAGACACAAACACAATAATATCAGCCCATTTGATTTTGTAATTGAGCTGTGACGGTTACGGTATATTCTCGGATTCTCTGCAGCAAAAGCTGGATGTTGAGGGCATGACTCTGCCTGTGGCAGTGAGAGACTCAGAAGAGAGACTGTCTAGGGGAGGAGTGTATCTTTTAGAGAACGGACAGAACATTTTCCTTTGGGTGGGGGTCAATGCCCAGCAGGAGCTGCTTCAGAACATCTTTGGCACACCGGCCTTCAGCCAGATAGACCCTAACATGGTATGACTCCCTATAAATATGCATATATAATGTAAATAAATGATTTTGATTCCTTTTCCTTGGATGCTTGACATGTTTTTGCATGTTGCATTTTATTTAAAAATATGATGTGAACATTTGCAATTTTTGTGTGTTTTGCTGATTTAGACCTCTCTGCCGGCTTTGAATAATCCTTTTTCAAAGAGACTAAGCGAGATTATCGAGTCCGTCAGGGCACAGCGCTCACGATACATGAAGGTAAATATGTCACACGGCTTGATATTATGCTTTTGCAGATATTTGTGATTCAGGCAGCTGAAAAGATTGTTTACTTTTCTGAAGGTCACTTGTGTTGAATTTTAGTTTATTAAACATTTATCTCGGTACCATAAATGATTAGCAAATGAAGCGAGCATCAGCAAGTCAAGATAATCCAGGAATTATGCATGACCTTGACCTTGGGGGGGAAAGGGAGTAGATTTCCGTCCAGATTAATGTTTGTCTGTGTTGATTCATCACTCAAGATTATAGTGGCACACTTGAGTACTTTTTTTTTTTTTTTATTCATGTAGTTGTTAGACATTGGATTATTAGTTTAATTTATTTTTGGAATTTCACTACTTTTAAGACTAATAATAAATAATCATTGTCTTTCAGCTCATGGTGGTGAAACAAGAAGACAAGCTGGAGATGATTTTCAAGCACTTCCTGGCGGAGGACAAGAGCAACAATGGTGGGGCGTCTTACGTGGACTTCCTGTGTCACATGCACAAGGAGATTCGTCAGCTCCTGAGCTAGGAGCATCAGGTCTCGTCCTTCTCCTCCGTTGGCTCTGTTCTCAGAAGAGCTTTAACTTTTTATTTAACATAATAAACAAAATCCCTTTGCCCATCATCTTCTCTCCCTCAAGTATAATCTCATCCACGTGACTCTTGAGGAAGAAGCCACCTTGTAAAGGAAATGTTGCTCCGTCAGATTACGGTGTTCTTTTGGTTTTAGTGGTGGGAGTTTTGACCCAAATTTCTCCTCTTTTGATGACAGGCTCGTGAGACTTTGTGTGTGTGATAGAGAAGGAGATATGCTGTTGTTACTGCTCTACAGCTGATCTGAGATCAGGTTGTGAAGCCTCAAACAAAGCTTGAAACAGCGAAACAGCTACCGGGTTTTAGTGTGTTTGACCGTGAACGTCCATGTTGATTGTACTGGGTGTTCTGTGAGAAACACTAGCACTGATTAATGGTCTCTAGGTACCGAAGGACAGAAAAATAACCGTATTAGAAATTAATCTAGACCTACCCGGAATACAGTGAAATGAAATCCCTCATTATTACAATATGATTTGAAAGATGTTTTAGAACAAGTTAGATTCATGTCTATCCAATTATTTGTATTTGTTCTGCTTATGGTCTGTTTCCCTTTGATTATCTCCATCAACCTTGGCCTTACTGATGCTGTTTCTCCTTTTTCATTTGTTATTCTGTTTATCTTGTCTAAGTTTTGTTATTTTCACCTTTTTAAAGTGTGCAAGAAACCTAATAGAGACTATGGGAGTTTGAAGTTTGCTGTTAATGATTCAAAATGTCTTTTACTCTGAGAAAACATTCAAAATAAATAAGTCTATGCATCAACTTATCTTTAAAAGAAAGAGGGAAAGCTGTTCAAGAGCCTGAGCCGAATGTTGTGCTTCTCCCTTGCTACCGCCCTCATTCTCTATAAGAAGCAGATATGACTCAAACTGATATGTTAGGGACGTTTCTGCGTCCTGATTTAGAATATGGATCCCTATGGATGCCCGGACAGGGAGTTGAATTTCAGATGAGCCTCTCAGGAGGATGGGAGATGTCAAAACCCTATACATGGTTCAGTAATCGGGCATATATTACAGAATCATTCTCACATTCATTAAGTTCCCTATTAAATTCTTTTTTTATTTCTTTACTGTATGGTCTGTTAGAAACATGTATACTACATTAGCTTGTTCATGTATCAGATATGATTTAATATTATGTTCTAAATCTGTTAAAGGAGCAGGTGGTGTCTCTGCTCTAGGGTATTAATCTGTGTGCTGTGGAAGCCTGTGCTGAGAGTGGAGTGTGGGACTCATTTAGAAACTGACCATATCTAACCGGTTTTCCAAACGAGAGAAGTCAAGCACATGTGGAATTGTGACCTTAAAAGCAATCAACACTGAAAACCTTGTCATCACATTTATTACATGTACAGAATTAAAAATCACTTTTAAAAATGATGTCAAGCTAGTGTGCTTTGTTGAATCTGCATATGATATTTGGGTGAGTTAATTTTTTCCCAATTATTCTTTTTTTCTTCCCCTCCCTCTGCCTCAGAAACTTTTACAAGCTCATCTTAGTCTTTCAAAGACATTCTGAAATATATCTTGATCTCTATCTAATATTACAGAGCTCTTTTATATAGCAGGGTGAGCTGGTCTTTTATCAGAGGTGTATCCTAGTGAGGTTCTCGTTAGAACGGAGGGATCCGCTTGTTTTTTGTCTCTATCCCATGTTTTTTTGCTCATAGACTCATTAATGTCTTTCAGAGTTGTCATCTTGTTTCATCTATGCCTCCTGACTGCAAATAAACACCTATATCAATTCATTGATTGACTCCTGCACTCTTACAAATCCATCTATACAGTGCGATTATTATTATAATTTTTTTCTCGATTTGTTTACATTTTATCAGTTAGCAGACACCTTATCCAAAGCCACTTTCAAATGAGGACAATAGAAGCAATCAAACCAACGAAAGAGCAACAATATGTAAGTGCTGTGACGAGTCCCATTTAGTCTAACGCTGTAAACGTAGTTTTTTTTATTTATATATAAGTAAAAAGTAGGTAGAAAAGAAAAATGTTTTTTGATCAA